>KV009364.1:404770-611492 GCA_001598015.1 Dorcoceras hygrometricum | reverse complement strand
ATATATATATATATATATTTATGTCGACGGTGCGTGGGAAACGAGTCGGGTGTCCTTATCTTTGACAGGCGACTTAATGTATTGAGAGACTCAACGCGTTTTAAATAATTAAGAAAAACTTAGCATGTTTCTCGGCAACTAAATCATACTCGTTTATGCCATGTTTAGTTTATGGATAGTGGAAAATAATACATACTTTAATGAAATCGCTAGCCTATTATGTCACATTAATATATTCCTATATTATAATACCATTGTGATTAAAATAAGCATACACAATATGTAGGTAGTGTCAGTGGTCACAAAAATGAGTACTGTATCATCAATAAATCGATATGCCTTTTAGTATTTTAAAACACATAAAAAAACAACCTTTATTGTTTTGGATAAAGGTTCGCAACTTTATGTTCAAGTTGTGAAACCCATTACTTATGTACTACTACTCCAAGCACGGGATTGTTACACGTACTTGTCGACGAAAGAAGAAAAAAACAAAGTTGCAGCTAAAAGTTCAAAAAACATAATTCAAAGGCAAGCCCTTTCAACCAAAAAAATCAAAATGAAGATATTTGAATATGTTATACGCTTTCCTAATCTGATATAAGTTGGTCCATTTTGGTGAAAGTGGTTTACTTCGGGCGGGTAAGCAAGAAACCTGTGAATCTACCCATGCATGCATGCAATTCTCAATTACTATATTCAATGAACCATCACTTTACATTTCCTTTGTACCCATACTCTTTATTTATTTTAAAACTAAGTTAGTTCTAATATATATATATATATATATATATTAGATACTAATACTCGAGATAGGAAGTTCGGCAATTGTTAAATTAATAAAAAAAAACTGACTTACGAGTACTCAGAAGCTATAAGTAAATACAATCTACAATGAGTATCCATCCTATTGATCCATATTGACGGTAATTAAATTAATTATATATTACTGGGTCGTAGATAATAAGTAAAATTGAATCAAGCATTAATATAATGATCTCAAACGGAGTGGTGCAGCAGAGAGCGGAAAAGGTCTATTGTCAAAGACATGCATGCAATGCAATTGAATACGGTTATAAAATTCACATGGCGTATTTAAGATAAAAGCCAAAAGGCATGCACAACTTGGACTTGGGCCATTGATCCCACACATTCAATTGCTTGTCAGCAAATTAAAAGGAATTTTCTTTGAATCCTACGGATACTATTTTACTCCGCAAAATAAATTATGTACATAATAGATAGCATTAATTTTTGGTTTGGAAAAAGCCATTATCACCCAAAATCTATTTCAGTTTCTTAATTATTTGAACGGAATTGTCCTTTTTTTTCTCACATTCAATGGAGGAATATTAAATTATAATCAAGTATCGAAACTTCCTGCGCCTTTTGTTTTTAGTGAATACTATATCTCATCTCGTCTGATTACCACAACCACCAGCTTGTGGTTTTATTCCGAAGGATTAAGTTTAGAGGCGTAACGCAGATATACTTTCTTAGTTCACATATCGAACAATCGTATTTCAAAGTTCAATCTGGTCAATCGATTGGCACAACACGGGTAATGGTGGGGTTAAAAAGAAAAGGAAAAACCCATAATAATGTGACAGCCATATATTAATGTGGAACCTGGACTTGTACGTGGACTCGTCATAGCTCTATGGACATCAATTGGCCTGTGTTAATAATAGGGCTGGCCGCAGAAATATTACGATCTCCGTATGGTATACGTACAACTTGTCATTTATATTACTGCAAATTAAATTTGCAAGTGGGTCGTCCGGAAATTTCATGTGAAATCTAACATCTATATGCTTTTCTTTCTTTCTTCTTTCTAGTAATTTAATTTATATGCTTTTCTTATGATGAATGAAAATAAATATTAGGTGCATAAGCTGTGAAAAGAGTGTTGAACGCGAACAATAGCAGCTGCAAGATGGGAGATTGTGAAAATGATAGTGGGGAACTTATTTTTATCTTTTCATTTTGCTCATGCACCCAAAACTTTATGACTACTTATTATTAATTAGATTCAAATATTATTAACATTTATAAAATAAATCGTTAGTATCCCGACTTGAAAATATAGTTATTTATTTTCGAATATTATTTGTGGAAAGTGTATACAGTGAGAAGGCCCTTTAATTTCCTCATCTGCCGCCAGCCCATATCCTCCCCCCACTCACCTACATACACCATGGCCACATTAAATCCATGCATGTGGACACGCTAGTAACAAAAAGATAACTCCCAACAATTTTTATATCCCTCTCGGAATTTTCAATATTATTAGGGAAATAATAATATTTTTTATTGTTATTTTGTGTATATCAGAAAAGATCGGTGACCGTCAATCTGTTGCAAGATGACATTAATTATCTACAGACACGTCTTAGTTAATATTGCCTTCTGTAATGTATGATCCGATTTCCCCCAGGAAATAAATGAAAACGGTAGGACTACGTAATAAAATTTGGTTCATATCCTTTTTTCTTTCTAGAAAATCAGGTCGATCTGATCCTAAATAAGGAAAGACCAAAAAGGCAATCCTAATGAAAACAGTTGGTTTCACTGATTCTTTTATTTGAAATGTTTCCCACTAAAAAGTTACATTTCAACATGCAATCTAAACTCAAAAACTTCTGCTTAAAATCTGAAAAAGTGGATTAAACCATGAATATACCAATGGACCCATACCAGACTTTACCGTGTAGTAATCTTTTCAACTGTCGGAATACGAAAATCAGTACTCCATATGCAGTTTATTAGCTTAAATAGTACAAAATGCAAGGACGTTGAAAGTGATATAAATAATGGCTTGACCTTCAACTTTTAACTCTTTATAACATAAAAAACATACATGTAAGTAGAACTATTGTGGAATTGACCAAACTGGTCGAATCTATATATGTTTGTTTTTTGTGTATATATATTATATATAATATGTGTATTGGCTATTATAAATAGAACTGGTGTGGAAATAAATGTTGCAATCCTGAACGTGTACGTCCTCCAAATTAAATAGCACTAGAGGAAGAAGAAGAAGAAAAAAAAACACTTCTCTCATTTCCAAAGCTTATATTTCTGTTATATAATACACAATTTTGCTCTTCATCCTCGAGAGTAGAGGGGAGCTAACCATATTTCAGCTTGAGGAATACTACAACTTGAACAGAGGGGAAGGTTTCAGCAGCCACAAGAACATGGCTGCACCCCTTTCTGCCTGGCCTTGGGAAATCTTGGGTAAATATAAGGTACCTTGGCAACAGAGAATTTTTTGGGCTTTACCATTGTTATGATTATTCTATAGATTTTATACAAAATCTATGTGGGATTCTTGAAACATATATGGGGTTGTTTTAATATTTTCGTGTTTTATTTGTTTTTGACAGTATATCTTGTATGGGATGTTTGCTGGGAAAATCATGTATTCAAGATATCAGGGGGAGTCCTTGAAAGATTGCTGGTGCCTTCATATATTCATTTTATGTGTGATAAGAGTTTCAATGTACCAAGGTTGGACATCTTACAGCAACATGCTCTTTTTCACTCGGAATCGTTTGATTGTGAAGAAAGGGGTTGGTTTTGAGCAGATTGACAAAGAATGGCATTGGTAATTTCATTTCTTCTTTGGATTCTCAGATTTATATTTCCAAGTAAACAACTAAGAAAGTTCTGAACCAACTCTTTTTTTTAAAGGAAATCGCCTGCATCCAAACTTAAAAATCGTTATGGTTTTCGGAGTCATGGAACTGGATCTTTAATATGTGAACATGATAAGATGTAGCAGGAAACATAGAGTAGCCGAAAGTAAAATATTTTTGTGAGTAATATTAACCTTTTAGGATAATCTCTATTATCACACAGCTTCTAAAATTTTTAATTCTTATTTGTTTAGTCCCCACAAATATTTCTTTGATTTTTTAAAAAATATTTCTTGGTTGAATCAGGGATAATTTTGTGTTACTTCAAGCTATGGTGGCTACTTTGGTTATATACATGTTTCCAGTCTTTGAAACAATGCCTCTATGGAACTTGGAGGGCATCACTTCAGCCATAGCACTTCACATAGTCATCTCAGAGCCCCTTTATTATAGCGTGCACAAATGCTTCCATGGAGACTATCTTTTTACTAATTACCATTCACTCCATCATTCATCTCCTGTGCCACAAGCCTATACAGGTTGGCTTTATACCTCAACTATGATACTTGATCTACTAATAGATAATGAAGTGCCCATTTGTGAGTCGGTCTCACTTTTGATCGATCTTTCTTGCAGCTGGACATGGCTCTTTCTTGGAACATCTTCTATTGACTATCTTGGTCGGGATACCGATAATTGGTTCTTTCTTGATCGGTCGTGGATCTTTAAGCTTGATCTATGGCTACGTCTTGATCTTCGATCTGCTAAGATGCTTAGGCCACTCTAATGTGGAAATCATTCCTCATCAGATCTTTGAGGCTATCCCTTTTCTCAAATACGTCATCTATACGCCTACGTAAGCATTTGTTCCACTCTGGTAAATAATGTGTGCTATATGAATATAAAGGTCCATTTGTTGTTAACTTGTATTCTGATTCGTTTTCCTTTTTTCACCACAGGTATCACAGCCTGCATCACGCAGAGAAGAGCACCAATTATTGCCTTTTCATGCCTCTTTTTGATGCATTAGGAAATACACTAAACAAAAAATCATGGGAGACGCACAAAAGAAACCGTGTAGAAGCAGGTCGGTTACTTCATCCTATTGATCAAGAAACATGACGAGTGAAAGAAAACTTGACCCCATGTTTTCTAAAATGCAGGAAAAAACGTGAGAATTCCCGATTTCGTGTTTCTAGCCCACGTGGTCGATCTGTCATCGGCTATGCACCCCGCCTTTTGCAACAGAAATATTGCAGCTCTGCCTTACTACACCAGACTCTACCTGATACCCTTCTTACCACTATCGTTTTTGGCTATGGCCATCATGTGGGCTAAGTCCAAGACGTTCTTGTATTCATTCTACGAGCTTAGGGGCCGGTTGAACCAAACGTGGGTTGTTCCTAGATTTGGTTTTCAGGTTTGTGAATAACGCTTGTTTTAATATCTTTCTTGAAAAGGTAGGGAATTCGATATTTTCAAACAAATTATATACTTTGCAGTATTTCTTGCCATTTGCTGCGAAAGGCATCAATGGGCATATTGAAGAGGCTATACTGAGGGCTAATAAATTGGGAGTCAAAGTTATTAGTCTTGCTGCTTTAAATAAGGTGTGCATGTCCGATTCCATGAAGTTGTTTGTCGATTTATTGCTTGTTGAGTATTCTGTATTCATATGGGTCTCTAATGCAGAATGAGGCTCTCAATGGAGGTGGAAAACTATTCGTCGACAAGCATCCGGACCTCAAGGTTCGAGTGGTCCATGGGAATACTTTAACAGCTGCAGTGATAATAAATGAGATCCCTGAGGATGTCACCGAGGTGTTTTTGACTGGAGCAACTTCAAAACTCGGAAGGGCTATTGCCCTTTATCTTTGCAGAAAAGGAATTCGAGTTCTTGTGCGTAGATTTATCATCGAATTCGTTTTATTTTGGTTTTGGATACAGTATATAATGGATGATTTTGCAGATGCTAACTCAATCAACGGAAAGGTTTCGGAAAATCCAGAAAGAAGCAGCAGGTGATCATCAGAAGTATCTAGTCCAAGTGACCAAGTACCAAGCAGCACAAAGTTGCAAGGTAAGAGCAGAGACATAACCGAGAAGTTGTTGTAGGCTTTTGATGAAAGTGAGTACAATCTTTGTTCTTTTGGTTTATGACTGACAGACTTGGATAGTTGGAAAGTGGATCACAGCAAGAGAACAAAGGTTTGCCCCATCTGGGACCCATTTCCATCAGTTTGTGGTTCCACCCGTGTTACAGTTCAGAAGAGACTGCACTTATGGTGATCTCGCTGCTATGAGATTACCCCAAGACGTTGAAGGACTAGGATCTTGCGAGGTAATGAAATACTTGACCATGATTTTCTGCTGAACAGATAGATGGACAACCATATAATCTTACTTGTTTATCGTGAGCAGTATACAATGGACCGAGGGGTCGTCCATGCATGCCATGCCGGCGGAGTGGTGCATTCACTGGAAGGATGGACTCACCACGAGGTTGGGGCATTGGACGTGGACAGGATCGATGTCGTATGGAAAGCAGCGATGAAGCATGGGTTGAAGCCAGTGTCGAGCAACAGATGAAATATATTTCATTTATTATGTGTAGCAAATATATTCATTTATACACTGCCATCTAACAACGAAGCAATAGTAAGATTTGGCTGCCGTGAATTAGTATGGAGATTTCAAGAAACTAGTAATGATATTATCAAGTCTTGAGTTGTTTCAAGTGGATAACAATTTTACTTTATAACTCATGCATGTTCCGACACCAATTATATATATACAACAGTCGGATCTTGCACACCCAATTAATGGTGCCTAATACTGAATCAAATTAAGATAGAATGTAGAGAAAGATGGCTAAGGGATCATATATGCAGGAAGAAACTTACTGATAATATTGACTCGTTTGATCGATACAATAGCAGTGGATCCATGCAAGAGAACTTCTGCAGTAGCAGAGCATCTGCAAAAGTAGCTTAGCGATCACTTGCTCAAAGAATAACCAAACTAAGTGCGAAATTCAGATTTATATGAACAACAAACACTAAGAGAAAACCTGGGAAAGAGAACATATGAACACAATTTTTTCAAATGTCGAGAGCTTAAAAGGAAAGAATGTAATTATAAACGAATTAATTCATATGAATTGTTGATTCAAATCACAATAACGTGCAATGATTTAGTTAATAGACGAAAATAGTGCCCACCGAAACTTTTAAAAGATTAAAATAAAGTTAAATTTGCTATAAATCCTTAAATCCAAATTTAAGTTTGAATCCTATCCTATCAAAATAAATATGTATATATTGTCTGATACTAACAAAAAAAAAAACTATGAACTCTATGAACTTACTATGTTTTCTCGGATGAAAATTGACCGAAAAAATTCAAAATATAGTACTAATTAATATATTATGTCAATAGTATAAATATCAATAGTTTTAGATTTGATATGAATAAATGAGTTTTGAGTACATATTTATATTAATGACTTAAAGTTTCAATATCAATAGTTTTAGAATTGATATGAATAAATGAGTTTTGAGTACATATATTTATAGTAATGACTCGTTGTGTTCTCCGATGAAATATTTACGAACATTGAAATTCCACTAACTCTTATATGAAGTATGATATTATCTGTGTCCGAGATTATCGACTATACTCTTTAAACCTTAAAATAAATATATAATAATAAATGTTTTGAATCATTAACTCATTTCTTTTTAATAACTATTTATTTTATTTCGCTTAAAATTGCAAGTTCTATTATAGATTTTAGTTATTTTTTGTAGTATTTAAATACAATAAATATATAAATAGCAAGTGACAACGTTTTCATACTTAATAATTATAATCTTCCACTAATAAGTAATTTATGATATAAGTACGGCCATAAAGTCATATATAATTTTCGAAGAAAATATGATCTAACTATTATATTTTTCAAGTTCAAATATTAATTAAAATCGAAAAATGGGTGATGCTGTATACTGTAAAACAATATATTTGCTAAGCCCTTTTTCATGATCGAAAACTTTTTTCTATTATTTATATTTTCACAACCGAATCTGCTTTGAAGAATTGAAGGCTTGGATCTCACGTTAGCCCGTTGCCTGTGTCGATAGATAGATTAAGATTAGAGAGTGGATGTAAGAAGATTGTTTCCACCTAACCTTCGATTTAGTGCTGCATCGATCCTTCCAAGGTCAATCGAGTGGACACAGGAAATGGCTATCCTAACACCATTACAGCACGGCTCCTACGCCTACCCCTCCACCGCCGCCGCCGCCGATGTTTTCTTCCCCGTCTCTCTCCACCGCCATAATAATGTCTCTCGCTCGTCTCTTCGTTATTGTCAAATATCGGACCACCAAACACACCCGTTGTCGCCTCTGCTGCCGCGGTCCAGGACTGCAGGAACTGATCAGTCTTTGTTGAATGTGTCGGAAAGCTGCTCCAAGGAGGAACTCTGGGCCGCCGCTACTCTTCGCGTACGCACTTTCTATGAATTCAAAGAACAGACCTTTGGCATCGAAGTGAGTGCTATCTCAATCTCAAAGCCTTATCCTTTGTCTCTCATTTGTTTACAGCTACTTCCGTCGTCATGATTCATGTCCTGTACTTGCAATCCCTCTTCTTGTAAGAAAGACTTGAAAATGTTAAAAATTAAGAGAATGAATTGAGCGAATTGCGAGTTGATTAATGATTTGTTTGAATATAAATGTACAATGCATCTTGGTTTGAGTTTAGCTTCAAAAATGAATCTTTTAAATCAAAGTTTGACCCTGGGCTCAAATTTGGTTCGACGCGGACTTGAATTCGATTTTCATTTCGGACTTGATTTCAAGCTATGCACAGTATGCACACTGGTCAACATGTCACGGGTATAATTTTGGGTATATAAAAGCTTTAGAGTTAGCTTGATCGGTAGCGGCTAGATGTAAGAGACCCAATTCATTCTCATTTTATTTAAGAACCCTGATGCTATTTTCTTCTTGTCAAGTTCTATTAGGGTCATAAAAAGTACTTGGCTGAACTTGAATACGAAGCATTGAAAGAACGTGTTGCAGGAAAAAGAATGGGCTTTAGAAAAGTTTCTTGTATCAATGCTACGTTGCCGATATCTCTAGTTTCCAGCATTTCCCATGATTTGTGCACGTCTTGCAAAGTGAGCTCTCCACACTGCCATCATCTTCATCATATCATGATTTTAATTTGTACATTTATACACTTGTGCACTATTCGCTCAGTACGCAATTCCCATCTAGCATGATCTTAATCATTTTATGGCACGATGCTGATTAGTATGATTGTGGGAATCAGGATGGTTATTTTGGTTTTCAAGATAATGTAATTTGTCAGTTGGGAAGTATGATTATAGGCGTTGAGGCTCATACATGACCACGAGAAGCATACTTTATATCGGCTATTCATACCTGTAACCTAAATTCATGATGATATCCCCATTCCAAATTGCTTTTCGCAAAAATCTTGCAACTTTTGTTTGTTGCTTCTGATATACAGAGATATTGTTCTTGTTGGTTATGAGTTATTGCCGATGTGCTTGATTCTAGATATGGAGAACCCATGTTGGTATTTGAAATTGGATTTCCTTGCGTGTTCTTTTTGCACTTTTATTTGTAGCCATCTTGTGTGAGCTTCGTAGTTTATGTGGAACTGAAATTACACGTGACCCTATGTGGAAATGTGGAGTGCTACTATTTTGAAGCCCACATCAAAAACTAAATTATATAAATGTTATATGCCTAACAAAGGTGAACATGCTACCTAATTCATGAAACTGAATGCTACCTACGGAGGCCCAAACCAAACTCCTGAAATTGAAAGAAGAGATGCAGAAAGAAAACTGCACAAAAGATCATAAACAATAAGTTAAATTTTCACTTCTTGATTATTCTGTGTTATGAATGATCACTAGTTGCATGACATGGACTGTGTTCTCTCAATTTCTTGCAGTTTTCGCATAACGAAGAAGATCGAGTTGTTGTAGGAACTCTTGATCTGAATCAATGTGTCAGCCTGCCTCATGAAATAGTCGGAATGAAGCCTAAGGTGCATATTCTAGCATCAATATGTAAATGATCATTTAGTTATTTTGTATGCAGTAGTTATTGAGAGTGAGTTCTGGATTATGTCAGGCTTTTATAAGCAGCTGAATATGTTTCTATCTAATGACTTGTCATCAATTTGGACTCGAATTCAACAGACGATTGGAGCTGACTTTGCCAGGGCGTACCTGAGCAATGTTTGTGTGGCCAACGAATTCCAGAGAAATGGTTTCGGGTATGAGCTCATTGCAAAGGCTAAGAATGTTGCTGAAGCCTGGGGTAAAAATATCTCAATGAATCCTACTTACACGAGTACATATGCCCCCTCTATTACTATAAAAGAGCAGAAACCTCAGACATAAGTTTCATCCCTGGTAGACATCATCCTAAGAACCAGACCTGTACACCTGCCATAACAATGCTTGGGCATAGCGTCCTGTTTCTTAATTTATTTCTTGTGGTTTGACTTTTTCTTTTAATCAGGAATAAGTGATCTGTATGTCCATGTGGCTGTGGATAATGAGGCAGCAAAAAAACTTTACATGAAAAGTGGTTTCACGTTGGAAAGTGATGAACCGGCGTGGCAAGCCCGGTTTTTGGATCGACCCCGAAGGCTTCTACTATGGACCGGTCTTCCCATTACTTTCGAGTTGTAATTCTACTTTTAACTTTCTATTTACGTACATACACACATTTTTCGTGTAATGAGTGCAAAATCAAATCTTGTATCACTTTATATATCTACATCTGTAAATGTAATTTAATCTGATGAAGATACAATCTATTATTCAAATGTTCCGCAGCGTTTAGTTTGTGATAAGTGCCAATATTTTCAGCTTGGATTTATTTGAATTTTCGTATACTCTATATATTTTTTAACATATGGATTTTCGTGTACTTTATTTATTTTGAACATATGAATTTTCATATATTTGCGCTAGCTATTGGATGTAATCTGTGTTAAATTTGATAATCAGCGCATGCATAGCACTACAAAAGAAATTAGCGACAATATATATAATCTGTCACTAAGTTTTTGCCGGAAATTATTTTTCATCGATGATACTAGCGACAGAATCTACATCCCGTCGCTGACATCAGCAAAGAATTAAATGATCCGTCGCAAATTTAAAAGCGTCGTAAACATTTATGGGTTCCGTCGCTGTTGTGGCAGAATACATGGAAGCACAATGCCCCCGTGTTTTAACTTTATCTCAGTCCATGATCGTTAATTGTCTTAACTTAGTGACGATTGACATTCTGCGTTAACTTTACAGTATAATTCCTGTCATTTGCATGACTGTGATGCTAGCTAACTAATAATATATTTTTTATTCACGAAATTTACCATGCGAAGTACTTGCTTATTTTCTACTTCATAAATTAATTATGAAGTAACTAATAAAGATGCTTGATTTGTGTTTGCCAGGGGACTGGCACTCGGTCTGATCACTACATTTTTGGATCGTTTAATGTATGGTTCATGGGTGATCAAGTTCAATTTCCTTTCTTCTGATGGAGACTATTCCATGGCACTGGTACTCTTCTCAAGGATTTACCATCATGGTATTTACATATCTACCATTCTCCTTCGCTGGATTGATCATGCCCAAACAATGAACGCTTGGTGGACTTGTTTGCATGGGTTTTAGGAACATATAATCTTCTTGGTCACAAAGAATTCAGGTACTGTTTAATTTTTATTTTTATTTGTAAGATGGAGTTCCTAAGATGTACCAGACATACTGTTTGTGTAATTTGCGAATTGCTGGGCGTGCCAGGCGCTCGTGCGCCAATTCGTGTAAAAATGTGAAAAATATCTAACTTCTAAAATCAAACGAAAATAGGAACTAAACTTGACCGTCAGTTATAATCTCCTAAACGATATGATACCGAAAAGTAAAAATGATCAAATTGAAATTCATAGGAATAAACTCCTGACATTGATTTGTATTTTCAACAAAAATGTAGGATGTTTACAAGAATGTAATAATAAAAACAAAGTCGAAAAGTTGAATTGAAATGCAGAAAGCCTAACAAAACTAGGAAATTTGAATGATAAATTTGCTGAAAATTGACAGTAAGTTGTGCAGACTTTTGTGCTGAGTTTTTGTGCAGATTGTTGATGATCTTGATCTACTGTCCAGCGTCCCCTTTTATCTCTTCCTCGGGGAGTTTTTCCCATGTTCCCACGTTCTGGGTCGCCCGATATGATTGGATGCATTTGCGCTTACAAGAGTTTTAAATCTGTAAGTGAGTACAATTCTGCCATATTTCGCATTAGTTCACAACCGAAGCTATGTGGAGAAAAAGTTACGGATGATGATCTATTAGAAAAAACATACTCCACATTCCATGCATCTAACGTTCTTCTGCAACAACAGTATAGAGAAAAAAGATTCAAGAAATATTGTGAGTTGATTTCATGTTTGCTCGTGGCCGAGCAAAATAATGAATTACTGATAGAAAAATCAAATCTTGTATCACTTTATATATCTACATCTGTAAATGTAATTTAATCTGATCAAGAAACAATCATTATTCAAATGTTCCGCAGCGTTTAGTTTGTGATAAGTGCCAATATTTTCAGCTTGGATTTATTTGAATTTTCGTATACTCTATATATTTTTTAACATATGGATTTTCGTGTACTTTATTTATTTTGAACATATGAATTTTCATATATTTGCGCTAGCTATTGGATGTAATCTGTGTTAAATTTGATAATCAGCGCATGCATAGCACTACAAAAGAAATTAGCGACAATATATATAATCTGTCACTAAGTTTTTGCCGGAAATTATTTTTCATCGATGATACTAGCGACAGAATCTACATCCCGTCGCTGACATCAGCAAAGAATTAAATGATCCGTCGCAAATTTAAAAGCGTCGTAAACATTTATGGGTTCCGTCGCTGTTGTGGCAGAATACATGGAAGCACAATGCCCCCGTGTTTTAACTTTATCTCAGTCCATGATCGTTAATTGTCTTAACTTAGTGACGATTGACATTCTGCGTTAACTTTACAGTATAATTCCTGTCATTTGCATGACTGTGATGCTAGCTAACTAATAATATATTTTTTATTCACGAAATTTACCATGCGAAGTACTTGCTTATTTTCTACTTCATAAATTAATTATGAAGTAACTAATAAAGATGCTTGATTTGTGTTTGCCAGGGGACTGGCACTCGGTCTGATCACTACATTTTTGGATCGTTTAATGTATGGTTCATGGGTGATCAAGTTCAATTTCCTTTCTTCTGATGGAGACTATTCCATGGCACTGGTACTCTTCTCAAGGATTTACCATCATGGTATTTACATATCTACCATTCTCCTTCGCTGGATTGATCATGCCCAAACAATGAACGCTTGGTGGACTTGTTTGCATGGGTTTTAGGAACATATAATCTTCTTGGTCACAAAGAATTCAGGTACTGTTTAATTTTTATTTTTATTTGTAAGATGGAGTTCCTAAGATGTACCAGACATACTGTTTGTGTAATTTGCGAATTGCTGGGCGTGCCAGGCGCTCGTGCGCCAATTCGTGTAAAAATGTGAAAAAATATCTAAACTTCTAAAATCAAACGAAATAGGAACTAAACTTGAACCGTCAGTTATAATCTCCTAAACGATATGATACCGAAAAGTAAAAATGATCAAATTGAAATTCATAGGAATAAACTCCTGACATTGATTTGTATTTTCAACAAAAATGTAGGATGTTTACAAGAATGTAATAATAAAAACAAAGTCGAAAAGTTGAATTGAAATGCAGAAAGCCTAATGAAACTAGGAAATTTGAATGATAAATTTGCTGAAAATTGACAGTAAGTTGTGCAGACTTTTGTGCTGAGTTTTTGTGCAGATTGTTGATGATCCTGATTCTCTGTTGATCGTCTTCTCTTTATGTTTTTTCATTGGGGAGTTTACCCATGTTCACACGTTTTGGGCCACGTTCCACAACTCCCAACTGTTTTGGCGCTCACTTCTTTTCTTCCATGGACCGGGTTTGATTATAAATGGATTTGGGCTTTTCGCTGACTAGGCTTCTCGCCTTTCCAATGGGCTAATTATTTTTTAGCACCAACACATACTATTGACAGTTAACAGTGCACTTTAGATCTTTTTTAACCATACAATAGCTCAAATACCACAGCCGCTGTAGATAGTAGAAGAAATTGTTGTTCCATGATACTTTTATTTAGTCACTAATTCATTTTCCAAACTTTAATTCTTCTCGTTATTGTCAGAATCCAAATATCATGTTTGTTCTTCCTGTGCTTCCTTTAGCACTGATGTTCTGGGTACACCGAAGCTAGGCTCATCTGAATTGTCACAAAGGAAACTAAAAGAGAGTTCAAGCTCGTATGTTAAGCTGCAAATGGTGGTCTTTTCTTGCTCCTTTACTAATATCCCAATGGCAAATATATACGAGTATGGTTCACCAGGTACATCTATTCCACTTCTTGAATAATCAATATTTCAATCGAAGTATATCTGTGTTTTACTAGAAAACCAAAGTTTTCTGATACTCGTGGTACTATGTGTTGCATTATTATTTTTTTACAAACTCGACCTCTACTTTACAGAGAGGAACTGAGATGTGATGAACTATCTCTCAACGGAGGCTACTGAGAACAAAGTGAAAGATATACTCTTATTCACACTGTGCCACTCTACACCATACTACTCAACATTGCATCATAATCTTCTTATGTGTTTCTTAGATTGCACACCAGGGTAAAAAATATCCTATTCTCCTGTTAGACCCGTGAAGAATTTGGATCTTCTTTTCGAGGTGCACCCATGATTTTTCATTGGAATGATTGTTCATATAAGCGAGAGGAATGTTGGATGATTCTGATCAGTTTTTACTGAATCCGCCTAGTTTTGCAACCAACATGGTCCGAAACTGGTCTTTACCTAGCCACATGGTAATGTTTGATGCACAAGAGATTGTTTTTCCACGGACGGCTTAGGTGATTCTTTCAATCCCACTTCAAGGTGGATCGAGAATTACAGTCATCGGTGGTTGTTTATGAGCTCCAAGGCTAAAAACTCTGATTGCCCATTTCGCATATTTGCTCCTTGAATTTGGATTTGAGTCACATATAAAATCTATACAATGAAAAAAATAATAATACAGAACACGTATATTAGAATTAAATCATGTACTCATGACTCGTTTGTATTCCATTATATCATAGATAATCGAAATTCATAATTATTTAACTAGTTGTTGACGGGAGTTACCAAGATTTCAAAGAGTTGGTTCGAAAAATGTGGACTCATATTACATAGGCTCTAAAATTAAACGCACGCACATGGGAGGAGGTGACCAGTATGTCACAGATGGAGGATAGTAAATGAACTAATATTATAAATAATGACGGGATTTATTATTAAGCTGACAACTATTTGCTGATTTATGTATAATATATATAGGGGTCGGCCTCGGGTGGGTGGGTACGCATGGCCGGACGTGATTGATTTATAATAGTAATTGTGAAACGGATTTCAAACTGATCATAGCTAGTATTGTAATATAAATTCAGTACATCATGAAGGATGATAGTATAAGTTTTACTATTTGAAAAAATTAATAATAATTTATTTTGTATATTTGTTGTGTCTTTTATGCTTACTATTCTATTCTTAATGAATAATGAATAATATTCATGAAGAAATAGGGGATGTTGTAAGCATTGGGATGGCATGATTTTATGGGAGACTCAAAGTCACTTGAGCCGTGTGCTTTTGTTGTATTTGCCTCAAATTTTATTTTAACAAACAAAATATTGCGATGTTTTCATGTGCTTTTTGGGTCTCCATTTTCACATGAATTGGGGTTTGTTTGGTGTCATTGAAAGAATAGGGACAAAAGCTACAACTCAGCTACCTTTCCAATCCAATTGCTTCTTTATCAAATTTTAGATCACCCGTGCTGTCTCTTTTCCCCCGAAACCTCTTCTTTTTTTTTTTTTCAGTTTTTTCCTTCCAATTTTTACTGCCTATATTGAAGAACAAGGTTTGATGTAATTCGTTCCAAATTTCATCAGCTAACGATTACTACAATCGACTGAGAAATCATAAAATATATTGAAGAACTGCTTCGAGAAGTAGAAAAGCCAGGAAAGAGTAAATTGGGGGTCCAAAAGCTCACCTTTACCTATACATTTGACTTCCAGTTTATATGATTTGTTGTCTTTCCCACAACAAGACTTGCACGGGAATAGAATATTTCAAAATTCTGATAAAGAAACAAAAGGGAATCGAATAGAAGCACTGAAATAAGAATGTGATCAGATGCAAAAACAAATTTTAATTCACGAATCCCATGTACAATTATGATTAATCAAAGTAGGTTCACGGACCCCAAACACAAGGAAAAATTCAATTATTAACTGCTCAAGATTACCTTTTTCTTCGGATAACATAATATTATATATAGAAAGATAATGAGACTTAAATGCTCATTGGGTTTGATGAAAAAATTGAAATGGGAGTTCATCCAAGTCAACTGATTTTTAAATATATCACAAGATAATTTAATACTAACCGAGTTTTTTACCCAATATAAGTTATGATACTGCAAGGAATTACAAATATTACATGAGATAATAACATATACAAAATGCAAATCAATAATTATTTCAGATGGGCTGAAATAAACTTTAGGAAGATTTTATATATATAAAAACAATATTGACATGTAATGAAATTTACAGTCGGAATTTTTAATTCTTTAGAAAATATATTTATTGACAATACCCATGCATTAGATGTATAGGTTTTAATTGTAATTATTTGGGGTTATAATTAAATTACTTGGATCCATTAATAATGCTGCTGTTGCCGTGCTGATGAATTTATTGCTGCAAATTCAAATATCACCTTCTGTTCATCACATTTAATTACGTCTCCTTCCCTCCCTCCACTCCAGCCAGGCAGCTCTCTCCTCCTGTGTAATTTTGACCTTGCAGGTTTCTTCTTTAAGCTAAAAAGCCCTTATCACAAACTCTTTATTCATCTCTCCACAAATTCTTATTCAAAACTTGCTCAAAATATTTCTCCATTTAGCCAGTGTTTTTCCATATCCACTCATAACATGATGTTTGAGTAAAGATCCAATCTTGGTATATTTTATTCAAACTTTTCAAGAAAATATGAATAGGGTTCTTGAAATCAAAGAGCAACAGCCATATTTTCTCTTCCAATCACCCCCACCCCCTATCACCGCTTCACAATATTCCGGTTCCGGCTTCAATCTGAATAATAAGGTAAGCCCTAGTGTGCTTCTAATAATAATAATCATCGCTATTATTTTCTTCATATCCGGCCTACTCCACCTTCTTGTTAGATTCCTATTGAGACCTCCAAACAGGGATCCCGATGAAATGGAAAACGTGACAGCCCTTCAGGGCCAGTTGCAGCAACTTTTTCACTTGCATGATTCTGGTGTTGACCAGTCTTTTATTGATACACTCCCGATATTCAACTACAAAGCCATTATAGGAGTGAAGGATCCCTTTGATTGCGCGGTGTGTTTGTGTGAATTTGAGGGTGAAGATAAGCTCAGGCTACTGCCTAGATGCAGCCATGCTTTTCACATGGATTGTATCGATACTTGGCTTTTGTCTCACTCCACTTGTCCCCTGTGTAGAGCAACTTTGCTTCCTGACTTTAATTCCAGCAACACAAACTGTACCCCAATAGTTCTTGTTCTCGAATCTGGCGGTGAAAGTTCGAGGGAGATTGTTTCTGATAGAGATATTACAAGAGTGAATTCCCAGTTGAGTCCTCCTCGTGATGATGAAGGTGGAGGTGATTTTAAGCGGCATCATGCAGATCTAGCGCAAGATTCTTGCGAGACTCTCGAGGGCAAGAAAGTAATTTCGGTTAGTGGGGAAAAAGTTGTTTCAGTTAAGCTTGGGAAGTTCAAGAATCTGGATGATGGAATCAACGAAGGTGGTGGTAGCAGTGGCGGTGAAACTAATGCTGATGCAAGAAGGTGCTTTTCAATGGGGTCATTTGCTTATGTAATGGATGAGAATCTATCTTTGCAAGTTCCTATAAGAAACACTCCCATGAAGAAACAATGTAGCAAGAAACCTAGCATGCCTTTGACACCTGGGCATAGGCAAGCTATGTCCGAATGTGAATTCGATTCGAGGGTCGAATTTAACGGCTTCGAGGCTTTTCGGATTCTGGAAATCCAAGGTGGTGAAAAGGGTGTAGGTGGTGGTAATTGTAACTGCAATGGTAACAAGTCCATTGGTAGGAGCAAGAGGGACAGTTTTTCGATCTCAAAGATTTGGTTACGGGATAGGAAAGATAGGCCCAATGGAGTTGGAATGGGGTCATCAAGACGGGCGGTCTCGTTCCGGTTCCCGTTGCATCGGAATCCGGTTGGCGGCAATGAATTTAAGGAGAAGGTCAATGGTGTTGGATGTGGGAGAACTATTTCGGAAATGGGCATAAGTAGGTGGGGAAATGGAGGTGAAGATGAAGTACAAAGCTGTAACAGTTTGGATTCAGAAACAAATGCACCATCCCTTGCAAGGAGGACTCTGCTGTGGCTTATGGGAAGGCAAAATAAAGTGGTTCACTCAACTTTTACCGCTAATGTTTAGGGGGTTCTTCGGTTTTTTTTTTTTTTTTTATATTTAAGGTTTTGGGCATTGGTCTTGTTTGTTTCTTTTGGCAGTTCATCGGTAGGGAGATTGGGAAATGAAACTGAGAGCAAGATTGGTTATTTGTTTTCTAGGTTTATTCTTTGCATAAAAAAGTTTGGAGTAATTGTGTATTACATAAACTTAATCTTGTTATATTGCTATGGTTTTTTCAAGATTTGATTTTTTTTCCTTCTTAGATGACACTAATATCTGAAGAAAAGTTCACCCGTCAACTGTATATCGTAACATTGAAAGTGACTTGTATGTAAAATCAAGATTTAAATTTTTTTTGAGTCCAAGTACTATATACAAGTCGCTTTCAATGTTAAAAATATAAATTTCATCATCTGGTTTTATTCTAAATTAAATAACCTAATTAAATTACGAATCACAATTCTTTCATCTCGCTCGACGACTAAGAAAAACCGTACGAGGTGATCTTCCTAAAAATATAATCAAAATAAAAAATATTGTAATCGAATACTCCCGAACTTCCCATGTTTTGATGCATGTGAACATTGAAAGTTGTATGCCAACACTTGTCCTAGTTAGTTTTGAGCATTTATTTGGACCCTCTTCCATGAATTTATGATTGTTCGGTTTTTAGTTATTTATTTAGTTTGGATCCATCCAGCCATATATTTATTTATCTTTATATGAGTAGACTTGGTGGTAAAAATATTTTGAGCTGAGGTCAATTGAATTCAAATAGAATCAATCATATATTCTATTCTTCAGTATTCAAATTCAGGTGAATTGAACAACACTTGAAGCTCCGACTAAAGTCCATACCGATTTCTTTGATGTCAAATGCATAATTCAAAAAAAAAAATTAAAAAATTAAAATAGTAGTTTAAGATTTAGAATGTGGTGAAAATTGCCAATTAAAAAAATTGATTATAAGATATTATTGAATCCAAATAAATGTTTAAATTGACATATGAGGAGACTACAACATTATGTCACTTACCTTATGGTGTCGTGCGTGGAAGTCCTATTACCAGTAAGATGATAATCTAATCTCATAATTCATTAGTAATCAATTTTTTTTAAATAAATGGCAATTTTATGGTGGTCACAGGCTGTAGCATTAAATGAAAGGCGTACAGGGACATACACATACTGTCTGCTGTTATACGTATGACCAACGCCACCCTCATATCTACTTTCTACATAATTACTTCCCATTCAGGTCAACGTTTCCTTTTTAATATATCAAAGCAGAATTTTTACCTCACTTTTTTAGGGAACTTTGTTTACTGGGTTTACTTGTGAGTTCCAAGTCAAATGATTTTGAATCTGAAATCTGAGGTTAATTTTGGAATGAAATTAAGTAAGAATGTCAATATATATCTAAATATGTGCAAATTCGAGCCTTCTTTTATAATTTTAAATACAAATCAATGTTGTCCGAATATTTCGAATAGTGGAAGTGACTTGAGTAATGCACCCGCTATATTCTTTATTTTGTTCTCATAATCTTTAACGTTGGTGTGAATTTAAAAACCATCAAGGGTTGTTATGTTAAATTATACTCATATTTAAAAAAAAAATCGATTGAATAAAAATACAACATATAAAAAAAATTAGAGATGTAGAATTGGGTTGGCTCCATCCAAGCGTGCGTTACCTCGAGATCAACGAACAATATTGATAGAGGTTGTAAACATTACTAAAATCTTAAATAAATTAACTTCAATATTTGTATTTACCAAAAAATGTTTTTTTTCTTGGAGATATATTATTATGGATTAATTATGTTGAACTGCAGCCCAGACTAAAAAGGCCCAATCTAGCCTATGCCGAAAGCCCCCAAAGACACAAGTATCCATAAGATACTTTTGTGGTCCAGTTGACAAACCGAAAGCCCAACTCCAGATAGATTTTAAATGGAAGCCCAACTTCAGCTATATTTTAGATATAAGCCCACCAGAATTAATATATTTTTTTTAATATTTCCCTCGGTCCCCATTAAATAGGTAACATTTTTCTTTTTTCGTCTAACAAAAATATATAGACGTATAATATATTTAGGACAATTTTCTGCTTTTACTAATATATTCATATCGGGTCGGGTTGGGGTGAAAAGTAAAAAAAAAATTCCCAACCCGAACCCAACCCGAACCCGAATCAACCCGAAATGGCTCAACCCGAACCTGATTTTTTTCGGGTGGGTTCGGGTTGGGTTATCGGGTTGAAGTGTATTTAGTGTTAATTTGGGTTGATCGGGTGGGTTCGGGTCGGGTTGAATAAAATTTTTTTAAAAAACTCTCAACCCGAACCCAACCCGAACCCGAACCAACCCGAAATGGCTCAACTCGAACCTGATTTTTTTCGGGTGGATTCGGGTTGGATTATCGGGTTGGGTCCAAATTTGACACCCCTAGAGGAAGGTACTAGGTAGTACAGAATTACAAAAAGAATTGGGCAAGGGACAATTATTTTCCATCGATAAACAAAAAAGTAAACAAAAAGAAAATTCACACGCAGCTGTGGTGTTCAGTGGATAGAAACAAAGATTTCACGTTTCAATCTAATCCAATCCTTTCATTGACTGTGAATGATAAATTCTTGAAGCAAAGCAAGCAATCCTCGAAAAGATCGGAAATATGCTGTCTTCTGTAACTTTGGATGGTGCCGTTGTGTTCTCCGCATGCAACTTATCTTCATCTTATTCTCGGCCTCCGCCTACGTTTAGGTTAGTCTTCTGCAAATTTTCCATTGCCCAATTTTTATTAGCCGCCAATTATTCATTCGTTGATCCTGTGAGCATGGGAGGTGGACCCGAGTTGTAATCTTTGCCGAGCACCGTCTGAATGATTTTGCGTTCATATATGTCGTGGTTCTTGATGTTAATTTTGAAGCTTCGCAATCTGTCCCCAGGCCCATTGTGTAATATTTATATTACGATTTTAGGTGATGAAATTCGATTATTTGTCTTGCATTGTTGATTTTCAGAAATAATTTTGATATTTCTTGTTTTATTCACCTTTCTGTAAAAGAGTGGACATGTCAAAGATAGTTCTTTTAGATTGTTTTCACCTATTTTGAATTTGTTGCTAGCCGCATTTTATGTTTTGCTTAAACATTACAAGTTTGAAAGAAGTGTCCATTCGAAGTTTGTCCCTTTTAGTGCTTGCCCCTGTTCTTTTCGTTACTGAATTTGTTGGCTAATGTTTTGTTCTATAACTTAATTTTTCGCCCATCTTTTAGTTAACTTTATTGTATAATATGTAATGAGTTCTTGAGAGTATATAGGTAAGTTAATTTAATGAATCATGTTATCTTAAGGAACACTCGCCACTGCTCCTTCCGACGGAGAATATGTTTGCTAATACCTTTTTTTCGCCTGATCCCCTGTGACCCCTTATCAAAATGTGCGACTATTAATAAGTATTTACATAAAAAGTTTAGTGAATTCTTTTTTTTTTCAGTTGTTAATTTCAACCCTTCCAATTTCCCATCCTTTTTCAGGTGGGGATTAAAACGAGAACAAGACATGAGACTGCATGCGCGAAGGAGTCAAGAAATCCTTGTATTGGCGAATCCAAATGTATGCACAAACCAAGGCTTCTGCATGTATAATGCCATTTTAATGGTTTGAATATGCTCAAAGTTAGGTATGTGATTGGTGGTTTTCAACCACCATATCGGTGTCCAACTTAGAAGAGATTGTGAAGTTGAGTGTAATTGTTTGTTTTATCTTTCGCCAAGTCAATAGTTTGTTAAACTAACAAGCACTTGACTTGTTTTGATACTGAATAAGATGCACTTGACTTTTGAGGTTTTCTTTCGTGCTATATAGTTTGTTCTTAAGTTGTCCTTATTGAGAGGCATGATGGGTCAGTTGTTAGGGAATTTTAAGCATCTGTTGCCTATTTAACCCTTGATATCCGATTTGACCCTCTCTCTTCAAAAAAGAGTTTTGAAGAAACCAGTTTTTGGCACTCTTTGAGCTAATTGAAACACTTTTGTGGAGGTACGAGTCACTCTTTGCAATTGGTATGGGCACATGTGATTTGCCAGTATAGGATCGTGCTATCATATAAATGTTTGCCATTTTTGTTTTTGGTTTGTTTTTTCCATATGATGAAACATTATATTTACTCTTCAAAGTGGTTGAAAAATCAAATAAATTCTAATGGATGGAGTGTATCTTTGAAAAGCAAATTTTATGGTGGATATCTGCCAAAGCAGCAATAGTATCGTCTTTGCCAATCAACTACACCAAGTTCATCTTTTTTTGGCCCTCATTTAGGTACCTCCAGACAGAAGAAATTCGAACAAAGAAGTGATAATGGTCGATCCTTTGGAAGCCAAGCGATTGGCATCGATACAAATGGCTCAAATCAAATCAAAAGAGAGCCTCAGAGTAAGTTGATAATATCGCGATAGAACATTTTCTTCTTTATTTCTGTACAATTTGAGATGTGTCAGATTCATGGTTCGTTACAATGAGTTCATCGAGTCACGCAGAAACGACGTGAAATCGAAGCAATTAATGGTGCTTGGGCGATGATTGGTCTTACAGCAGGATTGGTCATTGAAGGTGGAACCGGTAAAAGTATTGTAGCTCAGGTATGACCATATCTATACTTGTTCACGAAGATGGATGTCTCCTGCTAAATTTAACAAGAGTCTGAGTCAGTTTTTCTTCTTCGATATGCTCTTATTACAGTTGGCTGGATACTGGGCGGCTTTTATCGGAATTTTTGTGAGATAAGGTTCAGTTCGTTATCGATATATGGGTTAACCCAATCATTCATCGGTTCTGCTCGAAACCGTTTCCTTTAAAATGGCAGGGTGAATTTCTTGGTTGTCTTCCAGTGTTTTCATGTATGTAATAAGGTGATATTTGTTTTAACATTTTTTCTGTTACACTGGCAAGGTATTTGCATAATTTCTAGTAAGTATGGGGTGCTGGCAAGGTATTTGCATAATTTCTAGTAAGTATGGGGTGAGACTTGAAAAGACTCGCCTGATATGTTGCTGCATATTAATTAATTAAATTACAGACTAGCAATTAGTTGATGAATAGTTTTTACTTATATCTATACAATAGTGCTATTGAAGGGATGCCACTTCCTGGGAGGGAGCATGCATGGCTCGGCGGTCATCAACAAATACAAGAAAATTGAAAGATTGAATTGAACATCTTGTTTGAACTGATGACCCAAGTCCATTGAAAACTCAACAAAGGGATCTTCAAATTAATTCAAAGTTGTTCTGTTTAAAAATTTGGAACACTTCTATACTGTCTTTCAAAATTTCAATTGCATAAACTACCAGTCTTATCTCAAATATTTTCATACTTATTTAAAATATTTAAGAAAATTAATAAGGGTATCCATCCAGTGGTTAGTGTAGAATTCTTGGATATCATCCCGTTAATGGGGCACCACGGCTGCCACCTAGTTTTCGCGTATGTCTCGGAAGTCCGTACGAATTTGGTCAAAATTTGCCTCAACCACTTGCTATAGATTTTTATATGTTATAAAAACACATGTTTTTTCGTTGCTAGAGCCTGGAGTTGGACACGATAAACTTGTATAGCACAATTACTGACTTGTCAATGGATTATAATGTAATTGAATGTCGATATGCATATGTACCAATTATTTTACGGTAGATTTTATTTATATACAGTAAGATATAATTATGTCTATTCAAATTTTCATTTTGGTTTAAATTTTAAAAATAGTTGATTTTGATCATATAACTCATTTCACCATCAGTTAATTAGTTGCATGATGGAACAAATTTTCTGTTAACCCCCTTGGGCTATTCTGAAATTTATTAATTTAAAAATATATTAGTTTCAAACCCCATTTCACAATTGTATATGAAATAGAAACATTGGAAATTCACACTCACCCGCCACAGCTATTCACAAGAGACATATAATTAATCTATCCCTTGAACAAATTCTTTTCTCTCTTTTTTTTTTTCAAATTTAATTTCTGCTGTGTTGGTATTGGAGCATTAGAAAAGAATTGATAAAAGAGAAAACTAGAGAATGAAACCTACGTTATTTCATGTTGCGTGCCCCTTGCATTTTAGAAAGTCAAAATCACATCCCAACTAAAGTCAAACCATCCTATATTCGACGCGAATCCTTTGACCAATTTCAACGAATAAAAGAAATTGAACCTTATCTTATAACTTACGTGTATATATTTTTCATTTCAATAACGTGTATGGGAAGAGTTGTATGGTACGTAACAAATAAGATTGCCTATGAAAATTTTTGTTGTAAAAAGGCAACGTGCATGAAAACATTGGCAAATTTTATAAAGTTTTTTAAATTTCTTGAAAGACTTTAAACTAATCTCTATATCCATTGAAGTGGGGAGACCGGGAATAACGAATTGGAATTACTATATTTAGGTTCAAATGCGGTATAACAATAAAGTATTTCTGGAAGCTGATAAAAGTTTGAGTTATAAATTTTCTATTATAAATATGACAAGGATAAATAAAAATCGTGTGCTTCTTATAAATAGATTATTTAATGTAATTGTAATAGAGAAATTAAGGATGGAGATGGTACTTAATTATGTTATCTGACCGCAAAATAAATAACATAGTTCAAAAGATATGAATGAGCCGTTCTGTTTTACATGTTCATATTAATAATGTTTTATAAAATAATCCAATATTCTATAAATGAAAATATGAAGACTAGTTCGAAATCAAATATGTACACAACAGAGGAGGTGAGTTGGTCAATGTTGGTGTGTCAACTTTCAAAGTTGAAAACCAACCTGATTACGTAGCTCAGAGTCCCATATTGGTAAGTTTGATCCATCTTCCTTCGTTCTTATCCTCACCACATCTGAATAACTATAATTCCATAATGATATAATAATTTTTTTAAAATTTCAAACCTCAAACTTTCCTTGAATATTTATTCGAAAACTCCTCACTTGCTATGTAAGGATGCTCCATGAACCATAACCTCGTAAAGTTCCAGTTTCAGCCTGCTCACAGACACATTGCCAAACAAATGATAGTAACCTCATTCTCGAATCATAGTCTTGTTTCATTTCAAGTGCATTTGCGAATCTATCTGTTCAAGAGAATCCCAAGAGTTTTGTTTTTCCCATCATGTTGTCGAGATCTTATTTTAATCTCTTCAACTCTGAGGAGTATTCTGGTGTTGGCGATAGAACCCGGATTCCGAAAGTGATTAGTATACCAGGGAATGAAAGTGCTTTGGAGAGCCCGGAATCTTATCCATTCTCTCCTGTCAATAAAAAGAGGAGAATTATTGTGGCCAACCAGCTGCCCTTGAAGTGTTACAGAGATTCTTCTCAAGGTAAAAAATGGTGCTTTGATTGGGATAAAGATTCTGTATTTTGGCAATTGAGGGATGGCTTTTCGTCAGATGTGGAGGTTGTCTATGTGGGGTGTTTATCCGTGGAGATCGATTTATCAGAGCAAGAAGAGGTGTCTCAGTTATTATTTGATAAGTTCAAATGTGTGCCTACTTTCTTGTCTCTGGATTTGGTTAACAAGTTTTATCATGGTTTTTGTAAGCACTACTTGTGGCCTTTGTTTCATTATATGTTGCCTTTGGCACTTAACCATGGGGTCGGGTTTGACAAAGCCTGGTGGCGGGCGTATGTATCAGCGAACAAGATTTTTGCTGACAGAGTTATGGAAGTGATAAATCCAGATGTGGATTATGTCTGGGTGCATGATTATCATCTCATGGTTTTTCCTACGTTTTTGAGAAAGAGGTATCATCGTGTAAAACTCGGATTTTTCCTTCACATCCCTTTTCCTTCATCTGAAATGTTGCGAACATTACCTGTCAGAGAGGAGATTTTGAGGTCTCTTTTGAATTGCGATCTCATTGGATTCCATACTTTTGATTATGCTAGGCATTTCTTGTCTTGTTGCAGTAGGATGCTAGGATTGGACTACCAATCCAAGCGGGGTTATATTGGACTGGAATACTTCGGTAGAACTGTTAGTATTAAGATCCTCCCCATTGGGATTCACATGGGTCAAATTCAATCTCTCATGGCATCACCGGATACAGCGCATAAAGTAGAGGAACTAAAGGAAAAATATGATGGGAAAATTGTGTTGTTAGGTGTAGATGACATGGACATGTTCAAGGGGATAAGTTTGAAGTTTATGGCATTGGGGCTGGTTTTGGATGAGAATCCCGTTTATAGGGGACGTGTGGTTTTAGTTCAGATCATGAATGCGCCAAGGAGTCGAGGCAAGGATATTCAAGAAGTTCAGAATGAGATCAGAAAAGTTGCAACCGAGGTTAATCGGCAACATGGTAAACCGGGGTATGAGCCAATTGTTTGTCTCAATGGGCCAGTGTCTTCTCAAGAAAAAGTTGCATATTATGCCATTTCAGAATGTGTTGTGGTTAATTCCGTTCGCGATGGAATGAATCTGGTGCCATATGAGTACACTGTGTCTAGACAAGGCAACCCTGAGTTAGACAAGGATTTAGGATTTCAAGATTCTGCAACACCGAGGAAGAGTGTCACTATAGTTTCAGAATTCATTGGGTGTTCTCCATCCCTCAGCGGAGCAATCCGTGTAAATCCTTGGGATGTTAATAGTGTGAGTGAGGCTATGGTTTCAGGGATCAAGATGACCAACCTGGAGAAAGAGTTGCGCCACGAGAAGCATTACAAGTACATTATGTCGCATGACATTGCCTATTGGGCTAGGAGCTTTGACAAGGATCTCGAGAGAGCCTGTGCTGACCATTACAACAAGATGTGTTGGGGGATTGGATTCGGTTTGAACTCCAGAGTCATTGCATTGTTTCCAAATTTCAGGAAACTCTCTGTGGAACATATCATTGCTGCATATAACAGCACAGAGACCAGGCTTATACTTCTCGACTATGATGGCACTGTGATGCCACAAGATAGAGTGGACAAAACCCCAAGCCCTGAAGTCATATCGGTCTTGAACTGTTTATGCAGTGACCCGGAAAATATGGTGTTCATTGTTAGTGGCAGAGGGAAGGATTCATTGGGAAAGTGGTTCTCACAATGTGAGCGGCTTGGGCTATCCGCAGAACATGGTTATCTCACAAGGTAAGGAAATTTGACATGATTATGGGTTAGTTTCTCTATTTCATTACTCAAGTTGTTTCCTTAATCAATATCAACCAGGTGGACTGAAAGTTCTGCATGGGAACCTTGCGGATTAGCAATTGACTTGGATTGGAGAAAGATTGCCTTACCAGTAATGGAACACTACACAGAGGGTACAGATGGTTCTTGGATTGAGATTAAGGAGAGTGCCTTAGTTTGGCACCATCAAGACGCTGATCCTGATTTTGGCTCATGGCAAGCGAAAGAACTACTCGATCACTTGGAGTGCGTGCTTACTAACGATCCTGTGGTCGTAAAACGTGGCCAGCAAATAGTTGAGGTGAAGCCACAGGTATGGATACTGTATAATTAATATGTATAATCCCGGATGCATTTGTTTTTTATCTTCGGAACGACATCTTGCAGGGTGTAAGCAAAGGCATGGTGGTCCGGAATGCAATAGAAATGATGCAGCAGATCAAAGGGCAACCGGCAGACTTTGTTCTTTGCATAGGCGATGACAGATCCGATGAGGACATGTTCGAGGCTATAGCAAGCTCGGTTGTCAGCCAAGTATTGCCTGCTGCTGCACAAGTATTCGCCTGCACCGTTGGGCAGAAACCAAGCATGGCAAAATATTATCTTGATGACACATCTGAAGTCATCAAAATGCTTCAGGGCCTTTCGACAGCTGCATCAGCACGGAAATGTCTAGTTTGAAGCTGAATTGTCGTGGATAAAGGCATAACTAAGCTTGAAGAGTAGAGGGAAATTCAGCTTTGTACAGAAGATACATATCTTCTAGATCAGCATATCATAGTACAGTTCACACTAACTCACAAGAATTAGTCACAAAAAAACTTTTAAATCTATGTAGTTCTTTTTTTGGAATATAAAATCAGCCGAGAATTCGTTATTTGTTTCCTTTTCTAGGAAGTAAGTGTCTGCTTTCTTTTAAACCTCGAACACACTGGTCTTTCCTTAATATTCACTACATGTGTACTGTCTTTCAGGTTCACAAGTAACTCCACTCTTTTATCATTACAGATGTTTCGTCTCCTTTTTGTGTAAAATTTTCATTGTTGCGGCCCACATTTTCGTGCATAAATTCCATAAAGTGTTAATAAAGTTGTACTAAATCAAGTAACTTCAATGCTTCAATCGTAAAATAAGCAAGTTTTGGTAAGTTCAGATTGTTTCTGCAGGCAAACATTTGGCACTTTTTAATGAAAATTGAATCCGTCTCGAGCAAGTTTTTTATTAAAGTTGTGTATGCCCAACTGCACCAATAATGTCTCATTAATATCAGCACTCAGAAAAATATGGGTAGGAGTAATTGGTCTAATAAATATTTATATTATATTATTAGTTGAGAGAGCACCAAGTTTTTGATTCACTTTATTTAATTTTCCGATAAAAATTTATATTTTATATTTAATTAGTTGTATTATCATTATGCACTCGTACAATAAATTTCTGATAATGTCTCCTTCGCATTTCGAATGGCATTATTTTACATGAAATGATTCATGTGACCCAAGTCAATTTCAATTATTGTTGACTCGTAGCATGGCTCAATACATAATCCACATCCACGCTAGTAATTAGTATTCTCTTCCAAATCCCGTGGATCCATCCTACATTCCTACATCATCCCATTCTCACACAACACACTTGCCATCTTTCCCACTAATATTTATCAACCTCTTCCCTTTGTTCTGACAGTTAATCGGTCGAGAGAATATTCGAGAATAGTTTCATTCCTTAACTCTGATTAATGGGTAATCATTTGCGACTTTTTTGTGATTTCTTTCATTTCAAGATTTAGTTTTTTGGAGATGCACTTCAAGAACGAGAAGCAAGTGAGGTATGTGAGTTGTTTCCCAAATCCGGGTTTTATTGTTATCGTGTCTCTGTTTCAAAGATGAGATGACTTTGTTGGAGTGTGGGAAAATGTGCTCGTGAGTTGAAGGCAGATCATTACTGTGCAAAAATGGGACTTTGTTTGAGTGCAGCTGGAATATTCTTCGTAAATTTGTTTGGTTTTTTAAGTCCAAATTTTTTTCATTATTATAGAATCACAATTTTCCAACTTGGTCATGGTCTTTGCCCTGGAAAATGTTCATTGTGGGATATTTCGTTTGTATTTGCAGAGAAAATGCGTAGAAAGTATTCATTATGGATCTAGGACATCTATAACGAGCTGATATAATTTTACATGTAAAGTTCTAGGATGTAACCTTGTAAACTTAATTTAAATATTTATGGTCGTCTGCTCTCAGAGCTCTTTAATCTCCTTACTTTAGTTGAAGGTACTATGGACTCTCTAGAGGTTTAGTAAGATTTTTTCTCTGGGATATCATTGTTTTTCTTATTCTCAGGTTTTATACTGATGAAAAGCTACGGATGAAATTCATCACATGGGGACAAAACACTAGTTCTTCAGAGTCTAAAAAATCATCCTCAGCCTGCAAATTTCCATTTTATTCTGGCGTTAAAAGCAAGATTAATGATTCCCTTAGGTTTGGAGATCTTACGGTAGTTCCTGTGGATCATGAACCGTGGCACAAGCATATACTCGATCCAGGTAGCGAGATTGTGCTGAACTGGAACAGGGTTTTCATAGTTTCTTGCTTGTTGGCCCTATTCGTAGACCCTTTGTATTTTTACCTCCCTATTATAGGAGGCAGACAGAATTCTCGGTGTGTTAAGACAGATTTAAATCTGCGAATCGTCGTTACATGTTTCCGTACAATTGCCGATCTTTTTTATCTGTTGCATGTGGTGCTTAAGTTTAGGACAGCATACGTGTCGCCTAGTTCACGTGTGTTTGGTAGAGGCGAGCTTGTTATGGATCCCAAGAAAATTGCCCGAAGATATATCAAATCAGACTTCTTTATTGATCTAGTGGCAACACTACCTCTACCACAGGTACTGATTCATGTGTATGATACGGTCTTTTGAATATGTTCCCGACTTTATGTTTCCTCTATATTGTTCACTTTCTGAAATTAGCATGTTTTCGCTTTCAAAAATGTAGATTGTCATATGGTTCATCATACCAGCAACAAGGAACAATCGATCTAATCATAACAACAACGCCCTAGCTTTGATTGTGCTTCTACAATATATTCCAAGGTTATACGTCATTTTCCCACTAAGTTCCCAAATAATTAAAGCAACAGGAGTCGTCACTAAAACTGCTTGGGCGGGGGCAGCCTACAATCTGCTACTCTACATGCTAGCTAGTCATGTATGCTAGCCTCAAAACGTGCAATTTTAGTTCCACCATTATTTTCGTTGTAGTTACTCGACGTTTGTGTCAATATTGTCATTACTATAGGTCTTGGGTGCAGCATGGTATGTTTTATCCATTGATCGATACTTGTCTTGCTGGAAATCAGTATGCAAGAAAGAGGAGAGACCTACAAAATGCTTTCTTGAATATCTGAACTGTGATGCTGGCGATAACGAGCATAGAAACATTTGGATTAGTGCCACAAATGTTTTCAAAACTTGCAATCCTGACGAAAGCAGTTATTTCAATTTTGGAATATTCGAAAATGCAGTCACCAAGCAAGTTGTTTCATCAAGCTTTGTCCGAAAGTATTTCTACTGCTTGTGGTGGGGCTTGCAAAACCTAAGGTGCCTTTTCCTGCCTATGTTTAATATTTTGAGATATTGTTTTATTTAATCAATGATTCCAATGATCACTTTCAATTTTTGTTGCTGGAATTCTTGTTTATTTTTTTCCTCGCAGTTCATACGGGCAGAATCTGTCAACAAGCACGTTTATCGGGGAGACATCGTTTTCCATACTCATTGCCATCTTGGGTCTCATTCTGTTTGCGCATCTAATTGGAAATATGCAGGTGAATGAAAAGATTCAGCCGGTATCCACTTCAAACTTTTATACGTGATGTGAAAACCGACTCACATCAATCTGTTTCTATATGTAGACATACCTTCAGTCTTTAACCTTGAGACTTGAAGAATGGAGACTGAAACGAAGAGACACAGAGGAATGGATGAGGCATCGGCAACTACCAGAAGACTTGAGGAAACGTGTGAGACGTTTTGTTCAGTACAAATGGCTTGCAACTCGTGGAGTTGATGAAGAATCTATTTTGCTTGGTTTACCAGCTGATCTTCGTCGTGACATTCAACGCCACCTATGCTTGAACCTTGTCCGACGAGTATGATTCTCCTTACTCTCTTGCCATTTAGCTATAACACTAGGCGCCCGAATCTTACTGGACCACATCTTTCAGGTTCCTTTTTTCTCGCCAATGGATGATCAACTGCTTGATGCAATATGCGAGCGTCTGGTCTCTTCCTTGAGCACTGAGGGCACCTACATTGTTCGTGAGGGTGATCCCGTGACTGAGATGCTCTTCATTATCCGAGGTAGGCTCGAGAGCTCGACTACAAATGGTGGTCGGACTGGTTTCTTTAATTCCATTACTTTAAGACCTGGAGACTTCTGTGGAGAGGAGCTTCTTGCATGGGCCTTGCTCCCAAAATCATCTTTAAACTTGCCTTCTTCAACCAGGACAGTGCGGGCTCTGGTTGAAGTTGAAGCATTTGCATTACGAGCCGAAGATCTTAAGTTTGTAGCTAATCAGTTTAGACGGCTACACAGCAGGAAGCTGCAGCACACATTCCGTTTCTACTCCCACCATTGGAGGACATGGGCAGCCTGCTTCATACAGGCAGCATGGAGACGGTATACTAAGAGGAAAAAGATGGCTATGGATCTTGCACATCTGGAGGCGCTTAAGTTGGATGAGACAACAAAAGATGAAGCCGGAAACGGGGAACAGGTTACATCTGTTACCCATTCAGTATCATCAAATCTTGGGGTTACAATACTGGCTTCTCGATTTGCCGCAAGTACAAAGAGAGGAGTTCGGAAGATTAAAGATGTGGGTTTGCCAAAACTATCGAAACCCGAGGAGCCCGACTTTTCGGTCGAGCAAGAAGATTAGCTATATGTACCATCACCATAATGTGGCTTTGATGGCCAACTAGAATACTGCTGTGAATAAGCTGAATAGGTCGAAAAGAATCTTAGGAAGACCTGTTTTTCGCGATAGATACGTTACCTATTCCAGTATTCCTTTTTTTTTTTTACTGTATAAAATAGAGTTAAAGTGTAGAAACTATGTCCCTGCTTTTGTTGTCTTTCTTGAAGGGGGTGAAAAGTGAGAACTTAACGAAGGAGGTCATAGGATGGCTTTCTCCAGTTCTAACAACTACAATTGTAATTCTTTTTTAAAAAAAACATCAATTTTCAATCTATAATGCCATGCACTGGTTCGTCTATCCGTAGGATAATCTTGTGTATAATATATATGTATATATAATATCCTACACAACTAATTTCGGCTTTGTCGATGCTACCTATGTGGATACTGCCCACAAATGCAGGTGGTCATTCAGCAGATGACATGTGGCGGAAAACAGTAGAAATAAAAATAAATAAAAACCAGCTGCAAAAAAAAAAAAGAAAAACCAGCTGGTGGTTTTTGCAGCTCATGAAAATTTTTTGCAGCTGGGTTTTTCTTTTTTTGCAGCTGATTTTTATTTTTATTTTTTTAATTCTACTGTTTTCCGCCATATGCCAGCTGCTGAATGGCCATCTGCATTTGTGGGTAGTACCCAAACAGGTAGCATTGACCAAACCACTAATTTCCCCACGCCATTCTCCAACTATCACGTGGCACCATATGATTGGTCCAAATTAAAAAATTATGATAAAAATGTTGATAAAAGATGTAGTTTGGGACATTTCTGAGGTGGGCCATCTTTTGTTGGATTAGAAAGTGAGTGCGGTAGGCCCGACAAAGTAGTAAAAATCAGCGGTCGAAGTATGCAATAATGTGGGCCAGCCCATATGACTTCAATGCGACGGGACCATTTTCATAGCCCACTAGTCAAATCTATAATTGATTGCTTCATTGGAAATTCAACAATTAGAATTGGGTAAATCAGGGTGAATATTTTGGGACAAAGATGGGAAGCAATTCGTGTTTGGACCACTAGAAAATGTGCTCTTGTATACGTAGGGACTATAAAAGTTTGAATTAATAACGTAAGGATTTAATTTGAAAAACTTTGCCACTTACAAAGAAAAGGTCAATTCTCACTAATTTGTTGACTCTAACTAATCTTCGTCAGATACGGCGGCTGTGATATGCAATGCAGAGTGATGGAAATTCAGGGATTTTAATTTTAATATTTTGTGAGTTTTTTATTTGATGCCTTTTCAATTCGAAAAAATTAATCATATCTTTGCTGATGTCATTTCATTTAAAAAACTAATAATTCTTATTTTAAAGTTAAACAAAAGCATACTTCATTTTCCATTTTTAAGACGAACATTTAAATAGTATAGTGTCCATCATGTCTATTAGATATTTGAATGTTGGTTTATAATAAAAAGAATTCACTACAACTATACATCGAACCAAACCTTCGACGGTCAATCGAAAATATATACCGAGTGTGAAAGGCTACATACAAATTCAATATACTATACGGTATTTGATGTAACCGAATTCTCTCAGTCGGCTCGAGATTGGGAGAGCGGGACGTCGGGATGGATGCTAAGCAAGGGTGATCGATGTCTCTGCAACATCCACAATAATAGACAACGGGTCAGAGGGCGTCGGAAGTGTGTCCGACGAGGCCTCCGATGCTGAAATCAGGTTGGGAGATCGGGTGCAAAAAGAGCAAAAGGGAGAATATATGCAAATTGATAGCGGGTGAAGATGTGAATGATTATGAAAGGGAGCATACCTGGGTATTTGTAGAGGGGGTAGGTGGTGGCGATGAGCGCCTTACCAGATGTGTGATACGTTGAGGCTCTTTACCCGGCACACGATGCACTGGAGCAATTCTCGCGGCGAAAATCTCGTTCAGATTGATGGTTATATTGGGTGATATTGTCTCCGTGATCTTCGGTGATTTTAGAGCCTAGAGAGGCGTGGACTGGTCGGACTCTTAAAGACGTGATCTTCCCCTGGAGCATCAAATAGAGAGATAATATTGGGTACCTCCTCCCATGATCCTACATACAAATTCATTATACTATACGGTATTGATTAACTTTATACCTGTTTTTTATATCCTAACTACATGTATTATCGTACGACACTTTATATTGGACGACGTTTTAGTGAAACATATGAATATATTCTGGTTATTGTATGAAATAGTAAAAAACATCAGCTCTTGATTTATTCCACACTTGAATAGACATATACATGGGAATAGCATCGAATTTCAAGTCTTTTGAAACTCATTCTTCAACTTTGACTTTTAGCAGATATAAAAAGACGCAGAGTGCCTCAAATTAAGACGAAATTAGTAAGCTTTCATACAATTTTGCACCTGAAAATGTATAAAAATTCAAAAATATACAACTTCAATAATCACCATGTGCAATAAACATTTTTCTAAATGAATACATGTAAAAAGTATCCTAACAAAACGAGAAAATACAAGTAAAAGTAATTACCAGATAATGACCTCAGGTTCTATCAAACCAAGTTGAACACATTCATATATACATGTAAAACTAATGAATTCAGGTGCATAAATACAATATATATAAGAAATGATATGGTGGGCACCATACATGGGCATCAGGCTGACGTGACACTTCCTGGTGCTGCCACGTCAGCCTGGTGCCCATGTGGGGTGCCCATCATATCGAATTTGTATATATATATACTTCCTAACAGCTCACCTGCGTAATGATGTATGGATTGAAACTAAAACTAATTGTAGCTAATCATGATGTATGGACGCAATTAAGCTGATGGCAACCATCCAATCTTCTCAAAAGAATTTTAAACTTCAATTTTATAGCAAAGGAAATAATAGAACAGCACATGAGTATGATAATTCTAGAAATTAGAATACAATGTAGGAAGTACAAAGACTATGTCACATCTTTTCAGATATATCACATTATTATTGGAGAAAAATACTACAGTTGAATATATCAATTAAAAACCTTTACTTTTACTTATCTATAAGTATGTTTCATGTGAGGCGGTCTCATAAGTCTATAACATAAGATAGGTCGACCCGATCTCCATTTGCAATAAAACCTAAATATGATTAGTATACAAAATAATAATTTTTTACAGTATCCATCTCAAATTAAAGATCTCTTATGTGTGTATATATTTAGGTACCCTAAAGAGGTTAGTTGGGGGGACACTAAAGCCAATAAGACTCAAGATATAGATCCGGCTTGCTAATCACCACGAAATATGTTTGGGGGGACATTGATATTTGAAAGCTGCGGACCATGTATTATAATCCAGTTAGGTTTGTCTTGTAAGAATCATATCTCTTACTAAATTTAAACACCGTATCAGTTGTATTAATACATGGAAAGTTGACCAGCGAAATACGCATATGCCTTATAAAAAAAAACGGAAGAGAGAGAGAGAGATGCGTTTCCTTTTATTTATGGGATTAAGTTAAGCTACTGAAATTTTTGTTATCAAGTTATTTCCCGTATAGCAATTAAATAATATTTAAACCAAGAATAATATGCACCTCGAATTATTTGCATGTCTTCCAAAGTTACAACTTCAAGACTTATCAATAAAAGTTAGGTCGAGTTTAACACATTCAACTCAACTCAACTGAAAACAGTGACCCAGCTGTCGACATTTTCACTCAAATTATTAGTACATAAAATAATCTGTACATGTAAGTTGACCAAATTGTGGAGGACTGCCACCTGTCCTGGAATTTAAGATAAGCCAAAACAGGATACTGTTCGATCACCTTCAATTATTTAATAATAATATTATCTATTATACATAATCAGAACGACATGACGACATCGTATCTGGCATCAAAGACATAATCTTCAGGTGAACCGGAGAGGAAAACCGGGTCCGCGCCGTCGGAAGTTCTCTTGGCGAACCGGCCTTTGATTCTTGGCCTGGTTTCGGCGTACGCCTTCCGGGAAGCGTAGCGTATGGTCTTCTGGAATCTTCGATTCTTTCTTTTCTCCCTGTACCTCAACACCCTAGCCTCTCTGTCCAGTGCTGATACCGGATTTCCGACCATTGTATTCACGTAAGGAAACGATGTATCCGACAGGCTGCTACCTTCCGGGACAACACCCAAGTCCATGGACGACTGCGGCTGATCGAGTGATGAGGTGGTGTAGCTGTTGCTGTAGGAATTGACGTTGGATATCGTGAAATCGATCTCGAATCGATTTTCTGATGAGTAGTTTCTGGGTGGTGGAAGAGCCTGTAGGGTGGTCGTTTGTACAGGGACGACACAGTCGCTGAGAAAGTGTGACGAGATTTGCGGGGAGATTTCGAAATCCAGCAGCTGATCTGAGTCGGAGAACAAGTAATCAATGGATTTAATGTCCGGTCTTTGGGCTGGAAGTTTCGATGATATCCAGGAAGATGCGTTGGTCAAAAGGTCGGTCTGTTCTACGACGCTGCTGGTGGTGGAGTTGTGGATGGGCATAATCGGCTCGGCTGCGGAATTCAGGACGACAGATTCGGCATTCTCGTAAAAGGGTACCACCGGCGTCCGGTCGTGGCGTCGGGCGAGGGGGTTTGCGGAGTGTATGTCTCGGTCGCAGTCGGAACAAAGCACAGCGGCGTCGGCTTTACAGGAGACGACAGCAGCGGCCTGCTCGCAGACCTCGCACATCCAGACCCGCTCGTGTTTTGTGTGGGAATTATGCACCTTGGAATCGCAGGCGATACACAAGAAGGCGGAGTCGACCGTGCAGAAGAGCAGAGCCGCCGCTGATTTGCAATAATCACAGCTCCTTGCCGCCGGAAAAAACTCAGGCCCGCCTCCATGCATATTTGAGGTGGTGAATCTCAATCTGGTGTGATGAGTAAGCGAGAAATAGTGGACGTATGGTTGCCAGTTAGCAGAGAGTGTATCTATATCTGTATCCAACTCACACAGGGAGCTATTGGTCGACACGTGGATTACGTTTCAGCCACATAAATCTTTTTTCTAAAGTACAGATATATTTTAGCAGTTGTCAGTTATGGATACCGACATAGGGCCCACAATTTGGCCATTCATTGAAATTGTGTCACCGTGTTTGGTTTATTATACAATTTATAAATTGTTTCTTTTTTTAATACATACACATGACACATATCCTTCCATTAATCCGGCTAATCAATCTATAAATTGACTTAATCTATTCAACATATATTTTTTTAAAAATAAGACGTATCAAACAACTTATAATCTTTAACTGCGTATCAATAAAACCATTTATTTTATTAATATTTGAAGGGAGGGGGTTACATAGGTTTCTTTTTTTAATAAAAAAAAATTCTCTAACATCTTTTCAAAGACTCTTCAGAAACTTGTCTAAGAAAATTTGAAAGTTTCTGTGATTTTCATCTAATCTAAAATGCATTTAAAATAATATAGATGTACAATAAAACTGTATACTTTATGTTTACATGTCGGACCATAATTAAATATATTATATGATTTTGTCAACAAATAAAAAATAAAAAAAACATATATTATATGATAAACTCAAGTCAAGTCAATTTGATAAATAAAAAAGTGATCCAAATATCATGAAATTAAACCAAGCTACATAGTTATCGAATTGAAATCATTCAATTACATTTTACAAGCTCTATGAATTAAAGAGGTAAGGTTGGCCCGAATTGTGTAGTGAAGTCACAGAAAATGAATTTCTTTTCCTTCAACACCTACTTTATGTAGATGAGTGCATTAAATAAACAACTCTTTTCCATGCTTTTGTAATTTTTAGCCACAGAAAATTAAATAAAATTTTCAAAAAGAAATAAAAGATCACTATTCACATTTTACGTGATGCGTTCATTTTAATTAGACACGAGCGGAGTTGCTGGTTAGCATGGGACACGACAAGTAATTTTGTAGGTGACATGATAAAATGCAGTAAAACGTACTCATAGAAAACCATCTCACTCAACAAAGTAAGTAAGAAATTGCCAATTATAATATATTCCTTTCCTTAATTTTGAATGAAATTAGATTGCAGATTTTAATTAATATATATCATGTTAATATATAAGTATTCGCTAATTATAGATAAGCATACATTATATATAGATATTATATACATAATTTATTTGTACATTATATATATATATATATTATTGTTATTATTATTATTAAAACTGTTTTATTTTTTTCTTCATTGTAATCCTGGTTTTATTTAAAAGTGACAAACAATAGTGCTCACAACGCGGCAGCCTATGGGTGGACCACGCACATAATTCCTCGTAAGTCGTAACAACAGCTCTCGTAATGTAAGAATGAGATTTGTATCTAAAATTATAATCTGATGAAATATAACTCAAATCTTTTCTATTTGACGACAGAATCGGGGGCACCTATTATAATAACCCCGCCTTCAAGAACACCTCATTCCACTCATATTATTTGTTTCATGCATATATAATACCAAGAAAAGACCACTTCATGTATTTTTATACAAGTAAAAAAAAATGACTATATTTTGTGATATTAGCCATCAGGGTGGAGAGTAAATTAGGTGAGCTACCCCTGACCTGAGTGGTGTCTAAACTTTAACACGAATATATATAATTGACAATATTTTAAACTGTGGGCTCTGTCTGTATGACGCAATGCCTTACGACATAGTATAAACAGGACAACAATAATGCATTTCCAAAGCAGATCAGTCAGTGTTCTCAAAACTATGACCCAACTTGCATTAGTTGCTCTGCAAACTCCACCACTTACAAAAACACATACAACTCAATATATATGCATATAAATAAATACATGAGAGTTTGGGTTCATTTTTTTGGAAAAGGGTTAATAAAAACTGGATAAAAGAACAGAGCATATACACCGTCCTAAGTCCTAACCTTATATCTGGAACTCCTTTTCCTCCATATACAACTCTATTTTCTTGATTGTGGTGATATTTTTTTATATTCTTTTACCACCATGCACCTTTTTATTGTATGCCCTTGCAATTACTTTAGTTGGCTCAGCTAAAACAGACGAGGATTCGTATAATTTGTTTCTTTAGTGCTAATAATTAACTGTGTGAGATGGTGAGAAAATTTATATGTTTGATATGGAGGGAATATAAGTATTATTTAAGTGAGGATATCATCCATTTGATTGAACAATTTCTAAATTTGGACAGAAGTCGAATTTACTTCAATAGGAATAAGGGCATAAGGCGTCCCATTAAATATTATTTATTTCTGATACCGAAACGTCCTCAATATTAATGAGCTTGTTCCTTGGAAATCTTGGGTTTGGTATGGACAATTGTTTTTCATTAATAAGGTATTCAAAAAATTGTATAAAACTATGTATTTGGATTCATGTATGTTTTCACAATATTAAAAATATATCCTCAAATGTAAATTTTATAAAACAATTTTCTGATTTAATACTTAAGTAAGCAACTTAAATAGGGTTATATTGGTAAACTATTAGATAAATATGAAAACTGGATTATATAATTGAAATGATGAAATATAGAATATAGTCTATATATTTAGGATGGAGGGCGTTTTCTTTATTCGAAATAATGTTAAAGAAGTGTTGTATTATCAAATTTATGATTAATTAGATTAAGTTAGCTACAGAATTAATCGAATCTTTTGTGCTACTCATGAATATTTTTACTAATATTGTAATCTACTTTATTTTTTCATAACATTAATTGACAAGTATTTCTATTACATCAGATTGTAATAAACGGGAAGTTAGAGTATCTATATTCATTTCACACCTGTTAAGCAAACAAGAATAAAGGAAGCACCTTCAATTGAAACAGAAGAACATCATATTCCAATAATTACCACCCAAAAAATAAAGTAATTAATAGGGGGATAGAAACAGGTTACACTAGGACTCTCCTCATGTAACACGATTTAACAAGTTCCAACTTATTAATATACAAGAGATGTGATGCGCAGATTAACCAGCGATTGTTGCAGCCCTTTTGCCAATGAGTGACAAAACAGTGGATTTAATATGGTTTGGGCTGAGGCCCGCCTCTTCGATTTGGTCGTTTTGGGCTCCATGATCGATGTATCTGTCTGGTAGAACCATTGACCGAAACTACACAAATGCAAAATAAAATATTAAATGAGACATCGAAATATTTATATTGTCTGTCAAACTATATAGCTACGAATTTAGATTGTAACTTGTATTTTAAATTCCAACACTTTTAGGCAGTGTAATGAGAAAATGAAGTGTACCTTGAGATTTCCGTCAAGTAATCCGTTCAAGCTCAAGAAGTGGCCAACATGCGAACCAAATCCTCCGATGGATCCTTCTTCAACACTAATAAGGACCTCATGATCCCGAGCCAACTTCCGGATCAGATCTCCATCCAGAGGCTTGCAAAATCGTGCATCCGCAACCGTGGCCGCCACGCCATTTTCTTCGAGGAGGTTTGCTGCCTCTAAACAGCTTTGTACCATTGTTCCGAAACCCAAAAGTGCCACTCTACTTCCCTCCCTTAGTATCCTTCCTTTGCCAATCTGTTTTCCCAAAGTTAAAAGTAGCAAAATGAAGTTATGCTCGGCACGATTTATTTAGCTTGTTGAGAATCAGAAAAAGAAAGGTTGTTCTATTATCATACCTCCAAAGGAGTTCCTTTGTTATTAGGAGGAAGAACCGCGCCGACGCCATTTCCTCTGGGGTACCTGACGCAACTAGGCCGGTCATTTATCATTGCAGCTGTGGCTATCATGTGCATGAGCTCGGCCTCGTCCGATGGAGCCATGACTACCATGTTGGGTAAACAGGCCATGTAAGTAGTATCGAATGCGCCACAATGAGTCGGGCCATCTGCGCCGACGAGTCCGGCCCTGTCCATGATGAATCTCACGGGGAGCTTCTGAAGGTCTACGTCATGTATAACCTGTATCATACCATCACACACTGGTCATTGTCAGAACGATACGAAATTGTCCTAGAGAGGATGTTGTCTAGTTTTAGTTCTTTTCACCTGATCATAGCCTCTCTGCAGAAAAGACGAGTAAATCGAGCAAAATGGCTTGATTCCTTCAGTAGCTAGACCAGCAGCGAAGGTGACAGCATGCTGCTCGGCTATTCCGACGTCGAAACATCTGTCGGGGAAGCGTTTCTGAAATATGTTAAGTCCCGTGCCGCCTCCCATAGCAGCATGAATTGCTACAATCTTGTCATCTTGCTCCGCTTCAGCTATTAAAGTCTCCGCAAAGTATTGTGTATAGGAAAGCGTATCGACTTTACCCTTCTTCTGTTTCCCTGTGCTGGGATCAAACTTCACAACACCTGATCAAATTAGAAAACTGTCATACATAAGCAATGTTTAGAAAAACCCGGACTGTGCTTGTGTACACACACGTACCATGCATTTTATCGGCAGCAACTTCAGCAGGAGGGTATCCTTTGCCTTTTTCTGTGACAATGTGAATCATTACAGGCCCTGGTGCTGGCATCTCTTTCACCTTCTTCAAAATATGGACGAGGTCTTCCACGTTGTGACCGTCTACCGGACCTATGTAATATATGCCGAGATCCTCAAAAAGACTAAATCCAGTTCTCCCTGCCATTCCTCTAACCAAGGTATCCAGCTTAGATGCTACATCATGAGCCTCATGTCCTATTTGTTTCGTCACACCCTGTCAAAAAGGTCGAATTCCGATGAGTTTGTAAGTAACGAAACAACTTAATGATGATTGGGAGCAATAGTTGCATACTTTTGCTGCTTCGCGAAATTGGCGAAATTTTCGGCTGGCTTGAAGTCTTGTCAAGGCCTTGCTTAACGCCCCCACAGGAGGTGCAGGGCCATCGACGGTTGCAGTCGGTAGGGAGACTTGTTTATTGTCGTTCAAGATGATGATGAGATTCGAATCAAGATATCCGGCGTTGTTCAACGCTTCATATGCTTGTCCTCCGGTCATGGCTCCATCACCTATCACCGATATTACATGGTTTTTCTTCCCTAGTAGATCCCTTGCTACTGCCATTCCTGAGGACGATACAAAATTTTACTTTCTCATAATGAAATAAATCTCTTTCAACGAGCACTGTTATGTATATATATATATTAGTGGAAATGTTTACCTAGGCCAGCTGAGATGCTAGTTGAACTGTGACCTACACCAAATGCATCATACTCACTTTCTTCCCTTTTGGGGAAACCTGCTAGCCCGAAAGTCTGTCGCATGGTGTGCATTCTCGATCTCCTCCCGGTTAATATTTTGTGCGGATAAGTCTACAAATCATGCATAAATCCAATCATTAGATCGTACGAGAAAATCTGACCAAGTAGAGTAACAAACTAACATGCACATATATACATATGTATATGTATATATATATATACCTGGTGGCCGACATCCCATATAATTTTGTCATTCGGAGCGTCGAAAACGTGATGGAGTGCGACGGTAAGCTCCGTCACACCCAGGTTTGAACTTAGATGTCCCCCGGTTTTCGACACATTGTAGACTACCTCTTCCCTCAATTCATCAGCCAATCTTTCTAGTTCCTATTAAATTTGATAAAAGTTGAATAAGAGAATATTTTACAGCATTAGAAAAGTCTTTAATGCGATCGGAAGTACATATTATTACTTTACGTCTATAATTTCATAGTTTATTTTGAAAGTAGTTGTGGTCGGATTATATTTTGACCGCCAACATAGAAATAAATACATGTAGAAGTCAAAGTTGGGGTCTTGAATACTTTCTTTTATATATATAAATTATGTTGTTAGTCAAGACAGTTCAGTTTTTTTAACGAATCAAGTATTAAATTTCATGCACTCAAGGTTTGAAATCTTACTAGCTTTGACCAAGTATATTGTTTAGCACGATTATATACTATACGCCATCCAGTGAATAAAATTTATTTAAAGAATTTGTGCAACTAAATAGCAGAAGTAATTACTCTTCGACGAACCTACATGCAACAGCTTGCATGGGTCGTCATTGACAAGATTAATATATAATTTTTCTATTTTTTGTATCTTAGAAACTTAATTTGTTAGTGTAATACATGTTATCCACACCAAAACTTATAAAATCAACTCTTCATCAAAAGTTCAGGATATACATGTCCCAGAATAGATTTATATCTTCAAAAAAGTAGTCTAAATATAATTCAAAGTAGGTTTTTTTTTTTTTTCCTGTTTGAAGCTTACCTCAATAGATAGGTTTTTCATGTGAACGGGATAGTTCACAGTATCCAATACAGGAGTCGAGGGCATTTCTCCTGTAAAATTGAGGCTTCTCGTTATCTTTCCATTGCCGTTGTTGTCCTCCTTGATAGCTTTGATGCCAGAAAACTGAAAATAAAATCGGACAAATAAGAAAAAGCAGACAAATTCCTGAGCAAGAGCTTGACCGATGACAATATTTAGGCCATGATATATCGTTTGAGTTATGGCACACAAGTACGAGGATGATTTCCATAAATTTACTAAGCATTATGTTTAAAGCTAGCTATATATATAACTGATGCATGGTAACTGTGTACAGATTATTACATATTACAGAATGAAAATTTCACCTTTTGCCTTGTGGTGGTAGGAAGTGTGGATGATGATGAAGATAGCAAGCTTGAATCATGATGAGAGTGGAGCAACTGAAGGAAACTATTCCTCACGACGCCACATGAAGAAGCCATACCTCTTTAATGTGATGCTATGAAAATTGGTGATTTTGAGAGATACCTCAGTTGGTAGAAGAAAGGTTGGCTAGGTAATAATGAAATGAGGCTTTGCTATTTATAATCTTATATAGAAAAATATACTCGGCCGAAAATAAAAGGTCTGTTCAAAGTTCTGAGGTGTCCACCTAAAATCAAAGTCGCCAACCATGAGTCAAAATAATATATATTAATTCCATGCCGCATATGGAATATAAATAAATATTTTATTAGATACTTTATTTGTTTATCATAAATGAAATTAAGATGACCACAGAAGGATCACAGCAAGAGAGTAGCACAACTGCCACTAGGTAGGTTGGTTTATACAAGCATGAGGCTAATACCCCAATCTTAAATCCAATGGTTCAGAATTAATTTGTACAATTGAGACATTTAACGTTAAATATATAGGTAGACATGGCCAAATTAAATTTGTGGTAGTTGATGTTGCACTAATAAGAAGAAATGAATTTTTATGGTAAATATATCAAAGGGTCAAACGAAGCGCACTGGATTCGGAATTCTGAAAAGGGAACTTGTTTGCAAGTCATAAGAGTCGGCCTGCTTCTATAGAGTATAGAGAACATGTAATGTACGCTCAGAACCTAAATATTGGTAGCCTTACTAACCCGTGCTCAAACATAAAAATGACAACACAATTTGAAAAACAATTAGTTTATCTTTATTCTTTGTTTTTACTCAATTTTTCTTTTCTTGAGATAGATAGGATTGAATATACACATTTTTATATCATGCGTTTGAATATTTGGACCAAGTAATTAATTCCAATCAGGGGATGAATTATTTACGGACGCCATAGTTGATTTTGTGTATCTATATTTAGAAAATATAAAAAAAATCAACAACGGTGTACATATGTACTCTCGCAGTCTTCGCATACTATCTCCGTTGACTCCATTTGCACCATGAGACGATTTTTTACCACGCATATCTTGAATATATACAGACGGGAATATTGTAATTTTAATGTTTGTTTACAAAAAAAAAAAATATCATACATGGTTTGCCTATGAATTTATGCTCCAACATTAATTCATTCCACATAATATTTCTTTTAAATATTAACTTATTAATGATCTAACCCGATCAGGGACCATGTGATCCATATAAATTTTAAATCGAGAATAGATAGGTTTAAGGGGAAAGGACTCGGAAGGCCGTGGCAGAGACCGTTCTAAGCAATAATGTATTTTATTATAACAGCACACTGCAGACTAATCGACAAAGAAACCTCTTCCCTCTCTCACTCTCACACACACATATATATCTTGATACTGATAACTATATATGGCTTCCTTGAAGGATTGAATTTGATTATTCAGTCATGTGGCCGCACGAATTTGACTCCACGGTTTTAATTCCTCCTTGACTCAATATTTATATAAAACGAACAGTAATCTATTATTTAATATTTATTTATTAATCCAAATATAAATAAAATAAAATCTCCGTTGCTGTCTGCATGCACAATTTGACTCTTATATTTGTCATTTGATATTTTAGTGGGAGTCTTGGCCGCCAAATAGGATTGCACACACACACACACACACATGTATACATATAAATGTCCTTCGGAAATCAAACGTATTGGATATCTTAGCTCGTGTCGTCATCTAGCTCGCGATTCATTTTCGATTTCGAATATGTGAGTGTGTATGTTCTTTCAGACAGCCTCTCTTTCGTTCGTTTCTTGCATCTCGCACTAGAAGTTTTGCTTTAGTATGGAAACGTGACATAGAAATTAGAATGTGCCTTGACATATTTAACACTTACTGATGCATTTAAATTGAATGACTCAATTCAGCTTTGGTATGTAAATTTATTAATCTTTATACAATTTTTACAAGTAAAAAAATGTGGCTTGTAAATGCTTCCTCCATTTTCAATTTGTCTTCCTAATATTTTTTTTAATGACTATTAGACCTTTCGAAATATATATTACTCTAAAATCGAGTGACATATAACTTTCTAGGTTGCACTTGGTCAGACAATAGAGGATAAAATAATCAAATGATTATGATAATATGATTACATAGGAATGATATTTGTGATAAGTTAACTTATACAAGTGTAAATCAAATGGTTAGAGTTGATATTTCATCTTCCTTGTGAAATGAAAGGACTAATGGACCTAAAGATTGGGGGTGACCTGAAGCAATTGGAAGCAAACAAACAATGGTGGTGCTTACATTACAAAATCTCAAATGTATGAATATGATTTTAGGCCACAAGAGAGGAGATATGATTCTAACACCTAATAACATGCGATTAGATTACCATGAAATCCATCGACCAAGGAAATTTTTCATTATTCTTTGGTCGATAAGGTCCTGGTGTAGCTAGAGCAGGAAGCAATCTATCATATGTTGAACCACATCAGCACCATCAGAATTCAACCAATAGCTCTTAACCTAAACCCATAGCGTGCATTAAAACATCATCGGAGAAGAAAGATGTTAATGAAATTTGATCTATGTGCATATTGCGCAAACGGAAGTAATTCTAGGCTATACCAATTGAGTTCTTGGAGACTGTTGTGTCTCATAGGTCGTGTATAGGTTTGGGTTCCTAATGAAAATACTGGCAAAAACCATCATTTATTTTATTCTATTTTCTTGGAAGTAAGTGTTTTTTCTCTATTTCTCACATTTGCTGACTTGCAAACATAGAAACGAGTTCATAAAATTTCACAAATTTACAAAATACCTACATTATGATTTCATATTACATTTTGTTATCCAAAATATAGTAGCAAGAAAAACTACTTCTATCCCACAATTTCTGATATTAGCTACTTTCGAACAAAGCCAAGAAGTCAAACTGTTTGTGGTTGTTTCACCTAGTTTTTAGTCATCATTCTTTGCGAAAACTGTCACGGGCCAGGAGCTAAGGGACTTAATGGGCTGGGTAATTACAAATTAGATATAGATGGATCTAGAAGCTAAGGGAGAGAGAGGGTTTTGAACTTTAAAGAGGACTCAGGAGATGAAACGTAAGAAAAGTGTTAGCTATGTCATGCAGTTTTCATATTCTGGGTGAGGTTTTACTAGATTATGCTAGGGTATGCTTACTTGTACAAATTCATATCAACGATTTCACATCAAATTCTTGTTCCTGTGTGATGCTTGTGTTTCTTTTTCGTGTTAATATCTCAAGATCATAGCAATACTTCACTGCTAAACACTATTGCAGCTGTATACACACGACATCAACATCGATCTCCATAACAAGTGCTACTCTAAAAAAATAAACAGGTGGCTATTCTGAAATGCATGGCGGGTAGACATACCTGGATCGTATTATGTGCAACGTATCTCTGTCTGCTTTTGTGAAAGCTTACATCAATCCGCTCCCAGGATACTTGATTGAGTCCTCTAATCATCTCCTCTGGAAAAAATGAATGCAAATTCATTGCAACTAAATCAGAGAGAAGATGTGAGCTTCAGTCCATGATTGCATCTTATTTTGCAGGAACCAACATTTGAAATAATTCTTTCCATTTTCTTATGTCATACAGATGATGTCAAGAACCAGGTCCATGAGGTGTGGTGTCACGAGAGACTAGAGATATTCGACACAAGAAACTATGCTACTAAACTAATTGATCCTATCTTTGTGGATATCATTGACTAGGGTGTAACCATTTGTTTTGCTAACCAATTGAAAAAAGAAAAACAAAAGTAAATATTTTCGATGTATCAAAACAACTCAGCTACAATAGATTGCCTTTGAGCAAATGGAACAAACCTTCCAAGTCAATAACTTGCGTCCCGACTGCAGAGGATGCTTTAGTAGGTTCATTTTCAGTCGTTCTCTGTTCAACGTATATGATATGCGGATACTTCATATCACTAACAAGAAGATTTGACTATATAAAAGAAAATTCAAAAAATTAACCACTTAATCTAACTTTATAAGAGAACTGAAACGTGTATGATATGCGGGAAAAAGACAAACCGACCTTCGGAAGTTCATCTTGACGGCGAATTGATGAAGTTCGCCACCCCACCACATCTTAAGTATCAATGAAGGCAGACAAAAATTGATTGTACAAGTGGCTAGAACATCATTTTGGTTTTTAATTTTAAGAAAGATTCATGACCCTGACCCTGAGGGACAGGGTCGAAATCGGGAATACGGAGCAATTTCGTTTATACCCTCAAGTAGAATAAAATAAATGTTACAAATGTAAACTAACTAAAAAAGCCAAGGGATAACAATTCACGTCCACCTTTTTGATCCATCAATGGTGGCGAAGGATACGATCATAGTTTGCATTGGCATAGGCAACACGGCGCTTAAAAGAGCGCAAAGCCGAACTGTAAGAATCGACAAAAAAGGTGTCACCAAACTAAATGTTTTATGGTTCAAAAACATTAAATAATCCGTCACACAGTATGGAATACTGACATGAAATGAATATCATCAGAGTCATTGACCATACGCAGCAGTAGTGGAGGTCTACCATCATCTTCATCCGTGAGAAAGAGATGCTTTCCTGATCTCCCTGCAATCCAGTGTGCTGTTTGTGACGCACTTTTCTCCAAGAAAGGAAGACCACAAAGGAATGGAAGCTGAGGACATAAAGGGCAACGAAAATAAGAGAGAATTGTCATTGTGAGCCCCATTACTCATGTTTTCGAAAATATTTTAAAATTTGAACAGCTCTAAGTTTATGTGGTAAAATAGAAGCTATTGATTCATTAAAATACAGAGACCAACACTCACCTGTTTATGCCCTCTTGAACCCAAATGTGGGGTTGCAACTGTTATAAAGTTCATCGGTTCCAGTCCTCCAATCTGGTTACGGTGTTGAGTGGAAACATTTATTTCCTCATGTGAGCCATATCCAGGAAATTTTGTGGATCCAGTTTTGGCCGAATATTCATATAACCTACCAATAGCATACCGTGCAACGAGTCCACCTAAGGAGTGAGCAACAAATGAAATTTTGCGAACTCCATGCCAACGCCGGATAACATCAATCACCTGGGTTATGATGTCAGAATTGTCCTAATTATTTTTCAACTGATGAATGATGATTTTAACCCAGCTATTTCTAAGGTAAGAAAGAAGGGCGAGTTTGATATTACCAAAGTACCTCTTCGGCAAGCCTTTCACCCATTCTATCAACACCATCAAAAGTCAACATTGATGAATTGCACTCGCTGCCTGCAACGAAACAGATGTCCAAAAAAAATTATTCTTCTGACACAAATTTGAGAAGAATGTTGAGGTAGCATAGAAATAATGTTCCACAAAGCCCGTTTTTATTTTCTTCCCAGAAACCGAGGGATCAAGCAAAAACATTACTTACGGTGAACAATAACTTTATGGGGATGTTTCTTCACAAATTGCTCAGCAGCATACCTCCAATCCTCTGAACTGAGGGTGTGGTAAACACAATTCAGTAAGAACTGTACAAGAATGAAGTCCACAAACTACGAAGTTCAAACAGCAACCAACTATGAATACACCCGAGGATTTCGAGGTCATGTGTAGATACTCTTAACTACAGAGGTTGTCTTCACTAATTTCATTCTATTAAGCCATACAAAAATCATAAGCGTATAGCATTTCTGCTTATAAAGCCAGACAGCTAATTCCATCAGCTCAATCATATTAGAACATCAGTAGCGCGTAACTGGATTCTTGTCTAGGCAAAAATACTAAACAAAACGAGCATAAATCATCCTAAATTACCTTCCAATGAGGCCATTGACCATGATAACCAGATGATCAGGCTGTGCCGTGGGATCCTCCGTCGCCGCCTCCGAGTCGAAAATATCCTCACCGCCATCTACAGTCTCTATTTCTACCGTCCTATCTTTCTTGGAACAGCACCCGCCGAACCAGCCACTTCCCAGTCTTTTGATCCATTCCATCTCGCCACTGTCATCCACCCACAACAATCTGTAACACTCCCTGTTCTTCAGGCAACCCACTTTAAAGAAACTTAGCCCAGCACTGGAAAATATAGATTTCGATTCGCGTTTCGTATTTAGCGTAAAGGGGTAGAAAGGGATCCTCGCGATGATGCCCATGGAATGGAAGTTAAAATATAGAAAAAGATATAATCTTGAAAAGATTTTGGAGACACGAGGCCAATCCTATCTACACAGTGGGTCGAGAGTTTCTAAATTCTAAATTTATTCATACAACGAGAACGAAAGCAAAAACATTTAAGTTTTTATTTTTTGGATTATCAAAGCCTTTAAGTTGAATAAAATAATGCAATATATACAAGTTTCTTTAGGATCGATTTACATATATAATATATACTAATATTTCAACTCTGTAATCCACGACATATATCTAAAATAAATTTTCCATAAAAGGTTCAATGTGAAAATGATAATCACTAGGTTTAATTAATTATCATTTCATAGGAAACAATTATGAGAGATTCTATGTTGTAACTTAAATTAAAATAAAAAATTTTTGATTGCTCATATTATAGTCCTATTTTTCCTTTTCTAGATATATATTTATGCAATTTTAGTACATTTTAACTTAAACATATATATAGTTCATTAGTTTTAAACATATCACGCCGTTTTCATATTTTTTTAAAAAATTATTTAAACAAATTATGTGATTAGTGTTTGGACTATTAACATAATTAATCCAACTGCGCCATAAGTTGGTTGAGTTATCGAAATAATCGAATTTATATTCTGTAAATTTGTATCATTTATGTGCTAATAATTATTATTCAATCAATACAATTGTACCTTAATGCAACTAGAGTTTGTATCATATCCAACAAAATATGTGTATAAAATCACACAAACACATACAAAATATGTGTATAAAATCTGGTATGGATGGGTAAAATCCGTCTTCATACAGAAACTGGAATCTCTGTACCTAAGTATCCATTTATTTTATCGAATTTAAAAAGTCTCTTCATATCTTCTTCTATTGGGATCGAGGATCGGGTCCTCCACCGAATTCGAGGTAAATTGTCATGTCACAAGGGTATTATTTTTTAAACAAATTCATCATTAAAATTTTTAATTTGTATCGACTTTGCTTTCAGCTAAAACATGGCATTGTCTGTATGTAATCTTCTAATATAAATAAGTTGATATTGCAAGTAGAAGTAGAATTTCTCAATCTAGCTAGACGTTACTGTTTGACAGAATTTTAGGTCATATATACCACTTTGCAATGATTTAATAAAATACACTAGTCCCAGATTGTTATGTATCGTTAGATTTAAATTGTTTCATTATATGTAATTAGAGCCCCGAAAACATTAGTTTGATTGAATTAGTTATCGGGATTGGTATTTTATAGTTGGGTTTCCCTGTCTGTGCTGCCAAACATGATTCGAGGATTTTGCTCGATACCTCTTACTGTGAGCATCTCTGATCTATCTATCCCACTCGCCAAAAATTATAGAGATGGGCACGATGAAGAAGCGATTAGTTAAAAATTAAAAATAAAAAAAAAAAAAACATCTGGTTTGAGTATATGCTTTTACCCATCTCATTGTTACTCCTTTTGGGATCGATTTGACCACTCGAGAAAAATGAGCACTTTGGCCGCAACTAGTTCAGTGGCTATCATTTATAGCACATGGCTGACACCCTATATTTCCCACTTTAAATCCCAACATAATCCAACTACTCGTATTAATTTCTCGCCGGTTTACGAATATCAGGGATATAAAAATATAGTATCCACTTCCAAAGTTCATCACCCTCGAAATAAAAAATGGAGCCACGCTATAGTTTCACTCTCCTTTTTCTCCTCCTCTTCACTCTAGACAACAGTTTCGTTACATCCCAAGATGAAATCCAGCAATTCTTGAACCTGCAGAACTCGGCCCGATCCGAGGTGGGACTGGCGCCACTGCAATGGGACTGGAACGTGGCACGCTACGCCGAGTGGTACGCGTACCAGAGGCAGGTGGATTGTGCATTGGAGCACTCGCACGGGCCGTACGGGGAGAACATCTTCTGGGGAAGCGGTGGGGAGTGGACGCCGGATCAGGCGGCCCAGTCGTGGGTGGACGAAGGAAGCGCGGGAGTACGACTACTGGTCGAATTCTTGTCTGTATGGGCAGCAGTGCGGACATTACACTCAGATAGTGTGGAGGAACTCGAGGAGAATTGGGTGTGCTAGAGTCGTATGTTATGGTGGCAGGGGTGTTTTCATGACTTGCAACTATGATCCTCCGGGCAACTATATCGGCCAAAGGCCTTACTAATTTTATTATATACATATATATTTGTATCATATCTTTTTCCGATAAATTTATAGTATATGAAATTATCATCCATCTATTGAGAAGTTGTACGTTTCTGTCTCGCCTATCAGTGGATTAATCTGTATCTGCCAAGATATGTAGCGGAGATGGCAACTCTATTGGGTTGAAATGCACTTCGTATGTATATGTATGGATCCTTGACAGTTACTTTCTCAGCGAAAATGGTTCCATTAAATTCAGTAGAAGAACATATATATATGACAATGCTGTCGATCGTAATCGTATTCAAGCAAAGATTCGACATAAGGTTGTAAGTTGTAACTGAAAACATCGATAAAGAACACGCCATTGATTCTTTCATTTAATGTTCGATCAACAAAATTTAAGAGGACCCATGTGCATTAGCTATGATGCGCGCTAGCTTTTATAAGAAGGAACATTATATTGTCCAATGGGCTTTTGCTCATCTACCAAATGTATTTTGCGTTGCACAAAAGTAATCAAATCAAGTTACCATTATATGGGCTTTGCTCATCTACCAACTGTATTTTGCGTTGCACAAAAGTAATCAAATCAAGTTACTATTTTTGTGCACATATTCATATATATATCATTCGATATATTCTCTAATTGTTAAAGTAAAAATCAGCCAATTGGATATTGACACAACGTTGGTGATTCCAAGTGCCACGTTTTGCCGTTTTGGAATGAAAACGAGAGGATCGGTTGAAGCAGATCACGGGGTTCATCAAGAGGGGCTGTGAAGTGATACATTTTGTCCGCTATATTATATATTATTATTTGTCAGCACAGAGCGAACATGCACAAAAAGTCGATGTATTATATTCCACATTCGAGAAACAACAAAGACCAATATAGACATATGATGGTACCCACTTAGCATGCAATTGTATGGTTCCTTCCATTTCTCCAACGCAGATTAACATGCATGGGCTCCGCAGGACTTTAATGTCATTTTAATTTGTATAAAAATTTATTCCAGTACTATATTTTCGGCAAATATTGTCCTTGTGTCGAAATACATATAGCACTGCAAAAAACACCTTCAATTTAGAAAATGATGCCCAATATAATCTTTGTACTGGTTACATTAATCCTCCCAATTACCAACCATCTCTTAGCACGCTCGGAGCCGCCTCTAGATGGGATTGTCTCAAACAAAGAAACGATATACAAAGTCTCCAAGCAACTTTGTTGGAACTGCCTGGGGGAATCAATACAATTCTTGTACGGCCACAACTTGGTAAGGGCAACAAGATTGGAGATGCCTCTGATATGGGATTCAGAGCTTGAGCAGTACGCGAGGTGGTGGGCCAAACAGAGGCAAGAAGATTGCAAAGCAGCTCACTCGTTCCCGGAGGATGGTTTCAAGTTAGGCGAGAACATATATTGGGGAAGTGGCTCGACTTGGACTCCGACGGATGCGGTGAGGGCGTGGGCCGATGAAGAGAAGTACTACAATTACGGTAGCAATAGCTGTGTACAAGGGGAGCTATGTGGGCACTACACACAGATCGTGTGGAGAAATACGAGGAGGATTGGGTGTGCTCGAGTTGTCTGCGATACTGGAGATTCCTTCATGACATGTAACTATTATCCTCCAGGGAATGTTATTGGTGAGAGGCCCTATTAATTAATCAACCTATTGTCGTACTCGTGTGAATTAATATTAATGGGAGCTGAGTATGCAGTACTATAATATTAATGTTTAGGCGTGTACGTATTAATTGTTTGTGATGGATCCTCTCCTTGTAAAAACTAATCCTTTTTTTTATGGATTTAGTATGTGTTAGCATACATGCATGCACCTGAGTCTTTTCATGATTTCATATTCATATGGTGGCTTTTTCTGCACCCAGTTAGGAATTCGGATCTAGTTTGAGGCAAGTTCAATGTCGTCCAAGAGTTGATAACAAATTAATTAAGTTATATTTAAACTAAACAACTGTCCACCTCGTAAAAGAACTCGCCGCAACCTGCCCACAGGTCCACTTCTCATACTTCAACATTGAAAGCTCCAACCAAAAAGTTCTCTCAAGACTGGATACCACTCATAACACCATAAAAATATACCACGTGGATGATGGAATCCCTGAGGGCCATGTTTCTTCGGGTAACCCCATGGAAAGTATTGAATTTTTTATCAAAGCAACGCCAGCCAATTTCAGCAAACGTCTGGAACAAGTGGAGAAAGAGACGGGGATGAAGGCAACATGTTTGTTGACCGATGCTTTTTTGTGGTTTTCGGGTGATATGGCCCAGGAAAGGGGAATCCCTTGGCTCGCGTATTGGGCCGCAGGGCCTACGTCCATTTCTCTGCATTTGTACATCCATGTCATTCGAGCAACACTAGGAAACGATAGTGGTGAGTTGTTTTCCATACATGAAATGAAGAAACGTACGGTTGATTTCATTCTTTTTTGGATGGATTAGTTAAGATGATTTTATGTTTTAGGAATTCTTGATTTATAGTTTGATGGATAGGTTCAAGTATATATTTAAGTTGAACTACTATTTTTCATTTTTGGATGAACTAAAACACAAAATGTAACGATTATGTTTCCGGCCAAATACAAAATCTGGACCAAACCCCGGATTTTATACCTGGATCAGTGATACGTGCCTCGGATTTACCCGTAGAAATCCTGCAAATTCATGGATCGTTCTCCCGTATGTTGTACAACATGTCTAATACAATAAATCGAGCATATGTTGTACTCAATTCATTCGATGGAGTTGATTCCGTTGTAGAAAGTGATCTCAAATCCAAGCTGAAACGGGTTCTAAATATCGGCCCTTTTCCTCTGCCTAAAGCTCTGAAATGTACTGAAGATCAAAGCGGCTGCCTGTCGTGGCTGAGCCACCAGGATGCTGCCTCTGTCGCCTACATAAGCTTCGGAACAATTCTGACACCTCCGCAACCTGAGCTGGCACTGGCGGAGGCCCTGGAAGAAAAACAGGTGCCGTATCTTTGGTCATTCGCAGACAATTCCAAACGCATTTTAATACAGGGATTTTTTGAAAGAACAGGTCGGATAGGGAAACTGGTGGAATGGGCTCCTCAATCTGAGGTCTTGTCACACCCTTCTATCGGCGTTTTTGTGACTCATTGTGGATGGAATTCGACCCTTGAAAGTATTATGGGTGGAGTGCCTATGATTTGCATGCCGTTCTTCGCTGATCAAATGATAAACAGACGGCGAATGTATGGCAGATAGGAGTGGGAGTACAGGGCGTTCTCTAAAACCGGCATGGTGGAGGCTTTGGATCTTGTTCTGTGGAAGAATGAAGGGAAGAAAATGAGGGAGAATATTGGAAGGCTCAAAGAACGTGCTTATATGGCTGTTGCCGAAAACGGTAGCTCCACGGAAGATTTTAGGTCATTGGCAAATATTATAACGTCTTCTAAGAACTAGCTAGCTTTCTGATTTGATTTAGGAGTCCTGTCGAGCACGCATTAGAATTTCATGTAACTTGAATGTACGGTACTTTAATCATATATATGCTTGGATATAGATTGATGAAATTAATGACATGAGAATTAATTATTTTAAAGACGCACGTGAATTTCCAAATTCTACACGTATTTGACAAATCTCCATTAAAATCTTATTGTATCCGTCATGAATTTTCAAAAACTCTATCAAAGTCGATATGTATTCAAAATTTTAATGGACTTTTAACGACTATATGAAGCCATTGATGTGCAAATATCATTACTAAAATACAATAAGAAGTGTGAGTATGCTCTGGGAATTAGTCCGTTATATGGGTCCTCTCCCCCGGACCCCTGCCTACTCGTGCATATCCCTCGATTTACCAACCTGTATGGGCCAAGGGGCCTCTAACCTATACATGTATTAACCTATTAATGGGTTAACTTTTTCTAAAATACAATAAGAAGTTTCTTCCACTGAATGTAGAGATTTAAGTGGATCTTATTGTCTCTTCCCCATTTTTTCTCTATTCTCTTATAAATATTTTTTTCACTCTTTCCTCATCCCGTAAAAATAAAATTATATTTCTATATAAGAAATAATTATTTTCATCTTCGACATTTTTTTCAGTTTTAGTTGATTCGGGTATACATTTTTTCTAAATTAGTAAAAACAACCATTATTTACCATTATTTACATTTGGATTTTAAACTTTATTTAATAACTTTGATCCATAATATATACTGGTGAGGTGCAATACTAGGTAGAGCGATCAAACAGTGGCGCTTGGGTTGCTATAGGATTTAAAAGATTGAAGTTACACCGTTATCACCAGCTATAATTTTTGGGAAAGCGACAAGCACTCGATCCTACATATACCATTATGTTTATTATGCAATTATGGAAAAGGATTCATATAACTACAATCATATAATTTTTAATTAGCTGAACATAAATGGTAAAAAATACATCATTAAAATTTATTTTAAGACAATAATAACTCTTGATTTATAATTGATGTTTTTTAAAACCATAAGGCTGCATTTGGTAGGTGGGATGTGATTGATAACGAATGATTCATCTTAATGATAATTTGAAAATTTCGTGGGATAAATAATATTGCAGATTTAGGGTATTATGTTTGGTTTGTTTTTTAACATAAGGATTAAAAACTGATTGAGCGAGAAATTACCAAAATATCCTTGACCTCATTTTATAAGGGTAGAATTGTTTTTATTCTTTTTTTTTGATTGATTTCTTTTTTCTTTCTTTCTTTTTTTTTATATGAAAACATATCATAGATGATAAATAAAGTTCGTACAAAAATAAACGTCGGGCATACCCAGCGATAAAAAATACAAGCAAACGACAACATACACTCAACAATCAGAACCGACAACCAGCCTATACCATACATTTAAGCAAGATTGCCTCCAATTTTCAAACAATTTCTTCAGCATCACCAGCCTATACCATACATTTAACAAAATACAAGTTACAAATTGAAATACTTTATGTAAACAATCTGAATTTTGCAAACAATTTCTTCAGCATCACCAAATCTTCAAACAGTTTATTCAGCAACACCAATGAAGCAAGATTGCTTCCAATTTTCAAAGATATAACAACCTCCTTCATAGTTTACTCTGTACGTGTATACCATTGTATACCAAGCCATCCAATGGGAGAACAAATAAGAACCTGCACAACATACACAACACCAACCAGCCTGTACATTATATCCATTGTCAATATTCAAATCACAACTACCAAACAGCCTGTACATTATATTCATTTGTACATTATATGCATTTGTTCTTTACATTGAAAGAACAAATAGGTCACTGCACCAGATGATCTAATATATTTGGTCAAATAGTGTCAAAAGATGTGAACAAATACTAAACCGTTGTAAAACCATCACGAATAAGAAGGATACACTCATCGGTTGAGAGTTGGGATGAGTCCCATTAACTACCTTTAGATTGGGAACTTGTATTATTTGGAGAACGGTGACTATTAATGCAATGCCCTGGTCCAATGGAAACAAAGTAAGGTTTCATTCAGTCCAATTTCCATGTTATCATCAATTTGCAGACAAACCAAACTGAAACAGCTAGTGTCAAATATGAAACGGCTCCAAGAAATGGGACATTAACACGCCACTCAGCAGCAGGTTCAAACCATCTGAAACCAGGCAAGTTTGCAATCCCTGTAGGAGAATAAGATTTAAAACATGAGCTTCTGCTTAAAGTCGTGTGCAAACGCAGGCAAACATTTTTGCCTGGAGCTGGTGAAATTATCTCATAGAAAACACAGTCCCGTGAATTTGGTTATCTCTACAGGTTGTAAATAACTCGTACCTCTACACCACCTATGCAAAATTTGACCACCAAAATCTCAATAAATAAGTGAGACATAAACTTGTAGAGCATGAGCAAGAAACACGAGGCGATCACGATAAAGCAAATTGCTGATAAAATGTTTATGTCCATGACACCACTCGAACGATGCGTCTCTTGGGTAAGGTGAAACTCAAAATAACATAATAGATGCATCAAGAAAATTATACCCTTCCATATGAGAGGTTTCCATGGCCATATTCCACGGCCATTGAGGAAAAACCTGTATGCTTCATCTGCCCCTGTTCCAACCTGTATATACCATTTGTGAAGCAATAAAGATTTTCAGATCTTTTAAACCATAACCTCCACCAGTTTTGCTTTTGCACAGAGTGTGCCACGAAATGGGAGGGTATGTGCTATTCCAAAGAAATTTGCGACAAAGTGTGTATACCTCTTCAACCACATAACTAGGTATCGGCAGAATTGACAACCAATTGATGTTCAATTTCCCCTCGGTGGCGTTGGCAGCAACTCAGATTTCGCCGGGATATCGAATTCCCACAACGATTTCTCCCATTGGAACTCATGTATCTGCCGCCGATTGGTTATTACACCGACAAGAGATCGTCGGTGGTGGCGGACTCGACCATTCCAAAGAAATCTGCGACGTGAAGGTGTTAACAGTGGTAATTTCAGGAATCAGCGTACACGGACAATTAATACCAGTGGTAATTTCAGGAATCAGCGTACACGGATAATTAATACCATGTATTTAGAAGGGACAATTTATCAACCAATTGAAGCTGGAAAACTTCCAATCACGGGCCGAAGGATTTCTAAAAGTGTGCAAAAAAACGTACCAAACATTGGATTATTTAACAACCTGAGCTTATCACCCCTACCAAACGTAGCGTAAGAAGATTTAAAATGATTACATTTGTTTGTCCATTTCAATTTTGAATTTCGAAATCTTACGCTCGTTATGAAAGTGGTGGGGGGAGAAGTCATAAGCTCGTCATTTCCTTCATGGCATTAAATAAAATATATTCGGTAAAGAATGCCTATTTTTAAATGAGAAATATTTAATTGTATTTTTTTAATAAGGTTCATTACTTTACACGCAAGACTAAACATGAGTGATGATCCTTACCTGATGAATGTTAAAATTTCCCTAGCTAATCCAGAACATTATAATTTTAAAATTTCGACCTGGTTCCAAAGATTAAACTGATATAAAATACATCTACTCATAGCATGTGCGAGTTGAAATCAGCAACAATTTAATTTGTTTAAATTTCAACGACTTCGTAATATTTTTTTCCCAAAATATATGACCTATTCAAACTAACATCAAACACTAATTATTATCTAACAACTTACAATCGTTTCCTTTTGTCTCATGACATATACGAATTATTTTTATAGATGTAATGATTACAAACATAAGATAAATTTGGCAATCTTCCAAAGGGGACAGACCATATAGTCCTATATGTATGTAATGATCCATCAATATACAAATTACACTGCGGAAACCACAGTCGCCCAACTTTGAGTCAATTTTCGTCACACGACATCGTATATTATTTAGTTTCAGAGCCTTAACCATTCACTCGTCCAGCTTGGATAATAGGGTAAAAAAATTCTTAGATTTTGGTTAATTGGAACCCTTTTTTAAAAAAAAAGAAAAAAGAAAAAAGAAAAGAAAACCATTGATGACGATCTAGAATAGAGCCGCTGAAAAGTCCTACTCGAAAACCATATATCTTAATCTTAGTCTCACTATTTTGTTTTGATGTGTAATTGGACATAATTATTATTATATTTTAACTTTTCCAGTTGATTGCTTTGACCTGAGATCAAATCAAATACAATGCTCCCAGCAATGCAGTTTTCACCGATTTGCTAGTATACATAAGTTGTAGTAATATTCATGCAAGAGAAAGATTCTGTAATTATACCACAAAAGGGTATGTTTACTAAAGTTCACAAGTTTTCGGTAGCATTCAAGTTGCCACACGATAAAAAAAAAAAAAAAAAAAAAAAATTGCCACACGTTTATTACATATACATGATTATATATAATCGAGCAGTGAGTACCCATTGTACATCGACGTACTCATAACAAGTACACAGTTTCCTTAATTCAACATATACCTCAATTTTAAAGATCCATATATGTTCTATGAATAAAATAAAATATAAAGCTCATCTATCGATATTTCTCATCGAAATTTTCCAAGTCATCCGCATGACAAAAAATATGGGAGACAAAACTTGTTTGCTAATCGATCTCTGGTGATATGCACAAATCGAGTTCTTTCTTCCTTCCTGAACTTTCATGCTATTCCCCTCAATCAACAGTACTCAGAAAATAATCGGAGCCGAGAATACATATTCATAAAGACAGCTTGTATGATTCAACGGCAGATCAAATAAGGCATAATTCATTAATTAATCATGTAATTTGATTAATGCATATTACAATATAACCCAAAAATTTTTAACATTTTAAGTTTACAAAATGTTCTTAAATCATTATTTCACACACGTGTGTGTACATATATATATATATATATATATATATATATATATATCAGAGACATACGCAGTTGCAGTAACCTAGCTACCCGATTGAATTATAAGTATATATATAATGATGCATATGCTGGTGTTTGATCTTCAAAGTATCTGTCACAATAATTAATGAATATGGGGCTTCCCCAACCTTCCAAACAAACCCACCCGCCCGGCCTTCTTGCCTATATATGCACGCACCAATAGTGAAATACAATCGCATTCACACAATTTATCTCTTCATTATAAACATATATTTTCCCACAGAATTATTGGGCATTATGGACATTACTGTGAGCAGGAAAGAGATATTATTTAGAACTTGTGCAACAGTTTTCTTAGTTCTGACATTATGTCTCGTGGGATTTGATCACCAGACCAAGCTTCTCTTCAATGTAATAACGAAGAAAGCAACCTTCAGAGACTTGAATGTGTTGTTGTAAGTACAAATTAGATAATATTATTATGCGATTCACTTAGCTTCATTCAATCTCGTCATGTATATTAGTGTTTATTTCTGATTCCTTTTCTTTTCCTTTTCTGGGTATTCTGTGTTTAGTGTATTGGTATGGATCGATACAGCTGCTGCGGTTTCCAATGTGATGCAATTGTTGCTCAGAGGTTATTTCATGTGTGGATCCAAGAGAGATTTGAGCAGGACTTCCTACTTGTATTTGGCATGGGGTTTTTACATATTAGATCAGGTAATAATTTCACTGAATTGGATTTAGAATGTAACATTTAATATGGTTCCTTAACTACTTACTGTCCATCATCCTTGTCCGCAATTTATAACACAAACAATAGAGAGCAAACATGAACCTGAAAAAAAAAACAAAGTATGATTGGATTACTGCGTTACCTCGGGTATACCCTGCATGTAGTAGCTGCGGTTTATATCTTCATAAGGAACATTGCAAAAATTAATATATGATTGATTTTAATATAATCGCAGCATATGCATGCAAACAACTGACTGATTAAATGCGAGAAGGGAATAGGGTGTAAATCTCCATTCGCATAAAATTCAAGATCTTCTGTATGCTCCAAAAACAATGTATTAGACTGCGGAAAAAATAAATGAGATGACGATATCCCTTCAACCAATTCAAGATTTGCCTGGAAAGTGAAAGCTGATCAAGTAACCGACTGTGGCCAAAGATAGACATAGGACGAATTCGAGCGGCGAAATTAATACTCATCGGGATAGAAAAAAGTAAGAGTTAGAATACCACATTTAATCATTCAAAATGTTTAAAATTAGAAGTTAATTTATGTTTATAGAGTTGTACTTGCTATTGTATAACAGATTATAAATATTGATTAGGTAAAAGATGTATGTTCAAATGAGAAGTATTTCATATTTATTTTAATAAATATATGATTTTCTTTTCGCAATATAATAATATAAGATTTGAAATTTCGACAAGTGCATGTAAAGTGTCATTATATTATTCATGTAACGTGACCATTTTCTTTTGGCCTAAAAATTCAGGGAAAATTAATTCATGGATAATATTGTTGATTTACACATCGGCTTGTGGGCACGGGAGTTGTCTATCAAATCAAATGTGAATATGAATAAATGTGAATCAGATACAGTTGTAACAACTAACTATATTGTAGAGATGCTAGCTAATAACTTGTTTATCTCAGTTCGGTACATTTCATCTCGTCTATGTTATAGGTCACTCACGGTGAAAAAAAAAATTAGATTATATGTATATCGAAAGGATGTAAACCTAGCTAGACATGAATGAGAGGGAATTTTGAAAATTATTTAACGATTGATGATAAAGTATAAAGATTATCTGGTATGGATTTCAGCCTAGTTAAAGGAAAAATTCGTAGATTAATATCTGGTTAGGACGGTTGCGAAGCTGTGATTAAGTAGCTAGGCATGTGCAACCCTACCAAGTAGGGTAGGGAGGATGGAATATTTGAATATTCATGAATTGTTGCGAGCTTGTTTGCCAGAATAAACCAATACTCGTGCATGTGTGTATGCTTAGATATTTTTGGTTCACATGCAGGGGATGGTGTACATGGTGTTCGCGGCCACTTCATCGGCGGTGCAGGGATCCATGTTTGCGGTGACCGGAGAGAAAAGGTTCGCCTGGATAAAGGTTTGCGACAAATTCACCATGTTTTGCGTCCAAATCGGCGCCGCTTTAGCGTGCGGGTATTTGGCCACTCTTTTCATGGCGATCACTTCTTCCATGTCTGCCTTTGATCTCTTCAGACTATATTCTCCCAAACAGTTCCTTCTGCTCAAACCCAAGGGACATGATGATCAAATTTATTAAAATTCTACCACCGTTAATTGTATAAATAAAATCATATGGTGGATTCCTTAATTCCATGCCGTGCGTTTGAAGGGTTGTTAGTACGTTACTCGTGTTGGACTCTTCTATTAATTTCTTTGCGGAAGAATATTTCTATCATCAAATGCTTAATTAGCTTGTAGTATACCTAGCTTTAATTTTTTTAAAATTATTATAAATGTTTCAGTACTGTTTTTATTCCGTATTATGCCGACACTCGTCGTGAATAAAGTGATCGAATCTATTTATATTTTAAGCCTTACACCACGTGACTTTTATCAATGTATATCACATTAAAAATACTTGGGGAAATTAGAAAATCAGGATCCATAGACAGGTTAATTCAATGGGAGGGAGTGGTTGTTATGTTATATTATTGCCCCTTATAGGAAACACAGATTTAATTGTTACTAAATTTATTATCGCAGGTTCGTATTTAAAAACGTACTTAAAAACTCAATTATTAATGTAAAAAACCAACAACTTTTAAGAAGTTAACAAAAAACATGAAACCAATACACGTGTTATACCAAAGACCACAAAAGTCTGTTGACCTTCCCGACCTTCCATTCAATCCTGCGTATGAGAAACCCGAGAAAAACCCACCCAAAATCAAAATCATCGTCGATTGAAGCTGTTCGAGATTGCAATAATGGTGAAAGGCAAGGAATCCAATGGTGATTGAAATGCAAAGAGAGTACGATCATGAATAACCACGTGTTATATACTTTTGAATTTTCATGGTTGGTTGTGTTATTGATTGATTTGAATATGTGGGTCGAGTATTATGTGATTTGTGTCCAGTGTAGATCTAGACTAGTGTGAATCGAGTTTGGGCGTAGTGGTTTTCCTAAAGATTCGAAGCGTAAACCCTTGATTTTGGTTTGAGCAAAGATAAATTATGGATTAAGCGTCTGATACGTGGGTCGAGTGTCTATTATCTGGGTAGAGTTTATAATCTATGGGTCAAGTCATGATTATGTGGATCAAGTCTACGTGTTGTTGGCCGCCTTGAGTCACAGAAGACCTACCCCCACATCTTTCATGCAAACGTTGTGTTGATGGATTCTAGTTTCTACCTGCTACGTAAATATTAAACAGAAAAAATTTTGCTATCAATAGGAATTACTGCCCACTTACCACGAGATCGTCAACACCATTTAAATACATGGATATCATCATCGTTACTTTTTCATTCATCGTCATACTCAAAGACAATGTCTGTCAATATAACCTACAAAAATATGTTAGATGAAATCATTCAACAAAACATAGCATCAAAATCTTAACTAGGAATAAAAACTCGACCCAAGTTCATCGACCGCGACCCACAAATTATTGAATTCGACCCTCAAATTATCAAACTCGACCCGCAAATTATCGAATTCGACCTACATCAAACTCGACCTAGGATATCTAGAGTTTGACACTTGATCCAACATGTTGTGAATCGATCCATATACATATGAAACTCACCCAGCTACATATGAAACTCGACAAAACTCTAAGAATCTACCCATCTTTATCAACGACCTAAACACACAATCCAACATGATAAAACAGTTCTAATACTATTACTCACTCTTTCTTTTGATCGTTTTTTCAATATTTCCTTCGTTTTTCTTCGGGGAACAAAATAACAAATGTGGAGAACTAAAAAACAAAAAAAAACAACAACAAGAAAAACAATAATCTGTCAGATAAGATCGGACCCTGTCTAGTTCTGTCCTATCTGATTAACGGGGACGCTGGTGGTTGATGGAATTGATGGGATAAATTCGAACAAAAAATATTGTTTAAATAATATTATTTTTTAACAATTATGAATACTATTTTAACAAACTCAGTCCCTTTCTTTATTTTTTTTTCTCTCTAAAGCCAACTCTTTCCGGTTAAATAACATTGAAAGGAGTAATGCCTTTTCAAATGACCCAAAACACTTGACCCAAATTTGAACGTATTTTTAAATTTATTAGTACATAATCCATACTCACTTTTCCTCACCAAAGTCTTGCAAGGTACATCACCCTAGTTGCTAAGGTTCTTCTCTGCAAGGTTCTATCACTATCATGGTCACGTAATAAAAGAAAAATCGGGGGAGGGGGGTGGGGAAGTTAGGTATGTAGGTTATCGAATATATATATATATATATATATATATATATATATACTCCTGATATTATACACTACCGATTTTCGAACTATCACGTGACACCATGTCATTTGTTCGAATTTTAAAAAAAATATAACAACTAAATATTGATCCAATCACATATAGTCATTTGGAGTTTTATGTCCCGGTTGTTTATGTTTATATTTTTTTAAGGTGCACTTAATATCATTTAAAGAACTATGTTCGATTAATTTACATGTTAATGGAACTGTAATTCGTTCCAATTAATCAATCATATGTTGTGATTATGCATTTCAACAATATATTATTTAGCCTGCATAGACAATAATAGTATATATAATTAGTAATTATATGTGTGATATATATATGTACATTGCCTCACATCGTAATATTGAGATAGTATGAATGGATTTGTAGGACCGGACCAATATTTTCAGCCACTTTGGTTAATTATTTTCATAATATAAACAATCACTGGCATGTTTTATTGTAAAGGATTTTGTTTTATAGCACCCATTTTGCGGCACCAAAATATGAAATTAAGTATTTAAGAAAACTTCATATAATTTATTTGCTCAGAGACACGGTTTGATTTAATTATATCGGAAAAGTCGGTGCAGGGATTGGACATATTTTATATATTGCTGTAATATATTAAGCATTACATTTATTGTTCTTAAAATGGTCCCGACTTTTTATGATGCTTTAACTGGACACAACCAATAAATTATCCACCGATATGTGTTGCTTGCTAGCTGTTTGCAATTGCCGTCTAACTTAAGTAAAGAGTCGAATTATTTTAAGGGAAAATTTATAATTTTGATATTGTATATGTGTTGTTTCTTGTACGAATATATCATTTTGTCAAATTTTATTAAATCTTTCACATTTGTAGTTGATACATTATAACACACCTCGCGATCCAAGGAAAGGTCAACAACGTTCCTTACGTCGATTGGTCAAGGTGAGATGCCCGAACTGGTTATAATTTCACCCGAATTGGATACAGTCTCGTCCAAACTGGTATTCTGTGCACATGCGCAGTTTCAGAGAATCTCTCCCTCTCTTTTGAGTTCTTGAGAGTTTCTCTCTTCGTCTTAGTTCACGAGTGGGTGAGACTATTTATTGTCTTTGACTGCTCTGACCGACGTTTTGTCGTACTGGACAAATCGATTTGAATCTTTTCTATTCAGTCTTGAGTAATGTTTGTTCAAACTATTTTTATCCAAACTGATAGCCTTTGCTGATTTGATCTGAAATCTGTTCTGATCTGTTCTCTTCAATTAGATATTCTCTTCTTATATGAACTGATATGATGCGAAGCTCAGATCAGATCTGATCAACGCGAATAGTTACGCTCTAGATTAGACATGCGTGGAACAAGACTAAGGAAAAGCATTTATGGTCTCATCCGAGCACATAACCAGATATACTGCTCACATTAATTCGTGAGGCACTCGAGAGCATGCGCGTGTCGAAATCAACGACAATTTAGTTGTTAGAATTTCGACTTTTTGCTAAAACTATTTTCATAAATATTAAAGTTCTGGGGAAATAGCCGCCGAGATTTTTTTTTTAAAATAAATAAAAGACCATAAACTCAATCATGTATGATTTACTCAAACTAACATAAAATACTAATCGTTATGTAACAATCACAATTGTTTCCTTTTGCCCTCGCTTTTCCTTCCGAGTGAATATTCGATACACGAGTTAATTTTTATCCAAATGTAATGAGTACGAGAATTATATAAATTTGGCCATCTTCAAAGGGTTGGACCATATGGTCCAGTCCAATTTTCGTTATTACAAAAGCACATCTACTGAGTTAAAAAAAAAAAAAAAAATTACACTAAAGAAACGACACTCGCCCAAAGTTTGAATAAAATTTCATCACATAGCATCATATACTTTTTTTGTGTTTAAAAGCCTTACCCACAAAGGTAAAATCACTCGTCCAGTTTGCAAATAGGGTAGATTATTGGTTAATCGAAATCCATTTTCCTCAAAAAAGAACAAAAACACCATTGACGATATGGAATAGAGCCCCTGAACATTCCTATTTGAAAAACCATACATCTTAATCTTAGTCTCACTAACTTGTTTTGATGTGATATTTGACAATTATCTCTGTACTTATTTTCCAGTTGATCGTTTTGACCTGAGATCAAATGTATGCTAATATGAATCAAATACGATGCTCCCAATGCAGTTTTCACAGACAGATTTTTCTAATATAAGTTCTATTCATATTCGAGAATTTAACATACAACAGAAGATTCAGTAATTATACCACACAAAAGAGAATGTTTCACGAAAGTTCACAAGTTTTTGGATCGCCATTTAGCATTCCATGTTGCCCACACATTTATTACATATACAAGATTACATGTAATCGAGTCGCGAGTACCCACCACATTTCGACTCATAACAAGTACACAGTTTCTTTGTTTCAATATATCTCTCAGATTTAAAATCCATATATATATAAGTTATAAATAAAATAAAATCTAGAGTTCACATATCAATAATTTCTCATTGAAATTTTCAAAATCATCAACGTGACAAAATTTGGGAAACAAAAACTTGTTCGGTAATCTGGTGATATACAAGACTCGAGTCCTTTGTTTTTTCCTGATCTTTCAAACTCTTCCGTCAATCGACATTACTCATCAAATAATGGGAGCCGAGAATACATATTCATAACAACAACTTGTATGATTCGAGCGCATACGAAATCATGGAGATGTTACGGAATCAAAACTGTTACCTCTGTAGTATCTCAACTGCAAAGAAATCTGGCGTTCATACTTGAGCTGGTTACGGAATTTTTCGATAAATGCATCCGCCCGTTTATCTATATCATCTTCCGGCGGATAACTTTGAGTTCGATGAAGTTGGCGATTCGATCCAAAGTGATCACCACTTGAGTCCGAATCTTCCGCATATTCCTTCAACCCTGGCCTCACGTTGAAACTGAATCTTCTCTTGCTTGACGACTTCCCGAGCAACGATGCAATTCTCCATCGATTAGAGTCGAAATCGAGCAGAACTTTTATCTTTTTCACCGCTTTTTTCAGCCGATCAATCAACGACTTCCCCGCCATCTTAGATCCAGCTGGAGTAGTTTCAGAAATAAACCATTAATTATGTAGTGTAAATGTATTAGCTTAAAGAATTAGTAGATAACTTGCTTCAACGTGATTGACAACCAAAAGTTGGGGTAACCGGAAAAGAGATCTAGTTTAATTTGGAAAAAAAATTTATTTTTGTCTCCTGAATGGAAGTCTAGTGGTTACGTGTTTCAAATTGATTTAGTATATTTATGTAAGAAAAAAGAATATAATTAGTAGAGGGGAAAACGCGTTAGTTATTTTATAATATGTCTTTTTTAACATTTATCATTTATAGAATATAGACTCGACCAATCAAACGCAAAATGATGATTGATAATTGAAACTTGAAACTAGCTAGCTCTTTTATTCTAAATTGTTTTTTTTTATTTGGTTTTAAAAGAAAGAATGTTCTTGGGTTGTTAGGTTAGGGTCCCGTTGAAGGAATAGTGTTTGGTGTCCATCTGCAATTTTAAGAAGAATGATTTATTTTCTTGTCACGATCAGATATTCTACGTAATCTGTAAAATGAAAAATAATTCATGGGGTTCTCCAAAATGGCTGTCATTGCTTTCGTGAAAAATAAAATAAATTGCTGTTGTTGCTTTCCGTGGGGTCCACCCTATGTTTTTTACTTCAAAATTAATTTTTCTAACAACAAGCGTTTGAACGCATATCTGTCGACCAGCATTTGAAATGTATTATTATTATTTTAATGCACAATGATAAGTTTCTTGATTTATATACAATCACTCAGTTGCCCAAAGACGATGTTAAAATTGAAATATTTTTTATTTATAATTTAAGAAATTTGTAAAACAATCATATATTTCAAAATAAAGAGTTTAAAAGTTGTGAAACCAAAAGGGGCCGGGTTTCATTAAATAGGGCCACGCCCACACTCAAACTCGGCGCCTAAATGTTTAGGGCCAAGATTTAAACACCCTTTTCAACATTTTCATTTCTGGGCCCGGCCACTTATAGATCCTTGGAAATATTTTTCTGAACAAATTTGATTGACACGCTTTTGATTCACAGTAGAGACAACCAAAACCAAGCAGGACAGGACTCGATCAACGCGCCACCGCGAACCGGCCACTCTTCACCGTTGCTCACCAATTTTCGGCCGTCGACCTTGATTATCATCTGAAAATGTCTCACAGTGACACGATCCCGTTGAACTCCAGCTCCCAATCCGACATAGACGAGATCGAGAACCTGATCAACTCCTATCCCTCCACCGTACTTCCTGCTCGACCCCCTTCCCCCCCACGCGCCTCCATTCCAGTTTCTTCTGCGCCTCCTCCCCCGCCTCCTACCACTTTCATCCCCTCAAATCTCCCACCTCCCTCCATCCCCAAACCCACCCCTTCAATCTCCGCTGGGAAACCCCCTCTTCCTCCGCGCTCCACCGCTGGATCCTCCTCCATTTCGGCCGCAGGGTTCGGGTCCCCTCCCAACACTTTAACCGAGCCCGTTTGGGATACCGTTAAGCGTGATTTGTCGAGGATCGTTAGCAATTTGAAGCTTGTGGTATTTCCCAATCCGTTCAGGGAGGAGCCCGGAAAGGCGTTGAGGGACTGGGATCTTTGGGGACCTTTTTTCTTCATTGTTTTTCTTGGACTCACGCTCTCGTGGTCTGCTTCCGTTAAAAAGGTAATTCACATGTAATGTTTTTTCATGAAGTTATGAAAAATACGTTTAGCTGATTTTACTTCTTGTTTATATATGCAGTTGTCTTGCTTATGCTGTGATTGCCTATCCGACTTATGTTAAATAGCGTGAGATAGGCTTGTTATTTTTTTCCACTTAAAACCAAAAGACGAAAAAGCTTTTTGATTTTGGTGACTGGTTTGTTTGACAATTCCCAGTTATTTGAATTGATTTCTTGCTTTTTCTTATTGATACAAGTTTTTGTAGTTTTGGACCTGGCCATGTGATTTGCACCGATGAATTGTAAGCAAATAGAAAATTGACATTTCTTATTTATTGTTGCCAATGCGGAAAATCATAGAGAAATAGATATATCGTGAATCATTTATGCTTAATGCTGCTAAAAGACGGTGAAATATGCTAATAACTTTTTTGGCTACCATACTATGCCAATTATTTGGCAGAAAAAATGAAGATCAAAGCTAAAGCCAGACGATTTCTTTTTATTGTTAGTTCAAGAACTCTTTCATTCTTGTTTATGGACTTTGTTTCAACTGTGCAAGATGGTTGATACGCTCACATGATCAGGCATGCACAGGGTAGATTTGTGTTGTGATATCCTACTTATGAATAACTTTCCAGCTTGCCTTGAATGATTATTATGTTAATGCCAAGGTACTCGAAACTTTTTATCTTGAATGTAAAGCATAACGTTAATCTAGTCTGTCGCATCAGAGTAATATTTAGTTTGATATATCTTCTTCGCATGGACACGTACTCGATTAATTGTATTCGACATGACAAATGACTCATCTCTCTACTTGCCCTTCTTTCACTCTTTATTGAAACACGCACATCCACACATTACAAAATCCCCTTGATATTTTTCTTTTTGAACATATTATTTCCATTGTCTGCTAACTTCTTCTAACCTTTTTCTTTCTTATACAGAAAAAGTAAAAACATCTCACTAGTTCTTTACCCATAAACGTCACCATCTTTAGCGTAATCGAATTAAAAGAAAAGATTTGATGCAGCAACTCAATAAGGAATGAGCTAGTGTGAAATCAGGGAGTATCTTTGTCGGAGAAACTTAGTACAGAATGATTGTGCTAGTGTGAAATCGGGGAGTATCTTTGTCAGAACAACTAAATACAGAGTGATTGTGCTTGTGCACCTAAATAACAGATAATAGGCAAAAGGCCAAAATATTTCTTTTGACACATTTTCACGATTTCAACAGTTGTGATCATTGAGACATGATCTCTGGCTAAGAAGAGTTATAATAGAATTGCTGTTTAAGATCTCTTGAGGTATTGTTTTGTTAAACAATAGATTTTGCACCACTATTTGTGACCTTCGGATATAAACAGTTGTTTTGGTTCAACTGCTTGAAACAGTCGTTGAGTTTCAATTTCACTTCTGGCATGCTGTTCTTTGGCTTCATCGCTGTTAGATTTTAGTATTTCTGAGAAGGTGAATTTCGTATTCTAAATATTCATGTTTCCTTGAAATTTTTACTCTGTTCAGACACCCAAACCAGTTGCATCAACTTTCTTGTTGATGTTAGAAGTGATCAATAATTATTTAGATATGTACTGTTTGTTTACCGATCATTTACTTCTAAAATTGCTTTCTGTATGGGCATTTCAACTCTTAACTTGGTTTTTCCCTAATTTCTTTTCCATATATCTGTCCAGTCCGAGGTCTTTGCTGTTGCGTTTGCGCTTCTTGCAGCTGGTGCTGTTATTCTAACCTTGAATGTGCTGCTGCTGGTAACCCTCTATGGTTGAAAATTTTTTATACAACCACAATGTCAGAAGCTCGTTGGTTCACATTGTTTTATATGTGTGGTTTTAGGGTGGACATATTATCTTCTTCCAGAGCCTCAGTCTTCTAGGATACTGTCTGTTCCCATTGGACATTGGTGCCTTAATCTGTATGTTAAAAGACAATGTGATAATTAAAGTGGTCGTGGTTGCTGTGACATTGGCATGGAGTTCATGGGCTGCATACCCATTCATGAGTACTGCTGTCAACCCACGGAGGAAAGCTCTCGCACTCTATCCCGTCTTGCTTATGTACGTATCTGTCGGTTTTCTCATCATCGCTATTGACTGATGCAGACAATATTGGCCGTTATAGCAACATTTGATATCAGTTTAAACCTGTTGGCCTAAGCAGTGGTTAATCTCATGTTCTTGTATGGTTGAACGACATGTATCATTATTTTTGGGGGAAAAACTCAATCATAAACGTGTCATCAATCTCTACGCTTGAAATGTGATCTTAAACACAAATTTGGAAGAAGTAATTTGGGGTTGTTCCGGACGTATTGGCATGTCGATGTGTTCATAAACCATTTTGATTTATTTCAACGGAGATTGACTCAAATAGGCTATCCTGGAGTTCTATTTACCTCACGAATTTGATGTTTGTATATTGAAGAATTTTTGTGTCCCAACTCATCGACTCCCTTTAAGTTTTCACTTATACACGCTTGATTTTAGATTTCTTTTAGTGGAATTGTAGGAGCCTTGTGCGTAATTTGTGTTCGTTCTATGATGTTTTCCGACTCGGTTACTGTTTATAATTATATTTTTACTTGAACAATATTTAACTACTTTCAGTCAAAATGATTTGAGGTACATCTAATTGGTCATTTCATTCTCACGTCACTGAGCCTATGAAAAATCATGTTATCTCGTGCGGTTGGAGAATTTGACCAGAGAGCACTATGCAATATGAGTCATACATTGTTTTGTAAGCAAAAATCTTTACTGAAGAGAGTGAGAAAGAACGCTAAACTGAAGCCGACGATGAACATAACATATATGTCGATTTGCTAGTTTACTAGTATTTGATCACCTGCACATCCCTGGACAGCAACAACGCTTGTAAATAAATCACTGTGAACTCTATGCCCTTGACACGACCATCTAATGCAGGACAGACCGCTCATCTCCATTGTCCGTTCACAGGTATATATATACACATTATCGGAACGAGTCATTTTGATCCCCAGATATTCATTAACCAACCCCAAAAACCCCTTCTCTTGTAATTACAAACTCAGATGACGAATCTGGTAAATGGGGAGCAAAAACGACGGCGGCGAACCTCCTCGTCTTAGTATCATCAAAACTTCCACCTTCCTCTCCAACCCTTTCGTATTCCCTCCACAAGAATAACCTTGTATTCACGCAATTCGCCCATGACAATCCCAAAGCAGGACAAACCTTCCTTCCCGACGAGCACAGAATGCTCAAGTTCCCAATCCTCACATTATCTGTGGACTCCATCACGTCCACCACTTGGTTGGTCACAACAACAGCCATACCAAATTTCCAGGCATACCATTTCAATTTTGAGGATATTTTAAAGAATAAGTTTGATCGTCGCTTCAACTCGACTGGGGTATTATCGAATTCCCCACGGAACAAAGCTGCGATGGAATCAACAACAATGAGCTTAATATTCAATCTCGGTATGAGAAACTCTAAGCGAGGCAAAAGGTCGAGCAAATGGTCGGCTGATTGAAGGGGTTGGATGAAAATGTGCTCCAAGGGGTTATGAGCAAAATGGGGTCGAAAACGCAATGACAACTGGTGTAGGCGGCGGATGGGAAAGGGGAATTCTGAATGGAGGTAGAGGGATGAGGCGGAGAGGCCACCGCTTGAGCTGACAAGTTGGGCGGCGAGGAGCAGCTGGAGGCAGAGTTGGGTTTTGCCGGTGCCGCTCTCCGCGACAATTTCGGTCACGGCGTTGCAGGGAACGCCACCGTGGAGTATACGGTCGAGTATCGAGCAACCTAGGGTAAGCTTTGGGGTGTGCGTGGGGAGAGGCTGCCGGAGGAGCTCTTCTGGTTTCATATTGCTTTGCGCGGTGAAGACTCGCATTCTGCAAATTTCTTTTTTATCTTTGAACTCAAACTCTGAAAAAATTCAATTCTGTGTTGGTTGCGTGCTGTGTACATTTGAATATTACCAAAGTTTATTTAGTTGCGAAAATATGAATTTATTGTACACACAATAATATTATCTTTATAAAAAAATACACCTCTGAATAGATAAAAATCCTTTAAAAATAAATAAGTAAAAACTACAATATAAATAGAGGTTATTTTTTAAATTTTGAAGTTTTTGTCCCCCTTCCTATTTATTTATAGTACATATTAGGAGCTAAATTTGAAAAGTAAATTTATTTAGTGAACATTAATATGATAATATCAATATGTATACTGTATAGTATACATGATCATTTTATTGAATTGGCAAAAATGTTCTTCATGATTGAAAATAATTATTATAAAAGACAAATCTTGAAATTAAAATTGTACGTTGGCAGTAGAAACTTGTACATCGTTTCCATATTCTGTTCCGCCTGTCTTCTCCGATCTCCGTTGCAGATCCGAAAACAAGCTCGATGATTTCGAGCTCCCGAAATCTGTAAGAATTCTGAATTCCCCAAATCCAGCCCTCCTGATAGTTCTAGCTCACAAAATCCTCGACTGATTTGCGAATAGAAGACCATAATGTCGTGCTTGGCACTTTCCCTTCAACCCACAAATGGATCCGATATCCTACTCCAAACTCGCGAATGGTTCCCCCCTTCCCGCGCTCTGATGGCCCTCTCCTCCTTCCGCCAAACACGCATCTCGTACGCCAAGAATCTGCAACAATCCGCTTCTGATACCCCTTTTGATTCCATTGGCGACGATCCTTTGGCGGCGTCCTCCGGTCAGCTTATTGTCGGGGTTGAATCTCGCTACCGTGTTGTGTACCGCCTAGTCAACTCGATTTACGTTCTTGCTGTGACTACTATTGATGATTCTAATAATAATGTTTTCGATTGTATCAATATTGTTAATCAAGCTGTTTCAGTTGTGGTTACGGCATGTCGTGGAGTGGATGTTACCCCGGAGAAATTGGGGAAGAAGTACGCTGAGGTTTACATGGCATTAGATATAGTTTTGAGGGGTGTTAGTAGCATTAGGCTTGCTGCTATGCTGGCATCGATGCACGGTGATGGCATCGCCAAAATGGTGCATTCAGCTATTCATACTGAGAGTAAGATCCGAGGAGCAGATAGTTGGGCTAATGTGGAGCCCAGCACGTTGGATCATGAAGCCGGGGTCGATTCCTTTTCGCAGGTGTCTTTTGAATTACCTTCTGAGACGTTGGTGGCAGGAGACGAGGTGGCTACGGCTACGTTAGGGTTCTACCAGCAGGTTGAGGAGAAGGAGTTGAGCAAAGTTGAGGAAAGTGAAGGAGAAAAGGATCCTTTTGCTGCTAGCGAGAGGATAAATAAGCCGGAGGAAATGCTGATGGAAGGGTTTAAAAAGGATAAAGAATTGGCTGTTTCAGATGTGAGCAAGGCTCTTGCGGGACTTGAGGTGACTTCATTGCCTCCTGCCGCAGCCACTGAGTCCACGCACATCGGTGTAGAAGGATTCGAAGGGAATTATGGTGGAATTGAGTTTGGGAATGATGGATCAACTTTGCCAGAAGACTTTGAGGGTATTAATGATGCTTGGGGTGGTGGATTGGATGCATCAGAGTATGTTGGGCCGAAGAAAATCAAGAAGGATATGGGTCTCGGTGGCTTGGAATTGCTTGCGACTAGCGAGCCACCAGCTGGTGCAGCTAAAAATGACGGTGCTGGGGATAAGATCGAAGATATATTGGTGAAGAAGACTGAGATGAGGGGGCCGGAAATGTACATCGTTGAAGAAGTAAACGCTGAGTTTAGGGAATCACTTCTTGCTAGAGTTGGGTTGATGGGCATTGTGTACCTGAAGACATTGCCACCGAAATCTTCTGCAGATGATATAGAAACTGAGTTCTCTTTTAAGGTTGAAGGTACAGAAGGTGTGAAGAGATTCGTAATACAAAGCTCTAGGGTTAGCAGCCTCGGTAATGGCTTGTTTTTTGTGAGGACTCCACCCTCAAAAGAAACTCTACCGATTATGAAGTACAGTTGGCAACCACACTTGACTCCTTTGCCTATAAGGGTAAGACTTGTCAAACGCCTTGTCGGGACTTTACTCTCGATCATGATACAATACGTGTCAAATCCAGAATTGCCTGCACCCTTGACAGACGTGACCATTGTTTTGAAATTGCCTGTAGACCCAACTCTGTTAAAAGTGTCACCAAAAGCAGTGTTGAACAGATCTGATAGGGAATTGAAATGGCATATTGATGAGATTCCGTTGAAGGGTAAGCCTGGCAGGCTGAGGGTGAGAATGCCTGTGGATATTGGCGAGGATGATGATGGATCAGATCTTGAGATAGTTGGTTATGTCAAGTTTTCCACCCAAGGATATAGATCTTTGTCTGGGATTTCTTTGAAACCTGCTTCTGAGGGAAAAACAGACTTCTATGAGGTTGAGCACAGGTATGCAAGTGGCATTTACATTTGCAACTAAGCATGCCTGTCATTTTAAAGGATGGGGATGATGTGATTTTATATGTTCTGTGATGAATTTACTCTTCAAAAAGTTTGTAACATTCTTTGAGCTTTAGACGTTTCCTTAAGCTGCTTTCTTAGTATTATTTTTTATACTCTTAGTTGTAACAGCCATTTCCATGATTATGGATCGTGAATTTTGTATTTTTGTGTGAATCAATGTGCCTTTGCCACCTTTTTATCAAATTTTGCTGGAACTCCTTTTTTTTGTTTCGCTTTTATGAGATTTAATCTACCTAGGGCTTTCTCTAGAACTTTAGCTTATAAAATGTCCTTCAAGGAACTAGCTTTCGCATGGGCTTGTTGCCTTTGTCCTCGCTGATACAGGACAGAAAGTGAAGGTAACTTGGGGTAGTTTCTTACCTCTTCATATTAGGTAACTTGGGGTACAAAATTATGCCGTATTTTTCTGTGCATTTTGAGGCTATACTTGTGTCTCTTTAGAAAAAAGAGAAAAAGGAACATCACCTGACACTGAATATTGGATTCTTGGCCGATGTAATTGCTCATAGTTTTGTTCTCTATGGAAAGAAACAGTTGAAATACAGTCCAAGATTCTACCACTGACTGCTCAAACATCAATGACAGAGCTTTCATAGTTTGCGTATTTTACATTGTGTTGCTTTGAGGTTGATAGCCATTTTATTTATTGCTGTTTCGCTGCTTATCACTCTACCAAGTGAAGAGAAAGAAAAGCTTGCAAGGATAGGAGGATACTGTTTCATTTGTGGTATCCTGAAACATAGTACGTCCGCCATTTTGTGTTCTTTATTAGAAAATATTTTTAATAATTGCCCTGGATGTCGTCGGCAAATAGATCAGCAGCGATTAGTCTCTCATTGTAATTGGCCTTTTAGTTTTTTGTTCCAATATATTCGTTATTGATAATGCCTTCTGAATTAAATATTAATTCAAAATATTTTCGCTTCTTGGCATCCTCGAAATATGTTTTTAGTCGTACATACTATTTCAATTTCCGTACATAAATTGACAGTAAAGTTTCAAATTTTCGAAGATGTTAACATAAGAATAACGAATCAATTTTTAATATGCAGAGAGCCAGAGACTTTATATAAAACAACAGAAAGGCTGAACAAAAAACTGATAAAATATGAAAATGATAAGAAAATATTAAAGTTAGTAAGCAGAATATGTTTTTCCTTCTAGAAATACAAACTTGTCTATCATTTCCAAAACCAAAAATAAAACACCTTTGCTCCATTAAACTATTTTACCGATGCGATAATTATGATGAGATACACAGGTACGAATAAAGTTTAGCGCTTGTAGATTCACAAGGTTGCCTACGAAGACTATACCCTACCATTATACCAACGACTGTTTCTATATGCATACACAATACATTACATGAGCCAAAAATATTTGCGTCCAAAGAATCACAAACAAAGCTAACTTGATATCACACACACATAAAAATTTCCCATCCCTGGGGTTGGCTTTGGGCATGGGGAGGCAGCTAGTTTCTGCACACACCCCTTCCTTGCGATTTTCCTCTTTCCTTTTGGCATAGAGTGAGATTCCAGAAAACCTTGTAGTTCTTGGGGTTGGGGGTGGAGGGTTGGGGGAGGAATGATCACCATACATCACGCAGATATCTTCCTGTCATTTGCAGATTCTTCACCATGCTCTCGGTTTTCGAGCTGTCCAGAGATCCCTGAAACAGAAGTTGTGTTAATTTTCCATATACGGGACGATGTCACCCTTCCACACCAAATAACTTGAAAAGAAAAAGAAACACAAACTTATTCTTTGCGAACACCAACCTGCTCTTGCACAATGGTGTGCAAAGTTCGGTGAACATCACGGGCCATGCCTTTGGCATCACCGCAAACATATATATACCCTCCCTCGGAAATAGTATTCCAGAGGTGCGGAGCCTGTTATAAATCCGCACATGATAAGTTCAATATCTAAAATTTAGACGTTGATAGATATCACTGATACAACACAGTTTGTAATCCACTATCAGACAAAATTCAAAACATGCACCAATTCATTGAAAGCGTTGCAATACCTTCTCTATCATCTTGTGCTGCACATATTCCTTCGAAGGTCCCTCACGTGAGAATGCAAGGACGAGCTCAGATATTATTCCACCTTTGACAAATTCATTTAACTCTTCCTCGTAAATGTAGTCCTGTAGATTGCAGTAATTCCAAACTCTTACTACAAACATAAGTATTAATAATATTCAGGATCCGCACGAACATTTGGTGGGTTACGAACCATTTTGCGGTTCCTGCATCCAAAAAACAATATGGCAGGACCAAGTTCCGCTCCAGATTCCTTCAAAGCTAGTCTTTCCTGAAAATACAGAATTATTCACCACCACTCACTCTTGACATGGGTCGTGACAATAGGACTAAAGTATGTGTAATAATGAAACAAATCTACTCGAACCTGAAGGAAACCTCTGAACGGAGCCAAGCCAGTACCGGGGCCAATCATTATTATTGGTACTCTAGAATCAGAGGGGAGCTTGAAATTAGAACTCCTAACGTAAATTGGTGCCCAACTGCAGTCAGGGCTTTCTTCCAATGTAATGGCATTCTGCAAAAAGGCGAAATTAGATTTGAGGCAAAAGAGAGAATAGGGAGTGGAGCATATCACAAAACAGTAAGATAAAATATAAAAAAAATACGGTAAAGGTTCTACCAGCTAATGCAAGATCAAGTTTTACAAATTCCAGACAGAATCAAACAAAGATTGCTATTTATACTATTTTAAATCTAATCTATCAAGATAAAACGTTAATATGAGATTTGATTGGATGGAGAACACACACCTTCATCCATGTTGAGCAGACACCCTTGTGGATTCTTCCTGTAGGTGTTTTCTCGTTAACTATTGCACAGGTCACATGGATTCTAGATGGTGCAATCCTGAAGGAGAACAATAAGAGATGATTAGTATCCTAAAGTAAAAGCTAGTAAAAAATGGAAAATGGTACAAGTAAAAGGAGAGGTTGCTTGACTCGCAACAAATCCTCTCTTTTGGTTGAGTCGCAAAATCTGGTTTCATAACAAGGAGTGCAAAATGATACCCAAATCCAAAACTTACAAAGATGGCTGTATGAAAAATAATGCAGATAACATTAATTCAGCAAGTGTCTCCACCTCTAGATAAGATCAAGAAAATCATAAAAAGGAGCATAACAAGAACTCACTTCGGAGAGGATGAGATTGAATAGAATCTGGTTTGAAGGCGTGGAGCAACCGCCGCAAAGAAAACACCAAGCGGAGGCTTGGCTGAAGGGAATTCTGACATGACCTCGAGTAGGCTTCTCTGATTTGCAACAACCCATTGTGCATATTCCTCCTGAAGCAAAGAACAAATGTTCATGAGGAAATTGACATGTACTCGATTCGGATAGGAAGCTGAGACTTCATTAACCACAAACCTTTCCAGCAGGGGATGAAAGATGTCTGAGTCTATCCGCATCACTTGGATCAGAGGCATAAGCCGCTAACGCAACCAAAGCAGACTGGAAAATATATGCAATAGTGCCTTAATATCTGCCAGTGTAAATCGCACATAAAATGCAAGACATCGGGATGCAGCATACCTTCTTCGGAGAGTTTAAAAGGTCTGCATACCGAGCTAGTGCCATTCTTAATGTGCAAGGAGGGAAGGGAGGTAGCAATGAACCTCCACTGAGCAGTGTTCCATCCTCTTTATCAGTGTGAAGTGAAAAGTATGTATCCGGTGGAAGATATAGTAAACTCTCCGCCTCCATCACAGTATCAATTGAATTTTCACAGTATACACCAACATGATCGCCTGTTTCATACCTGAAGGTGATAGGTAAATACAAAATGAGTACAAGCTCTTGCAACCGCTTTCGAGTTGAAGGAAGCTAACAAGTAGCTATGACAAAACAAATTATATCCAAGAAATTTATAGGATCTGATGTTGGACAGAAAGTTACACAAGTCCAGTGCCAGCTATGTCAAACTCCAAGTGAATGCACGAACGATCGGATGCCTCGCTGTGGAGCTCCTTCTTAAAAGCAACATTAGATCTTCAAGGACAACAAAAACAAAAGGTTGGTACCTCCAAGAAAAAAGGGGAATAAAAGGAAACAAAGGCCCTGTTGTTACCGGCAAGGATGCTGAGCATCATAATTTATATGGCCATTGGCATGACCATTGGCTTGAATAGAACTATTCTCTAGAATTGATTCATCAGGTTGGTCATGAAACACTACACGATATTCCAAGACCGCAGCAGTGTATGGAGTCGAAGCAGTTGCATCATCATCATCACGGAGAACTGCATCCAATTCTGGCCACAATAACTCACGCCTACAATACAGTGGCGAATGCAATTTGATCAAGACATGACCTTTTTATGAAACGAGATGATACAGTTTCATAATTAAATAATAATCCATGGCACAGTACCATGCAGTGAAATCATCTTCAATGCATTGATCGTCATCTCCAAGCCCCACAGGTATAAGCCGCTTACCACCTGACATATACATTGAAGAGCCCACTTGAGATGAATAAGCGTTGAAATTCTATTGATGATAAATCAAAGATCAGTTCTATATGTAATTCATCTCTTGACTAGACATGGTTTCCACTTCAAAACTCATGAGATTATATTGTAAGCTCATAACCAAAATTATCAGTATTTTAGTTTGGATACAACACTCTCCAGGGTGGAATGACCTAGATCTCCTAATAAAAAATAAGAATATACTTAAAACGATTTTAGAAATTGACATTATTTACATTTAGAAAGAAAAAATATGATAGCAGACAATGCAACCGCGTAATCTACTTCAAAGAGTACCACCAATCACTCAGATAGAAACTCGGAAACACATTTCACAGTCTAAAATCAAAATTGTGAAGGTACATCAAGCACTGTGCAAACCTATATCTAACCAGAACACAAAAATAAAATTTGCAGGAGACCTTGGTCAGCAAGAACTTCATCCACGACTTTAGCAATCTGACATACAAACATAACAAAAAAAATGAGAATAATGTCGATTAAATGAGAGCAATAAGTATGATACACGCAATCTGCTAGTTGATGCATCTAGACATGTGGTGTATAATCGGACAAACCTTGTTAAAATGTTCATATTGTCTGTTCCCAAGACCAAATACACCATACTGTAAACCTTTAAGCCAGTCACCTCTATCATTTCCCTGTGACACAAAACTTGGAAAATAAGATTAAAATCTCTAGCCATGGTGAGAAATCCACGAGTACTAATTATTAATTGGATGTCATACCTCTGCAAACCATTTGTAAAATCTTGCTGCATTGTCAGTAGGTTCACCATCGCCATATCTGTAACCACAAATCCTTAACCATCTCAATGCAATCATATATACCACGTAATCCGGATTATGTCATGCATACAAATATTTTCACCATAACACAAAACTACATCTTTGATAAAGATAGTATTTCACGGCACATACGTGGCCAGGCAAAAGAATGCAACAGTTTCCTTCTTGAATTTCTCCTCATATTCTTCATCATCGGCGGCATAATCATCCTAAAATAATAAAAAAGATCAGGATCTCGAATTGTAACTCTAGAACAAGTATAACTTCAACTACGAAAGTAAAAAGGAAAATTCAAGAAAACCTCACCAAATCAACCACTCTAAACTTCGCCTTTTCATATCTAGCTTTAGCTTCATCTGCAAGTGCCTGTACAACAAAACTTTCACTACCAAAATAATTAAATATTATGTAAGATAAAATCATGTTTACCGCAATTATTTTCTTTAAAAATGAAAGGTTTCTGAAAGGACGCGGGAAAGAGATTATGTTTACCACAATCATATTCCTTAAAAGAGAAAGGCTTCGGAAAGGTGGCGGACCAGTCGATATCCAACACAATTGGATCACACAATAACCCTACACATGAACTAAAATTCCCATACCAATCCACCACCTTCATTTGTTTATAGCATTAATTGGACAATTCTTGAATTCTTGTAAGTTCAGATGTTAAGGTTCTACCATTTACAGGAAAAACAATATTTTAGGGCAGCCTGACACACATCAAACAAGGATGCCATATAATTTGGGGAAAATCCGGTTCAATTTCCATTTTTTTTACCAAGTTCGTATGGTATAAGCCTCTTACGCTTTACAAAGCCTTCAGCACGGACAAGGAGAAAGAATCCAAATGTTTTCATGCCTTTAGTACGTGAAAAGTAATCGGTCCTTTTTTTACCTTGGCAAAGCCTTCAGCCGTACCAGTCTGAGTCCCGAAAAAGATGGTGACTCTCTTCTTTCCATCGTCAACTTCATCCAGCTCCAGTACCGCCTTGGGCACAACCAGCTTCGGCATCTCCCCCGCCTTCTTACCTGATCCACCAGTCCGCCGCCACAAGAGCACCACGATACATCCAATCAGCACCGCCACGGAGGTGGTGAGAACCATCACCAGCTCCCTGTTCTCCATGAGCATCGCCACCAAGTCCGACGACCCATCAGAATTCTCGGGTTTCCCGCCCTTCAAGATCGCCAATATCAAATCGAACGTCGAGAGCTTCTCCGACGTGGGTTCCATGAGATCTCAACTGTGTCCCAGCTAGATTCCGAGAAAAAGTCAAGATCACCGAGAATCCGTCGGTCGGCCGGCGGGAAAATCGTGAAAATTCGATCAACTGCCCGAAAATCGAATGAATTATCCCCGATTTGTTGAAAAATCTGTGAGTCGAGTAAATGGGTTCGCGGGGAAATGGTAGGTGTGTTTTGGAGAGACTGAGCTGCGGAAACGATCCGAGAGAGGAGAGGAGAGCAGAGGCGAGGCCTGCACACAAACCCCACCCTCACCAAAACCCACCTAACTTAACTTGGGTTAATCTCGACTATATAAAAAATTATTATTATACTTACTAAACATCGGCAAATCCTCACACTTTTTCCATTGGGCAAACATATAATACCTTTTCCTCTATCGTTTCGAGAGAAAAAAAAAAATGTCTTTATGATAAACAGTATCATTCTCTGATCCTTTTTCTATAGACTATATTAAGAATAAAATATTGAATTATTTTATTTTTGTCTTGAAATTTAACATGAGGCATGCAGGTCACATGAGTTATTATTAATTACTTAATGAGGTAACCATGGTCAACATTTAGATATCATAAAATGGTGCGAATGCTTCAAACTCAAATGTGTCTGAATCAGTTGGGTACTCATCATTGCCTGAGGATGCTATTCTTTATTTTATAACGTATTAGTTGCGTGAATCATAAAACATATATTTTCCTTTAAAAAAATATTTTTTTCCTGTCTAGAAAACTGATATTTAGAAAGCTCGACCGTGACGTGACATCTTACATTTTTAGGATATATAATAGAAGCACATTGCATATTTGACTTGTCTTCCAATTTTCAATCAAAGTATCCAACACGACCAGTACGAGGGGGTGCTCGATATGGGCTTCTCGTTGATCCGTTATAGTTTTAAGGCCCAATGAAGCCCAGTAGCATTCATATGTCGATCAGGTTGACTCTGCAAACAAGATGTCTGGTGTGGGTCTGGATTGAAATTAAAGGATTATGGCCTATGTTTATTCAAAGTTTATCATAAATCCTGTGGCAACAGAGTTGTTTCAAAATTTAATTGTTAGGGAGGACGTGTAGGTTTTTATTTTCAATAAAAAGAAAAAAGAAAATTATTATTTAGTTTGTTCGATCTAAAATAATTGGTATGCAATAGAAGGAGAATAATATTTACAGTTTTTTTTTCTGTCATCAATTTTTTTAAAAAATAACATGAGGAAAGAATGGAACGGTGATTGAAAGTTGTGTCGCCGTGTCTCCCTCATTCATTCTTGCTTCCCACTAACAAACAGGACTGTGTACTAATTAAAGATATATTGGTGGCCCATCATCTTCTCTCATTCGGATGCATACTAATTAAGAAAATAATTCTGAATCTGAATGATCCGTAAGTTTATAAATAGTAAGTATTTGCTGAAGCCGAGATCAGTAATATACTTTATTTTATATATTTACTTTTGACAGGAACTGTAGTCATCTTCCTTCAACGTGCATTCGATATATTATCCGTAGCAATTTTCTTTATTACACTGCAGTAAGGTACGTAGCAGTCATGTGGAACTTTGACAAAATTTGCTTCCTCGAATCTCTGGCTGTATATGTCATAAATCCCTTGATGAAACTACTTCAGAAATAAAGTGAGATAAAATTTCTAATTTAGACGGTGGGGACGGGCTCCTTAATTTCATGCAAAAAGGAGATGGATTTTATAGCAGAGAGCCTCGTTGCTCGTGCACACTTCCCTTCTATTTCACCACCTTTATGTAATATGCTCCCTAAAATCTCCACATATTTGCATTTTAACCATCACACAATCCGAATCTCTCCTGAAAACCCTCTTTATATCTTCGATATTGTTGTCTCCGCTGTTTCCCAAAGAGATCCATTCATCATCTCTTCCCTATAGATCTCTGCTAATAACTTCACATTCGCCGAAATATGGATTCTAATTCCGATGATCATCACAACTGGCTTGCCTTCTCTCTTTCCAACAACTCCCTTTTCCAACCGCTATTGATCAACAGCAGTGAGTATTTTATTGTATATAAATATAAGGAACATGATATTCTAATTAAATTACTTAATGATTGTTCTTTTACATAAAATATAAACCCTCAAAACCAGTGCCGAAGATTTTATTTTTTTTTATCAAACTAGACTAGACGAGAACGAATCTATATTACATTAACCATTTGTTTGATCTTGTTACATGTTTTGATATTTTTTCGGTTTTTTAGCTACCGGGGTGGTGGTAAGTAGTGATCAAGTAAATGGAAGCTGTGGTGCAACTTCTGCAACAGCAGATAATCAGTTGTCGGAGCTTGGAGGCGGAGGGCCCAAGCTGGAAGATTTCTTGGGTGGTTCCGGCGGATCTTCTGGCGGCGCTGCTAATTCTGCTGGTGCCGGTGCGCCTCAGTTTGGCGATGGAGCTCATCAGGAGATAGAGATGTACGATGATTTAGAGTTCAAGAATATAGCTGCTAGCTTCTTACGTGGATTTTCTGATGAAGAGAGGACTGCCGACACACACAAACCTTGGCCGATGGTCGTGGCACCGTCGCCTGAGCCTCCGGTGAAGAAGGCGGCCGAAACTTTCAGCCAACGCACATCGATTTATAGAGGAGTCACTAGGTGAGCATACGCAGACATGCATATCTACATATATATAGATATATAGAAGAGTTGGATTACATCTTGTGGTGTACATTTACATTTTCAGGCATAGGTGGACTGGTAGATATGAAGCTCATTTGTGGGACAACAGCTGCAGAAGACAAGGACAAAGTCGGAAAGGAAGGCAAGGTGTGTATGTGTGTGTTTTTCATTAGGGTTTTCTCTTGTTATATACAGATTTATGATGTGATTGATATAAATCTCTTCTTCAATGGGTTGTTCTTCCTGTGGCTATGGATTCGTGATTTTGCAACATATTCAGTCTACTTGGGTAAGCCAAATTTTTGTAGTTTCCACACTATATTTTTCCCATATTGGAACTAACTAGCTAGCTTCTGTTTCTGTTTTTTAATGTATCGTTACGTTTATTTAACAAAGGTGGGTACGATAAAGAAGAGAAAGCTGCTAGAGCTTATGATCTTGCAGCCATTAAGTATTGGGGTCCGACCACCACCACCAATTTCCCAGTTAAGTCAAATCAATATATACATAACCCATTACAGACGTTGGTGTTAATTAAATCTAATAACTTCGATGTTGCTTCAGGTATTAGATTACGAGAAGGAAATTGATGAAATGAAGAGCATGACAAGGCAAGAATTTGTTGCCTCTCTCCGCAGGTTAGTCTATCTTCGTTTTATTCATTCAATTTTTCAGTATATCTCATTTTTGAATTACATATATATGTGTTTTACAGAAGAAGTAGTGGGTTTTCACGGGGTGCTTCCATGTACAGAGGAGTCACAAGGTTGTTACTCCATTTAAAAAGTATTGCATTAAAATATGAGTACATAAATAGGAAATTTATAATGGCGAGATTTAAAATTTTCATTGGAGTTGTTTCAGGCACCACCAGCATGGCCGGTGGCAAGCTAGAATCGGTAGAGTTGCCGGCAACAAAGATCTCTATCTTGGAACCTTCAGTGAGTTTTAATCTCTTTTTTTTAAAAAAAAATCTTAATATAATATATATTGAATGGCACATGCAAGTTGCAATTAAATAAATACCTACCTTTAAATCTCGCGGTGTTTATCATTGGTTGTCATGGCGGTGGATGGTCTCTATGTAGAAGATGATAAAGCCTGCAATATAGAGCCGAAATTATTAATAATATAATATAAATCTGATATGTACGTGGCAATCAATACCTGGCTATACAACACGGTGCTACATAATTGAATGATCAGACCAATAAACTAAGGAATTTTTTTCAAAATGTTTCTCTTTCTTTTGAATTTTCGTGAAATACCATGTCTTTTGGTTAATGCACCGTTTCACTCAAAATTGGATACATTAGATAAATATATTTCTGAAGTCTTTTTTTCCGTTTTTATTATTATGTGTATATACTTATATATAGGCTCGAGTAACCTAATTGTAATATTTTATGGGAGTGTTTTTGGAAGTCTTTTTTCTGTTTTTATTACTACATATATACTACAGGCCCCAGTAACCTAATTATAATTTTTTTCCCAGGAGTATTTGGCAACATAGTTACAAATGTTATAGGGATATTTTTGTGTAATGTGATTATAACATGTTACAACAAGGTTATTTTGATAATAATCCATTAGTGTTACCAGGTAGTTCCTCTGACATGTGTCCATTATGGGCTTGCAAATATATAGAGGTATAGACATTGAGAAATATGAGTCCTTGTTGGTCTTCTTAGTTCACATTCAGAATAACTTCACAAATCATTTTGTTTCATGTATATACCCCCTTACGTAGTTGGTTTTGGGTCTTAGTCCTCTAATTAATAAAATTAAATCCAGTATTACTTGGTCATATATACTCATATTCGGTCCAATTTGAACGGAAATTACATAACTACCCCTTACGTAGGTGATAATGTGTAGTGCTATGTTATTAAAGCTTTAATTATGAATGGAAAACCTGGATTGAGTATAATTATATTATTGGTGTGATTATTATTAGACAACTTGTTGATGCATGCAAACCGACAGGTACTCAAGAAGAAGCAGCAGAGGCATACGACATAGCTGCAATAAAATTCAGAGGTTTAAACGCAGTCACAAATTTCGACATGAGCCGGTACGATGTCCAGAGCATTGCCAGCTGCAATCTTCCTGTCGGAGGAGTAATCAACAAATCCAAATCCACATCCGATCCCAAGATCATCGATGGATTATTACAATCAGAAGACACCAACAACAGGGACTTCACCTCCTTCTCCAATTCAGCACCAAACATAAATTTTGAACTGCCCATTAAACAAGATCAATCGTCAAGTTTGTGGGCTGCTCTGGGGTACCAAAATCCTTCCAAAACCCCTAATCCTGCCATCCTTTGCCAAGATCTGAACCCAGGTGGACTCGTCAGCGTCGGTAACGAGGATTTTTTCGATGTTGGCGGCGTTAGTTACTATCACGGCAATGGTGCGACTGATGATCCGGTTTCAGCTTCTGATCCGACACGCGTTGCTGTGAATGGGGACAACGGTGCAGCAGACACTGCCTCCGTTTATGAAGATGGGACAGGGAGTTGGATAAATAATCAATCCCTTCAACTGTTACAACAAGCAAAACCAAGCATCTCGGCTTATCAAACCCCGATATTTGGCTTGGAATGAAATCAAGAATGGAAATTGGGAAGTGGGGTCTTTTCAGAAATTTCAAAAGCATGTTACCATGGCGTGTTGTTTGATTGGAATACAAGGAGCAGTGGATTGGTCAAAGGATAAAATATGGGATTAGTTTACTTTCGCTTTTTGCATGGGGATATATATATATAAATGAGAAAACACGATGGGTTGATGATCATTTCACAGCAAATAATTGGTGGGGACACACTACCAATGTACTATAGCACTGAGTTTTTTGATCGTTGAGTTATTTAGATATTAGTTCTGTGGTTCTTTTCTTCTTCATATTTGTTCTGGATTCGATTTTGAGGGGAAAAGAAAGTCGAGATGAGAGAAACGTCGAGTACTGATGGATATCGAATTAATTAGCTAGCTAGTCCGCTTCTTGCTAAAGCCTCATTCTCCTCATTTGGTTAGCCTGCTCAATTACCCATAAAGTTTGAAAGGATTTTGGCTCAATATATGTTGAATAAAATCTCCCAAGTTGATTTAACAATCGATGCATGACATTTATAGACTGCTGGATGCAGAATTTTTCATACATTAATCAGATGAAATTTTCAAATTAGAGAAATAAACATTATATGATAACTAAATAGTCAATTTTCTTGTTTAGCAGAGAGACCGCCGATGGTGGATTCCAGCCTTTAAAGTTTAGGTGATTAAACTTGGACAAACTTGAACTTGTTTGATTCGACGAGTGTTTTATTAATCGAATTTCATCTTTCCTGCATTCTCTTTGAATCAGACAAACTGTAAAGCGTCACAGAGTTTAGAAGGAAAAAAGCTTTTTGGACCAAGATTTTAGTTGTATTGGATGGTTTATGTATATACTTATTGAAAATCGTGTGGGTAATGAGTAATGGCATTGAAATAGGTTGGCCACTCTGAACAACAGCTGTAGATATTAATCCTCCTATCTAGATGTAAATGGTACCTAGAGCATTAACTTCCATATAGAACTGTCTTGCGAAACAAGAAAGACCGCAGGTTCTTAAATTTGATCGGCTGTAAGAATGCTTTAAACTAACTAAAAATAAGTTCTATGAAATTTTGAAGGTGGTTGTCATATCTTTCGAGTGATTTGGACAATCATTAATCATTGTATTGATCTTAATCATTATGTTCCCACAATCTGAATCGGAAGAAAACCAGCCAACTCTGTGCTGAGAAGACCAAATTCAAGTTAACAGGGCTCAGCTATCTTTAGCTCAATATCCAACTAGTATGAAAAATAAACGTGCACATCCAAACCAGGAAAAAATCAGTATGAACAAAACAAGTTACCTTCTAGTTGCCAACGTTGCGAAGCTGGTTCAAAATCTCAACAAAATCATGTGGTGGCATCTGAGAAAAGCGCATGAGTTCTCCAGTTCGTGGATGCTCAAACCTAATAAACAAAATAAAAAATTTATTGAACACAGTAGACATAAACATGTGGTAAAGGTATAGAACATAAACTCACCCAAGAATTAAAGCATGAAGGCATGGTCTTTCTAACTTAGAAACAAACTGAAAAAGCTGGCTGTGACAACTAGGAGAGTTCCTGGATTGAAGGAGGGACAATGACATGTTCTTCGTGCCTCCATACACATCATCTCCTAGGAGTGGAACACCAAGATACTTTGCATGGGCCCGAATCTAAGTCCAAAAATCACTTCAGCATATAATATTGATGGTAAACACTGGCATATTACAGTAATTTGCAAGTCTACCATGGCTAAACAAAACATTAAAATCAATAAAGGGCGACATGGTATATAAAAATGTGTTGGACTGAACTAGGATGATTTCGATTACTGAGAATCCTTGTTAGAGAACGTTAGAGGCCTATAACAAGATACCTCAACTAGGTATCTGGATTTATGAAAAAACAAAATGGCTGTTTAAGTGATTTGGACAAGAGATTCTCTGAACCTGATGCGTGCGCCCGGTTTCTAACCTCCATTCCACCAATGCACAACCACCGCCGGCAAGAACTTCTATAACTTTGTACCTGAACAAAATTAATTTGACACTGACAACATATTGCACTTAGCATGTTCAATAGAAATTTGAAAAATGAGTTTTGAGGGAGATCTGAAGTGGCGCACTACAAGTATCTTTGGCTGGACAAGGTTAAAGTACAGAGGATGTTATTCAGATTAATAATCTCACAAGGATCGAGACAGAAATACACCAAATTCGAAAAAAATAGGTTAGCCTTAGTTGAGGTGGACAAGGAAAACAAATAATGGTATAACTCTTGAGAGGGATCAGAGCCACCAAGATTCTCATGTTCTCTGATTTTCCGGATGCAACATCCAGGACGCATTTTTCAAATTTAACGTGAGTCTGAATGCTTTCAACGCCAGGACTCAGTTGTGTACAATCTCAAACTTTTACTTGTTGATCCACGTATTGAAGACAAAAAAACAGATGAAGTTTTCCAATTTTGCTAATTGTCACGCCAAAGACTATATTCCAAGTTCCGATTTGATCAGCCCTTATAATGTTGCATTATTTAATATGTTGCCTAAGTGTCAGGGCGCAACCCACTGAAAGTCCTCAAGAACTTGGGCAGGCAAAGTGAATGGATTTTATCACATGACTAGCATACTGCAGATCAACCGTTTAAAGGAAATTATTCGAAAATCTCTCTTCCATCGACAATGCTTTGCCACCAGACATCTGCACACTTAGAAATATTCTTGAAGATACTTATGTAACCGACAGGATGCAAGATGAGTCTACTCAAACAGGTACCAATAGGTAACAACTATACAAGTCTGCAAAGTTTAGCTCCTGCAGTTAAGACTTAAGCCACCGTTTTATGCATTTTCTCAACCAGAATCCTTCAATGCCTGCTAGATAGTAAAAAAGGACTTCTCAAACCCAACAAAGCGATATAGCCAAATATACCGTCTTGAAAGCAGATTTCAAGAAAGGAAACTGACAATCTTCCAACTTATTGGAAGAGTTATCTGACAATCTCTGTCCTTCAACCTCGATCACGCCGGCATACTTTTCTGGATATCACTGCCACCTGTTCCATTCAACAATCCTTAAGGAAACAAATATGCAGGATGTGAGAACAAAGTCACATGATGTGCAGATGCAATACTATTGAAAAATGACACTTCCTAAAGCCTTTGTCTTCATTGTGGTGTGGCTAATTTTTAATTTTGATGGAAAACAATAGGATCCAATGCCCAGGAAAGATGAGTGCATGGACATAGCAAATTAAGGTCTCTTTCACAACGCAAACTTATCCAAGGTGTCAAGTAGAAAATGGTCGGGTCATGTCTCCTCTAGAGCATACACCACCACACGTCAAATGATATTAGCAAGCAATATCTACAACTATAATGAGAAATACGAATAAACAAAAACTAAATTAAAAAAATTATAAGCATACTCAAAGAGAAGTTAAGCACTGTAATGTCACCATTTTCCTAGATTCAACAACAGGAAGACAAGCCTCTGCTGATTATGATGATGGCTTGATCATGGCTTGACAGTACCACAAGGTAGATGTAAGAAATGCCGATTAAACTAGTGTTGAGCATGGATTTGATTAAATTTTCAGATTTTCAACCATGTCTTCATATGTCACTAGCATTGTTCAAGGTCTAATCGATCATTATCAATACTACTTTCTTAAAACCACTACTACCTTGGACTTTCAAGTTTTGAATGTTCTAAGATTTAATCTTGTTAAAGTATCATCACAAGCATAGGTGCATAAGAAGAAATATACATGTACGGTGCCTATTTTCCTCCTCCTAATGCATCATTTCCTTTCACTTAAATGCTGGCTCTTTGCTGATTCGTCGGGTAATGTGTAAGTCACATGTATTCGAAAATCACTTGAAAGAGTTTTTCGCATCCCAAAAAACTTCAAATAATTTGCATCCAGAAGAATTGACAAGGACAATTTCAGAAAATCTTTAGTGCCATTATGTTAAACTGAAATTTTTGGTCGAACAAGGCTCTGGTCTTAACTTCTTTTCTATATACAAACCTGAAACATTGAATGTTACTATAACTATCATGTGGCATCAGAACAAAGTCGCCTACAGGCCACATCAAAAGGCGAGAGGCTTGAATACTCGCTCATCCCAGAATGTCATGTACCCATGTATAACTTTTCACACTGCAATGGACTTCAACAACCGAGAACCTTACTGGTGTTCTCTACTGAAATATAATGAAACGTAAATATGTACCACATTAAACTTAAAAGGCCTATTTTCACGCTCTAATGAACTTCGATGATGGAGAACCCTCACTTGGGTTCCGTTGCCTATGCATGAAGAATTCTGATAATCACAGTCAAAATCAGAAAACAGAGAAAAATTTGAAAAGTCCTAAAGAACATGGATAGAAAGTTTACCAGTAGTATTCCAACTGCATCCAGGCCGTATAGATAAAATCTCCCACACCAAACCCAAAAGTTATAGAAAAAGCTTCCTTTCATTCCCTTGTGCAGTTGTGCCATCCAAGTGTTCGAAAATTTAATCTTAAATTCACAATAGAACTGTAGAGATTTACTCTTGAACTCCATCACCAATAATCCCCGCATGAGCAATCGCCATCCTTGAAGTGGTGATAGCGATTTGTGTCTCTGACAGAAATTTCTCTCTTCTCGAATCTAGTTATAAACTTTATAACGGCATGGCAATCTCCACAAATGCGTAAGTTTTTAGTGACTCTGAGAGGTGACCCCTTGTTAGTGTTCAAAATTCCAAAAACTACAGCCAACTTTTCGCTGTGCCCACATAAGATGTGCTCTTTCTCCTGATCCTCCACATCTTGTAGTACATAATCAGTATCAGGGAAGTAACCAGATTTCTTCATTTCCATACTATATTCATTCAACTTATCCATGATTTGAGCCATTTGTGGAAGTGATTTGTCACCTGCCAAAAGCATGTGAACTTTGTTTTTAACCTCTATCCAACTGCAGCCCGGGTTCTTCTTCAGCCCCTTATCTCTCATGATATCTCTTACCTCGTCTACCTTTTTCCATTTGCCTTTAGAAGCATAAATATTAGACAACAAAATGTAATTCCCAGGATTGCTTGGTTCTAATTCAAATAACTTATGGGCTGCAAGCTCACCCACGCTCATGTTATGGTGAAGTCTACATGAACTTAATAATGCACCCCAGACACAAGCATCGGGCTCAAATGGCATTTTCTCAATCATTGAATAAGCTTCATCAAGCTTTCCTGCACGCCCAAGAAGGCTTACGACACAAGCATAATGCTCCAACCTAGGTTCAATTCCATGATCCATGGACATGCTTTCAAAGTAATTACGCCCTTCTTCTGTAAGGCCATTTTGGCTACATGCAGATAAAAGGCTAGTGAAACTAACGGAGTCTGGTTTCTGCCCACTTCTTTGCATCCAGGCAAACATTTCAAGAGCTTCCTTACCCATTCCATGCATTGCATATGCTCCCAGAATAACATTCCAGCAGACCAAGTTATGCAACGGCATCCTGTCGAAACAGCATCGAGCTACTTGGATCCTTCCACAATTAGCATACATATCAATCAGTGCACTTCCTACATAAACATCATTTGAAATCCCAGCTTTAAGCGAGAAACAATGTGCAGCCTTTCCATATGTTAGAGCTGCAATATTCCCACAAGCAGGAAGCATGCAAGGGATGGTCACGGAGTTTGGCTTTACCCCAGTGACCTGCATTTCTCTAAAGAGATCTAGAGCTTCGATATCTTTACCATGCTGTGAGCAACATGCAATCACTGACGTCCAAGAAACAACATTTAGCTCGATCTGTTGGCCTCGAAAGCCTTTAAAGACCTCTAATGCCTCACTGACAAGACCTTGACGAGAGAGTCCGGTAATCAAGGCGTTACATGCCCCAACATCCACATGATCCATCTCTTCAAACACTTGAGACATCTCCAAATTACATCCGCATTTGCCATACATATTAATAAGTGCACTAACAATACATTTATCCACTACAAATCCCATCTTTATCACATGACTATGAATCTGAATTCCCATAAATAAAATACCCAAGTTACCTATGGCAGGTAGAACACTAGAGATATTAGTCCCGTCAGACTTAAAACCAAGTGAGAGCATTTTGTGAAACATCAAAACAGCATCCAAGAAACACCCACTCTGATTAAATCCTGCAATCATACCATTCCAGGACACAGAATTAGGTTCAAACCCGAGATTTCGCACTTCATCAAATACCTTCTTCGCATTGACCACATCACCTTTCCTTGCATACCCTGCTGCTAATGCACTCCAAGACTGCACATCTCTCTCAGCCATAGTATGAAAAACCTTATATGCACAATCTAATTTATCACATTTCACATATAAATGAACCAACGAGGATCCAATAAAAGGGTCCAAGAATAGACCAGATGACAATGAATATCCATGAACTTGTTTCCCAATTTTGGAGGATGATAATCCAGTGCAAGCCTTGATAACACTCGGTAAAACATGCACATCAGGGAAAAACCCATGTGATAGCATTTGAGAAAATAAACTGAGGGTATTCGTAAAATCGTTGAATTTTGAGGAAGCATAAATAAGTGTAGTGAACGAGAAGATATCAGGGTTTATGACAGAGCGGATAAGGGTTTTGGCATCAGAAATGTGCTGGCAGTTGGCATAGAGTGAGAGGAGCTTGTTGTTGTAATGAGAGATATCAAACAGGTAAGTTTTGAGGAGTTGAGCATGCACCTGTCGTGTTTGACACAGTGATGTACGGACATTGGGGCTTAGTAGATGTCCAATAACTGAACGAATGTTGGGCTGAGAGATGACCTCACTGCTGCCACCAATGCTAGCAGAAATTCGGCAATCAAAACCCTGATTTTGGAAATTCAATTGCATGGTTCTATTAATTTCAGTATCGGAACAATTGTTTGGCTGGTCAGAAAATGGTTCTTGGAAATCATTGGAATCTGAGGTCGAAACTAATGGGTTACTGTGAAATGAAGCTTTACAGTTTATAATAGGAGTTATAATCCCACTGCAGACAAAGTAAGAAACTAGTGTGTTAATTATAAATTAAAACCTTTCAGGCAGGCAGAGTAGTTTGACATTGAAAGACAGAATAACAACTGAAGAAAGGTATGGAGAATCCTATCCCACCTACTAACAGCATGACGGGAATTTCCACGGGTGCCGGATCCAGGAAGAGCAATCATGCGAATCCTATTATTCACATCACGACCAATAGGGATATCAACACGCCCCGATGTAGATGATGGCACTCCACAAGTAAGACTCACGTAGACTCTGTTAATGGAGTGTTCCTTGAATTGTCCAGCTAGATGGGCATGAGAATGTTCATCCTGTTCAGAGAGAGGAAAATAAGAGCAGCCAACTTATATACTGCACGTTCAAGTTCAACCAAGGCAAAAAGAGCAATGTCAAAACAAATTAGTAATTCTCAAGATGTGGGCAACTGGAACCTTTGCTACAACAAGCAATCCACTAGTTCCTTTATCCAATCTGTGAACAATTCCAGGACGAACATCCCCATCGTATGTGTTGCCTATAGGGAAGTCACAGACCTCATCAGCAGAAACATCATTATCATCAAATGGTGGTTCTGGGTTGACGAAAGATGCTGCGGAGAGCTTGCAGTGGTGTAGGATGCCATTTACTAGTGTTCCAGTTGCATTTCCAGGAGCTGGATGAACAACCTGCAGTCAAGGCTTGTCAGTTTCATTAGTTTCAATAAAATTCAGCCTCGTTATGAAAAATATTAAAAATTGATCATAGAAACACCAAGATGTTCTTAGACAACTAAACATGTTTTGAGGGCAAACCATGTGAGCTGGCTTGTTGACAACAAGCACATGTTCATCTTCAAATACAATGTCCAATGGAATATCCTCGGGTTCAGCCTTCAAAGGCTGCAACTCTGAGATAGTGCAGTGGACCATATCTCCATCTCTCACCACATGTGACACCTTCACGAAATTTAACTAATAGCATTACCAGCAAACTCTTAACCAGAAAAAGAAACTGAGAACTGAGAACTGAGATCAGGACTGATCTAGCTTGACAGCATCTGCGAAAAGATGAAAAAAAAATTCCCTAAAGATTTAAGCTTGCCACACAATGCACACAAGATATCTTAATTCCATCTTCAATTATCAGCAATTTACACTAACTATGAAACTAAAAGTAGATACTTTTCATTACAAAGTAACAGCATAAACGCACTGTGCTTTATTTGAATACACTGAAGAAACATAAGCTTCTGCATGAAAAGACCAAGAAATAAGTGGAACAAGGAAAAAAAAAGATAAAAAAGAATAGAGAAAAATAACCTTGACTGACGACGTGGCCATTAACACAAACCAACCCCGAGCGTATGCTGGACTGAACTCTAGCTCTGCTGATGCCATTTATCCGGGAAGCGATCCAAGAGTCGAGTCTCAGCTTTCCAGAACCCAAATTCACGGTTTCCTCGACAATGGTGCCGGAATAACCGCTCAACCTGTTAGGTAGCTGTTCTCCCGAATTGGAAAAATCTGGGTTTCCGGCAGGAACGGTTTTGGTACAATAACATGCTGTGAAAATGAGTCTTTCGAATGAAAAGATGGCAGGTTTTAGCGGAAGAGGCTTCGCACAGTTCCATGCCACAGCGTTGAGCGAGAACATTTCGAGGCTTTCCTACCAAATTTTAATCCTCATCAGTACGTATTAAATACCTTTGAACCGATAACAGACAAATATGAAAATTTGCAGGAGATTCATATGTCCATCTTCGGTGTAGTAAGGCAGAAGTTTAAGAATCGGCGACGATGTAGCTGAGAGCTGCAGACCACCCAAAACGCCGCTGAAACTAGTTTTAGGATTTCGTTTTTAATTTTAATTAAAAAAATTACTTTATATTAAACATTGTGGAAATTATATATGGGCCCGGCCTCATACATAATTTCTGTCTCAAATATTAATTGTTTCGAATACAAGTTCTATCGATCTTTATATCAAATAAATTATAACTTTATTTATCAAAATTAACCTCTGATATATATAGTACGTGCATATCAGATTTAATTACAAGTATTTTGACATGCTAAATTAAATAGATCAATAGTGGTATACTTCGATTTGCAAAATGTAAATCCATTGATATCTCGACTCTAAGTCAACTCAATTAAGTCATTACCTGGAATTTTATAAGTAAATATATAGAGAAACATATAATATTATTTGGATATATATAAATTCATATTGAATTGTTGCTGCTAAAAAGTAGATATCACTGATCCAACTTATTATTTTCAATAATATTTATAATTGTCCACATCGTGTCTTGTGGATTCTTTTCCAATTACCTGAAAATGTACGCGAAGGACAAGATCTTCAAGGCTTCAAGCTTTACGAAAGACAAGCTGAAGTTAGGTGTTAGGTTTTCTTGTTGGTTAACGAGATTGGGCCTGATTCAATTGGGCCTAATTAAGTTTATTTAAAGAGCAACACATAAGTAATATGTTTAAAATTTGAAAGTTAGAATAGGCCCAATAATAATTATTTGATTAAATATATAAAATTTCAAAAATATCATTCAACCTATTAAACCGAAATTACTAATATTTTTAACCAAAAAAATTCAAACTATAGGTAAAAAAGAATCGGAAATGTTTGTTTATATTCATCGTGGAGATTTAGTCCGACCGATTATTGTACGAAAACCGAGATTTTGCTCTTCACTCTTTAGTTGAATAAATCGTGGTCTCATACTGGTTCCAAGTTCATCTTACAGATATGGTAAACGGGTGAAAAATATATTCAACTTGCGCGGACAAAAATCATCTTCTTTTAAGTGAAATCATGCCCTATCAATGCAAAATATATCTTGTCTTGATAAAAAGAAAGTCTTTATTATCTTATAAAAAATGACTTGTAACAGACAACATATACAATGTGTTTTTTACGTGGATGTCGCTTGTTACACGCATTACCAACTATGTCAAACTTCTCGGCTCGGAAGTTTTGGACTGTATTGGTTATTCTTTTTTCAATAGTTTTCATAGCAATGCACGACTACAACATGACTACAAGAAACTAGCGGGATGGTGACAAGTGAAGTTGGACGGAAAATAAAAATTAGTTAGTAAATTGGATTTAACTCTAAGAAATAGCATCATTAATGGTAATTATGCTACTAAATTTATCCTCTGTATGATTACCAATTATTATCCTCTCGAACAGATTATGTTTTTTTTCCTCCGTAAATTGCAGAAGAGTTCGAGTAATTTGTTTCAACAATCGAAATCCACTTACCGGTAGACATATAATACTGGGTATGTATCTCTGCCTCGTACTATGTACATTTGTAAAAGCCCAGTAGAATTAAGACTTTGTGTCAACTAATAAATTAAGGTGTCGAGTTATAAATAATGTTTTCCCACTCATTTGTCCAGTAACATTAATTATTGTACTCTCAATCAAAATAAAAAGGCATTTGACTTAGAAAAATATTCATCGATTAACAAACCAACTGTTGTGAATATCAATAACTTGCTTGTTTTTTATTCCAACGAAATGGTTGACGTACTTGGCAATTTACAAATTGGAGACATTAATTATTGACGTCGTGTTTGGATTGTATGAATTGTAATTTGGACGATGTACGAATTTTTTGTTTTTAATAAAAGATTAAACCACATGATTTATATATCGAAATATAGTCCACCTGAAGTTAGGCGAGTATATTTAATGACTAGAGTAAATTTAGTCCATCTAAAGTTAGGCGAGTATATTTAAATTAGTGGCCGAAGTCTTTGGTCCAAAATTCAACTCTAAAAAAATATCATATTTTGATTTATTGGGAAGAATCAGTCAAGAAACTATTTGAAAGTTAGATTTCGGCATCTTTCTACGGCTAAATGGGGACTGAAAGGGCAACGATCGACCTTTGAGCGTCTCACATCAAGCAATCCTTCGGAGTTGGGTCTGAGAACTTTAATCTTATATAGATAATTATAAACTAGCATTATGTTTAGTGATAGATGTTTATACGAATTAAATCGAATATCCTTTAATCATAATCTATACTATATGAATATAAATGATTATGAATTGGTTAAAGATAAGTTGGTGTAATTGAGGAAGAATCGATAATTGTTAGTCGAAAGAGAGAGTACTTTTTTAAATCCAGGAGAACTAATTTTCTTGTGGAACCTATTTTATCAAATTTCTCTCAAAAAAATAATCGAATGTAAATTTTATTACAACTATACCAATAAGGAATATGATGTGACCAAATTTTACCTCGGGTTCGTTCCGATTAGTAGGAGGGTCAGCAATTAGTGCTTCAATCGACAAGCAAATCCATTGGTTCTTATAGGCTCGGGTAGGCATCAAGGATCATCTCGAGTTCTCGGGCCAACCAAATGCTTGGTTGGTGCTCGTGTGTGTATGTGTTCCGATGCTCGGAGATTTGGGGTGTTTCGGTAAGTGCTCGGATGCTCGGGTGAGTTTTAGAAGATAGGTTGGAAACATACCATTTTATCTAATCATGAGATCATGATATCAGTCATCCTGATCGAACATAAGGTATATCAAAGTGGATATTTAATTATTGAACAGTGAACAAATACATAAAATTATATGATGTGATGACCAAAAATAGCATTACATTTCAATTATGTCACCACGTGTAAACCTTGTTATGGTCAGGCTCTTCCTTGATCTTGGTCTTCCATGGCTGGCATGAGTTATATATAGGAGGCGGAGCTGGGATTTGTTAGGAGAAAACTAGCCAGTTTATGAGGGTATCAGAATAAATTATTGTTATCACATATATATTTTCAGTACATATTATTTATAGTATTAAAATTAACTAACGAGCGTCACTGGGAAAAAAAGGTTGATATCAAAATCAAAGAAATGGCGAAAACCAGAGAGACGTCTAAAGAAAATAAATACCAGAAAACGATAAATGATATGATGTTCATCAGATAAGTATGCCATTTTGTATGTCAACATTTAGACGGTGAATCTTTGAAATTAAGGTCCCACAGTAATCAATCACTTAAAATAATAGTATTAAATAAATAGAAAGGGATTGCAAAAGGTTCGGCGCCCTATTGGTTTATCGGCGGCAGTTGCTTGTGGATAAATAAAATATATAAATGTCAAAGTCTCTGTATCAAAAATTATCGATACTGAGATTCCTATATGCAATTGTTTGAACAATTAAATTCATGAACTTTATTGAATGCGACTTGCTCCTCCTTCCAATGACAAAAACACAACACACACATGTATATACATATATATGTATGTATATATATATATAGATAAGTAGCATTCAATAAAGTTTATCAATATTAATTGTTCAAACAATTATATTCGGGAATTATGTTTAAGGGTTCACTTTAACATAAGTTAATAAACAAATTAATATATATACCAATAAGCAAATTAATATATATATATATATATATATAATATTATATTATATTAATGTATGTATACAACAAGGACGGACCAATGATTTCTGGACCTCATGACAGAAAAATATCATTCCCTTACAAACCAGAAAACTATATCAATCATTTATGTCATGTGATTCGTCTACATATAGCACTCCCCTACGAACTCTACATTTCGAAATATCAAACAATATTAATCACTAAATGAGATATGTTTTTTTAATATTTTTTGGCTCCTAAATTTCTTGATGTTTATATGATTAAATTCAACGAGACAACATAAAAACAAATCAAAAATAAAAAACTGATTTATATGTGTACAAGAGATTATTAGTACATATAATTCTTTTATGTATGAAATCACTGTATAAGTTTAACCATTTAGATATCTCATTAGCGAATGCAAATTAATGAATTGTATTATGAAATATTATATTTGCACCACAAATTCTATTACGTTTTAGGTTTCAAACACCAGAGTTGATCCTAAACCTTGTTAAGTAAGCTACAACATGTCGTACCAAGTTTTTTTTAAAAAGTAAAACATGGTTCTGGATGTATATTTTGCCATCTTAAGTTTGTTTTTTTTTTAATTTTAAATACTACAGAAAAATGTAATATAGAAAGGATATATATTTATGGCATTTTGGAAAATTGAAATTAAAAGAAGCAACCACCAAATTTATACTCGCGGGACGAATATATTAGGTACGAGGGCATCCATTTGAAGCCGCTTTTTTGCTTTGCTGTTGCTTGCACTCTTAATTCTTATTTATTATTTCATTTTTGTATTTTGCGATTTTATTTATTTTTATTTCTTTTCTCTTCTGATCTGTCTTCAACGGCCGGGACCTCGATTTCTCTCCTTCATTATCGATTACATATACACAAGAAATGTGTACATAGATGTATGTAAGTATATGTCTATCTACATACAAGCACTGATGGTTGTGATTCGGATGCTGAAAGGCCCACGTTAAAGACTCATATTTTCATGGATTCCTTGCTTTTGCCCTCGATTTCTACCCCTGCTCGTCTCGGTAATTGTATCCGCTTTATTTGTATTCATATAGCATACATACACTCGCAACAAATGGGTTTCTTTATGTCAGTATGTGGGGCTGAAAAAAATTTGTTTTTCAGGTTTGTGAAACGGAGCTTTTGGTGGTAATGTGGGTATAGTTTTCTGTTGTTGAAAATATTACCAATGGATGGTTCTTCTTTGGAGGGTAAAGATTCTTTCTTTTTGGTTTTGTTGTCTTCTCTAGCCTAAAGATATATATTCCTTTCTTTTCCATGTATATCAGTATATATATATATTGATTTTAACACTTTTCATGCTAAAATAATGAACCTTTTAATCTCTTGATTGTTTGTATAATGGGGTAATCGATTTCATGGTTGATCTGTCTGTTTGTATGATTCTCAGAGTGATTTTGTGCCTTGTGAATCGATTTAAGTGTTATGGGTATTTTTTCCCCACGGAATAGTATACATGACACGCGCACACGAGTACAGTCTTTTATTCTTTTTTCTTTTCAATTTTACAAATCTGAAGTTGAACATGTAAGATCTATGGGTCTACATCCATCTCATAAAAACGTTATGGGATTAATTCTATTGAAATGTCAGCAATTTTCGTCTGGGTTGATTGTTGTCTACCCAAATGTGGAAGGTGGTCACCTAATAGTTTTGAAAATATATTGGTGCGTATTGGTGGGGTATATTTAGTGTTTCAATTGATTCTGAAAGATGAACGTGGCACCCATCAAGCTTTAACGTGAGGGCAATGAGGAAGTCAATGATGAGGATATATTTGCGTGTCTTTAAAATGTATGACTAATTGGATCTACCAAGTCTGTATAAGTCATTTAATCTTCTTATTGCTACAGATTTATAATTTTTACTTCCATTATACTGTGTTTTTGCAATGTTCACAGTGCTCTGATGTGGTGTGTGGACCGATGTACTAAGAGAGAACATTTATTGCCCAAGTCACTATTTTGTCCCTAAATCAATTTTCTGGCTCAGAATCCACATGATTTTATCTGTAAAATTACTAAATATAACAATGATATTAGGCTTAATTGAATCTCGGAAAACAGAGTTCATGCTATTGGGAATGCACGTAGTGTAATCAATTTTGTTGAAGTATATCTGCGTGACTTAGTGCATATAGTTTCATGTTACTTGGATTTAGATCCTCTCTTATGTCACTATGGCATCTTAGATGATAGCCACTTATTCAAAGGCTTGTTTTAAACCCATCTCTTTTGGGTCCAGCATTGGGATTTGATCCATCAAATTGCAGTAAGCTGAGTACGGAGCAAAAGCGAGACCTTGTCTATGAAATGTCAAACTGTACAGAAACGGCCCCTGAAATGCTACAGGCTTGGAGCCGCCAGGAGATACTACAGATTCTTTGTGCTGAGCTCGGAAAAGAAAGGAAGTATACAGGCTTGACGAAGTCAAAGATAATAGAACACCTTCTGAAAACTGTACACGAAAAGAAATTGCAGGAGCATGGAAATGCAAAAGTTTGTGAAGTGCAGCCCTCATCGGAAAATGGTGAGAGAACCCCGAAGAGGCAAAGAAAATCCGACCACCCAAATCGGTTGGTCGTTGCAGCAAATGTTACACCAACTTGTTCACTTGAAATCGATTCAGGTAATACAATATACTGCAAGAATTCGGCTTGCAAGGCTAAACTCAGCAGCGGAGATTCATTTTGCAAACGGTGTTCATGCTGTATTTGTCACCTGTACGATGACAACAAGGACCCTAGCTTATGGTTAATTTGCTCTTCTGACCCTCCCTTTCATGGTCTTTCATGTGGTATGACATGTCACCTCGAATGTGCTCTCAGCCATGAAAATTCAGGCATCTCTACTGGCAGGAGAGATAAAGGGCTTGATGGAAGCTTCTATTGCGTATCTTGTGGAAAAGTGAATGATTTATTAAGGTAAATGTCTGATCTTATTCCTATTATTCTATTGTTGTATAGTAAATGATTTTTATAGTCAACTGTTATGAAGTTGGAGTGCTTTATCATCAATATTCAACTGTTATAAGCCTTTTAGTTCCAAATGGTTGCCAGGTCCGTGAATTCTCTGGCTGGTTCGAGTGGTTCTTTTGCTGAGTACTGCAACATGCTTTGCTTCATGGGATTATTTTCGAGTTAATGGCTTTTTTTTTTTGGTGAATGGTAGGAACTAATCAATTTTTCTCCATAGTTGGAGGAATGGAGTTCTTTGTTTACTTTTTAAGTTTTCTCGTAAAGATTGAATTTTAACATGTCAATCTTGTAATTTAGCGCCGCTTTCAAGTGAGGGTATTATTTGATCAACGAAAACCTTTTGATGTAGAAAATGATCTGGTCATATGAAGATTTGGCATATGCTTTTGCGTCGCTCTCTTGTGTTCTATTATCTTGTTTGTTTGTCCTCTCCAAATGATTGTACAATGTCTTTAACCTGATCTTAATTTTTTTCAATCTTCCTCCACCCTATCCTATACAAAAAGAGTACCAACCAAGAAAGAAGGGGGGAAATGATAGATAGTGATGATTATTAAAAATAATGCAGCTCCTGGAGAAAGCAACTTGTGGTGGCAAAGGAGACCAGGCGGGTGGACATATTGTGCTATAGGCTCTCTTTAAGCCAGAAAATTCTTGCTGGTACTAAACAATATCAAAATCTATTCGGAATCATCAATGAAGCAGTGAAAAAGCTTGAAGAAGATGTGGGTCCTTTAACTGGTTTACCTGTTAAGATGGCCCGAGGGATTGTGAACAGGCTCTCTTCAGGACCAGATATTCAGAGATTATGTGCTTTTGCAGTGGAATCACTTGACTTGATGCTTCCGAACCGAGAGCCTAACAGGGCTTGCGGTACACTCTCCCCCTAAATATATTATCTTTCTCGGATGTTAGCTTCATTTCTGATGCAAAAGATAATAACTTATTTTGTATATCTACATTGTTTCATCCTTGCAGCAAACCTTGTCAGATTTGAAGACCTCCGTACTTCATCACTTACCGTGATATTCAATTCTGATCATGTGAATTATGATAATGTAGCAGGTTATACCTTGTGGCATCGAAAAGCTAATGATACAGCCTATCCCGTGGAACCTACTTGCAAATTGTCAGTGCCAAATACAAGGTTTCTGCTTTCTGGTTTAAGTCCTGGCACTCCTTATTTTCTCAAGGTCGTTGCACTTGGTACAGAAAAAGAGATGGGGTTTGATGAATTCCAGTTTCGAACTATAAGTTCACAAGATGAGTTGCTCACTGTGAAAAAGGGTTTGGATGTCGAAAGAAGTCTCAGTCCAGCTACTAACTGTAGCAGTCTTTCCTATCCCTCCTCGCTGGAAGAAGAGATTTGTAACGGCATTCCTAGTAACATACAGAATCGAGAGGATAATTATTTGCCTTTTTGTGGGAATGGTGATAAATCTTCTGCGAATATTCACGGAGATGCCATCAATTGCATTGATATGTACACAAAAGAAACTACTAGAAATGCGGTCTCTTTACTGGATCAAGATCATGGCGTGGTCAAAACCAACAGCATGTCAAAAAGTGTTGCTTCGAATCTCAAAAGCAAAGAATTGTATAATGGCCATGTGCGAAATGGGTCCAAGACTCCTTTCGGAACTGGCATAGAATACGCGTCTTACGTGGATACTAGTTCAGAAGCTGGCTTACCTGTCACTCCTAGCAAGTTAGAGAACGTGAAGGATGGAGCTGGAAGAAATAACAGACTTAAAACTAGCGGCAAGAATATCGAGATTAAGTCCACAAGAGACGAGGAGCCTCAAGCTGGCAGCTCGTCCAAGAAGAGGAGTGGCGAAAGTGGAGATGAGGATGGCACAGGTGTTGAGGACAAGGATTTTGAGTATTATGTGAAAGTGATCCGATGGCTGGAGTGTGATGGGCATATTGAGACAACGTTTAGACAGAAGTTTTTGACTTGGTACAGTATGAGGGCGACCCCTCAAGAAATACGAATTGTGAAGGTATTCATCGATACATTTGTTGAAGAGCCCGCGTCTCTAGCTGGGCAACTTGTTGACACCTTTTGTGATGTTGTTTCGAACAAGAGATGCTCGACGGTACCGGCTGGATTTTGCTTGAAACTCTGGCACTGAGAGCTTCCACATGTCCATTCTTCTATTGAAGATATTATAACAATATTCTTCTAATTTAGAAATCTTTATCATTCATCATCTGAACTACCTTGATTCATACTTCTGTGGTTAGGATGTTTTACATGTTCAGGTTAACTTTATGCTCTTTTATCGCCTCTTTAGATATTTGACATTTCATAGAATGTTGCAACGTTGCATCATCGTTATATTATAATCAATTGGCTTCTGAATATATCGACCTATATAGATTTTGGCACCTCTGCATGCATTGGATTCTAAGGCTTGTCGATTTTATTTATGTATTTATTTGGTGGAGTCAAAATTCACTGCTTCTTCTAAAAGAAAATTAAAAACAATATTAATCAGTCAATCTTGACGATTTACTTCTCTAGCACCACTGATCTATTAATCTGCCGCAGATTCTCAACTTCTGTAGCTGCATTAAGCCATGTAGGGCTCAAACCGAAGAGGCAGAGGGTTTTTCCTGATGAAGACTCTGTTTTTGGGAACAATAAATTTGTTCCAAACGGTTCAAGAACACAATGTAAGTTACACGGTCACTTGGAGACCAATCAATAACAAGAAGTTAGATACACGGTACTTCATGCACTTTTAACGGACTTGGAGCCCACACAATAACAAGTTAAACCAACCTATAGAGTAAAGCTAATGCTTGAAAGATCAGGAAAAAAATTAAATAAAAACACATGCATGTCGAAGCATGTAAATCCAGATGGGCATGTTTCCGGAACCATGTTTCAATGTATGAAAATTAATCTCTTGTTTGTTTCTTGTCAAATGGAGTGAATTTTTCCGAATAGACAAGAATTTATATCCTACTCCATCAACACCAGATTGGTCGTCTAATGAATTGTCAAGGTGGTAGTAATGAACTGTCAAGGTGGTAGTATAAGAGAAACGCAGAATTAAAGAATACAAACACAAGAGTATCACGGAAGCTATCCGTTTTAATCCTCACGGCAACAGAGATTAAATCAAGGAAAAGGGAAAATCAATCAACAACAAAATCCTATTCAACCGAAATGCCATCAACCAGAAGCAGTCTTCATCTTTTTCCGTTTTATTACGGGTGTGGCACTCCTAAATATCTTCTGTGCTTTCTTCTTCTTTGCCTTCTCCTTGGGAGGGGGAATCTCTATAATGGGCCCTGGAGGGACCCCTTTCTTTAATGCACTACCTCTTGGAGTGACTGATGGAGGTAATCTCAAGCTTTCTGGAGGTAACGGGTTATGTGGCTTCCACACCAAGTTATTCTTCATGGAAAATCTAACTTTCTTGGCACTCTTCTCCACACTCTTAGCAGAAGCATCAGCTTCTGCATCTCCAGCGTTATTTGAATTAGCAGACCCCTGACTCTCCCCACCTTTTGATCTTTTCCTCCTCTTTCTTGCGTGCATACCATGTTCTGTTGAAAGAGGAGTATCACACAGACCAGAATACTCATCATCATCAAAACCAGCTTCCGCCGCAATTTTCTCAAATTCTTTCTGAAGATTTGCTATCACAGACTCATCCATATTAACTGCTGCCTCATCAGCTTCGAAGTAATCACTCAGACCTTCCTCGAAAGCAGTAGTATTACTTTTCTCCACGTTACTAGAAGCAGACACATCGGCTTTTTCAGCTACCCAAGAGCAAGATTCAGAAATAGAAGTGTCCACTTTTCTTTTCTTCTTTTTGTTCTTTCCTTTAGCCTTCTTATCATTTCCATTCATCTCTTTTCCCGCCTTCTTACTCTTCTTCGAGATTCTAGCATCAGAGTGAACCCCATCTTCTAGTGAATAATCAACCCTGTCTGGTCCCCTCAATTCACCATTAGCTCTGCCAGTATTACAGCTAATTGGGATCAACTGAGGCACCATAGCATCATCATCACCATCAGAACCACTAAGACTATTGAATTCGGGAATCATAATTTGGATCCCGGACAATTCAAAGTCCTTCTCCAACTTCGAATACTCTTCATACAACCCCAAAACAACCTTCCTATTCCCCTGAACACAATCTACTGATGAACCAATATCATAAAACCTCCCTGATAATCCCATCGTCAGAGCAACCACACCTAACACATCCTCTTCATCCTCCTTGGAAGATATTCCTTTCATTTTCTTCTCCAACAACCCCTTTCCTACCTTCACCAATTCATCAAACACACAACTCTTCACTTTCCCCAGCAAAATTCTATCCTTACTTCTCATCATAACTGAAAAGAAAGGCCTCAGAATCACATCAATCACCTCCTGCCTCACGGGAAACCCCGTCCCCTTCAACTCCTCTAAATACACAGACGCCACTTGATAATTCACCCCATTTCCCTGCAGCTTATCCACCGCCAACAACCCATCATTCTCCAAAACTCCCAAGTATTTCCCCAAAAGCTCGCAATCCCATTTCCTCAATCTCATTAACTCAAGCAAAGCCCTCACGAAGCGGCGTATGAGCAAGTAAAACTTGTCCAGCCGCAATCGGTCTATGCCAGACCACTCGCGGCGAAGTGTGAGCAAAAACCCACGAAAGAAATCCAAAGAGAAGGAGGGCTGGAGCGATAAAAACAGAGAAGTGAGCCTATCAATAAGTGCAACCTGGTTTGGAGTTTTGTCAGCGTGCCAGACACAGTAAAAGAGGCCCTTCCATAGCTTCTTGATGTCAGATTCAGAGAGTTGGTTGGGTTGAGATGCCAGCCACGATTGGATTAGGCGGAGGGATTGAGATCTGACCGTGGTGTTGCATGAAGCCAAATACTTGATCAAGGCAGGGCCGCTGGCGGATGCAAGTGCAGGTAATATGGGTTTCGCTTCTCGGGATCTCTTCTTCATATCTGCTCACCCAGCCAGCCAGCCAGACAGACAGACAGACGAAGGGTCTGTTTATCTAGGGTTTTTGCGCGATTTCTACAAGAACGTTGGAGACGACGGCGTATAACTATAGCATCGACCTCAAGTATTAATAATAAATAAATAAATTTACTGAAAATGGCTTATATATATAATTCAGACTTACGTTACAATCAGTTATAAAATGTTGATAAAGTGTTACACATACAATTAAATTGATTAACTATAGAATTGAACCGGCTCCCTCGGTATAAGCCGTTTGTAATTCTTTCCACTATATTTAGTAGCCGTCACATCGAGGATTAAGGGTATTAGCACTAATCTCTATCTGTTGCTCAACTTATCTAATTTTCCAGCAAACTCACTTTGCTCTAATTTCACAGAAATTACAACAAAATATTCTTAAAAATGGTTATTGCAGATTCTCAAAGTCTTGCAATTGAGTATAAAATCCATGGAAAAATAGAGACAATTGAAGGGAAAGAAGTGAAGAATTTTTTGGCATGTTAATTAAGAAATTATTTGAGGTAGGGGCATGGATGAGAATAAGCAAATGAAAGCAAGGAAAAGGTGTCGAGTATGGAATAAAAAAAGGGTACAACTGTCAAATAACCAAATTTAAATTTATTAGTTATCCTATTTTATTTAATCCTTAAATTATATTACTTATCTCTTAATAAATATTGGGTCCGTTAAATATATATGACTCCTCCCAGTTTTATTTAAAAGGAAGGGAGTTGACTTTTTTTTTGTCAAAGTGATTGAATTTAAGCGTAATTTAGTCTTTTTACATGTTTGGTATTTTAAAAGTATAGAACTGGACTGATTTGAGTTAGTCTGGACTCGAACACTGGTACAGGGATTGGGAAAGAACTCTCATACCACTACACCAACTGTACAATATTTGAGATTTAATATAACTAATATATTAAATATATAAACAATTGGGTCGAGTTTTACACAATTTGGGTCGAGTTTTGGTTGATTATGTTATCATTGGTCGAGTTTAGGTCGAGATATCATCATTGAATCGAGTTTAATTGGGTCGAGATTAAGTCACTGGGTCGAGTTACATTTTTGGGTGGGTCGAGTATTTTATGAATTGACGAGAAATCATTATTGGGTCATGTTTTATGCATTGGGTCGAGATATTGGGTCGTGTTTTATTAATGGGTCGAGAAATCGCTATTGGGTCGTGTTTTATGAATTGAGTCGAGATATTGGGTCGTATATATCCTGGGTCGTCGCGAGGGATGAAATTAGAATGGGTCGTGAGGATGAAATTGTGGTGGTAGTGAAAGTGGGCCGTGAGGGACAATTTTTCCTCAATCTCCCAAGACCATAGTGTTGTTTGGTCACTGTTTTTAGGACCGGAAGAGGAAGGGGCAAGTGGAACGGGAGATTTGGATGAAAGGGAGTGAAATCTGTTTTAATTCGAAGGAAGGGAGCGAGGATTTCTGACCAAATTGACCCTGACAAACACACGACCCACACGATCCAATGTAGAAGCGATCCAATGTACACGCGACCCAATTCTTTATCGCGACCCAATTGATGCTGTATACGCGACCCGATTCTTTATCGCGACCCAATTCAGACTCGCGACCCAATTTGGTTCAAACACGCGACCCATATACACGATCCAATTGTTTTGATCTAAGTACGTGACCCAACTACGCGACCCAATAATATTTGTTTAATAATTTCACGACCCATCCAGTGCAATTTCACGACCCAACCAGTGCAAGTTCATGAGCCAATTGGTTTATATATTTTATATATTAGTTATATTCAATGTTAAATCTGTACAGTTGGTATAGTGGTATGGGAGCTCTTTCCCAATCCTTGTACCAGTGTTCTCGAGTCTAGACTAACTCAAATTAATTCTCTTCTATACTTTTCAAATATCAAACATGTAAAAAGACTAAAATACCTTTAAAATCAATTTCTTTGACCAAAATAAAAAAAAATCACTCTCTTCCTTTTAAATAACATAGGAATGAGTTCATAGGAATGAGTTTGGATTGGGTCATCGGAGTTGGCATAGTAAAGCTATTCGATAAATTGTTTCTTCCTTTCTGTTCTTTGCTGCGCTTAGAGCAAAACAACCTTTTGGCGCCGAGCTTATGATTTTGAGGCAACAAATACATTGGTTATCTCCTGGAATTTTTTCCCTTTCCTTCTTCTCTTGGTCGTTTGTCTGCTCTTTACAAATCGTCATCGTCGTTTCCGGAAAAGGGACCATTTATTTGTTTTGATGGTCGAGGACTATGTGAACTTGGATCCTGCATTTCGTTCTTTTAGGATGTAGTTCGAGGAAAGGGAGGAAGCTTGTTTCTCGACTACTCTGCGTTCTGGATCAACTATCGAACGATGAACGAAAAGCTTTTCTAACTTTTGAACATCATCTTTCTTTGATTTAGTCACCGGCTATCGTTGATTGAATCCGTGAATTGGGTCACTGCACCCTGTGAGTTCTACTTATCTTCGCATACTATCTGTTCGATAGATTGTTTCTTCTTCTGTTATTTGCTGCGCTAAGAGCAAGACAACCATTTGGGCCGATCTTTATATATTGTGGCAACGAATTCTTCTTTCTTTTATGTCGTGTATAATCAAGCTAGCATATCTTCAGTGGAAAGAAATGTAAAATCGGATCTTATTCGAAATCTTTGATTTTTGCAGATGTTTTGAAAAACATTGCATCTTTGCTTTATTTTCCAATACCTTTTTACTAATAATTAGACATGATTTTAATCTCCATTTGGTGCAGGAGATGATACTGGATTCGTACCTCTTCTTCTTCAGTTCTTGGGCACACTAGAGCTGAAAATTTATATTCAGGATGGAACAGAGTTCCTCCTACTTTCTTTGCTAAATATCCGGCTGCACAATGCACAAACCTCCACTAAACGCTCGCCACGCTGGGGACTTGGTAAAGAAGCTCATTCATGGATATTTTATATCACCGCTGCACACTCAATGGCGATCAATGACCTCCAGCAAAAGAGTGCAAGACCGCAGCAGGGACAAGCGAGTCTATGACCTTGAAATTGCAACAGAGAAACACAAGATAATCTCCAAAGTCCTGAACTTATTTGAAATTCTTAAGGCAGAACCTGAACAGATCATACCCTTACGAGATCTTGACCGTCATCGCCAGCAGATTAATCTCCCTAAACCCCACAAAATCTCGGACTTCCTCCGGAAATCACCTAAGCTTTTTGAACTGTACAAGGACCAAAGGGGGACTGTATGGTGTGGGATGACCGAAAAAGCAGAGGAATTGATGAGAGAGGAAGAGAAAATCATTGAAAAGCATTGTGAGAAAGCTGCAGAGTTTGTGACTAGGATGTTAATGATGGCTGTAGACAAGCGGCTACCGCTGGATAAGATTGCTCATCTTAGACGGGATTTGGCTCTGCCACATGATTTTAGGAAATATTGGGTCCATAAATATCCTGAAAACTTTAAGGTTGTTCAGCCTTTTAAGCCTTCTGATGAAACAGAGTATTTGGAGCTTGTTTCCTGGAAGTGTAGTTGGGCAATTACCGAATTGGAAAAGGCGGCTTTAGGGGACAGTGGAGATCATATCCCGGGGTTGCTTTCCATATCATTCCCACTGAAATTCCCGGCAAGTTATAAAAAGGTGTACAGATACGGTGGGAAGATTCAGCACTTTCAAAAGAGGGAGTTCCTGTCTCCTTATGCAGATGCTAGGGATTTAAAAGCTGGTTCCTTGGAGTTTGATAAGAGGGCAGTTGCAGTGATGCATGAGTTGCTCAGTTTCACGATTGAGAAAAGGTTGGTGACTGATTACTTAACACATTTTAGGCGGGAGTTTGTGATGCCGCAGAAGCTAATGAGGCTTTTGCTGAAGCACTTTGGAATTTTCTATGTCTCTGAGAGGGGGAAGAGGTTTAGTGTGTTCCTCAAGGAGGCTTATGAAGGTTCTGAGCTAATTCATAAGCACCCATTGGTCGTTTGGAAGGATGAAGTCCTGAGTCATGTAGGTCACAGGGGGAGGAAGAAAAAGATAGAGTCTTTCGAAGTTATTCCAGAAATGGAGGATCAGGGATTGTTAGGAAGTGATTGCCGAGGGATTGAACTCGAGGATTGGGAAACTATACCGTGTTTAGAGATGTCATCAGGTTCCGAGATGGAGATGGAGATGGAGATGGGAGAAATTTGATTGCACGGACCGATACAAGATATGTTGCTTGACTCACATATAAACTGTCCAATATACTAATCAGTCATTTTGGATATTCCATTGCAGTAGATGCCGATATCAGTTCGGAGAGAGGATAATTAGACCTGCAGTGTGGTTGTATGAGTTGGACTTGGGGATGAATTTCTGAATGAATGCACATGCAGTTTCATCAGTTTTATAAAAATCTGAGATGTTGACTTCCAAAGGCTTGGCATTGAATTTGTTTCATGTTAACATGTGAACTTTATTTTATTGGGTAAATTTAATCATTTTGGATGGATTCAGTGAGGCTTATTTAGGTTAAAATTATTTGTCGACTAGCATGTATTCAGTTCCTCTTTCTTGTTTACTAAAAACATTTTTTTGAATACACCTCTACAATATTTTTTTTACATGAAAAATATCTGAACTAAGATTCTTATACATCTTTTGTCTCCTTTTCTTCTTAACACATATATTTGTTTTATATAATTAAGGGAATTAATAAATCAACCCAACATAGGAAATTACATCTCGTCTCAAGTTGTTCCTCGGCTGGCCTATGTTTTTAGATTTTTGTTTAATGATTGTTGTCTGGTATGAAACAATTTTTCTAGGTTTCTAAAAAGGAGAAAGGAAAGAAAACAAACAGAAGAAAGGAAGTCTCAAGAGGAACAAAGTTGAGTAAATCGTCTGCATGTACCTACTCATGTGAAGAAAGATAAGTTTCTAATAATTAAATAATCCCATGCTCTATATTCTCTGATCATAGATGACAAAAATTATGCTAAACACTGGCTTATGTTTGCCAACTCTCTCTTCAATTGTCATTTATAATTTATTGTTTGATACATATTATTTTGGGGGTGAGGGAGACTCTTAACGTTCCATCTCTGTCATAAATAAAAGAGACCATGTCATCAAATTAAAACACATGCATATTTTTTATATTTAAAACACATACAATATATATATGTAATATATAGTACATTCTATCATTAAATTTTTAATTCATGAACACAGTGCCAATATAGTCATTCTCTTATCATCACATTATTATCAATCCAAAATCAATTATGTTTTCACATTCTATCCAACTTCTCACCTCATATGATATTGACAATATACCCAGATTCTTTAAAAAAAGCCTATCTTCTTATCCCAAATCGAAGTCAATAAAAAGAGAACAACCCAACCATGTGGAAGAGTGACACCTCAATATAAGAATGGAAAAGATCAGGAAATATTTAATACAAATATAGATAAATATAGTTGTTCGAGTTTGGCAAAATAATTAATTTACTATATTGATGTTTAGATAAATACCAGTCACAACTTTAAAGCAAATAAAATAAAACAACATCGACGAAGACTTATATGTAGATATTAAAACTATATTGACTAAATAGAATAAAATAATGTTTGAGGATTAATGGATGGACCAGTGGATTGATTTTTTTTAAAAAAATTGTCTGTGATGTAATTTTTATGAAAACGATGCATGGAAAGTTTCACCTTATAATCTAATTCAAAACAAATAAATCATTTATCAATCACGATGATAGTCATTAAAGTATCATGCAATAAATTATTCCACGTTTCATTTAAAACTATTATATCATAACTTCAAATAAATAATAATAATTCATGAACATAGACAATTTCCATGATTGTCTTATGCTCGTACGTTCCCCCCTCGAAGAAAGCTTTACTTTACATTAAAAAAAATATCAAAAATTTTTAATGGAGAAAACTCCAGCAATCTGCATTATGTTCCTCTGTGGGGCCTCTCTTCGATCTTCCTAAATACAATGTCACGAATTAAACTAAACGACCAATTTATTATTTTAACAATCAACAGCTACCATCTCTACTTTCAACACATGCCATTAGCTGTCAGCAATTGTTATTTTATTAATGCATAATCATATAATATAAATAATATACAGATTGATTTGATTTGATTTGTTTGTTTCTCCAAGAATTAAACTAATTATATGGGATTTAGCACTTTGGCCTGGTAAGATATTGCTGGTGAAATTAATCTGAACTCCGTTGTCTCCGAACTCAACGTGGCCACGCCATTTGGATCACATTGCATGCCGAATTTACAGATACCGACTTGGCTTTAATCATTCCTGCAGAACTGAGATATACGATGATATACTTGGATGATTTCCATCTTCGACTTGAGGTACTCTTCCTAATAATTATACGTATACTATTGTTGTTTATGAGAATTAAAAAAGATTTGTAACTTTGTTCGATCGTTTCCCTTTAATAGAAGGCATGAAAGAAAGTTGCAGGATATATATTGATGTATATGGAGCGTGCGCAGGTGATAGAGTCCATGAAGAAGACGATGCTGGCACATGAACAAATATTCAAACAACAGGTGCGTACGACCCATACCCCGTACTTAATTACTGAGGGATGGGATAAGATTCTTTTTATCATCAAACTTAATTTTGAGAAAGTAACAGCTCTTATGGTATGGGAAATCTTTTCTAATATATATCATAATAAAATCTTATGAAAAAGTTGCCTGCATTTATTTGAAATGAATTATATTTAGTGACAAAAGAAGGATGACTGATTGTTCACTCATTACAGAATAATTCAGCAGCAAGGACTGCATTTTTTGTTAATAAACCAATGTTTTTATTAGACGAAAGATATAAGCTGGTTTCTTTACTAATTTGCAGGTTCAAGAGCTCCACAGGCTGTATGATCTCCAAAAGATGCTAATGCATGAACTGAAAAACGAGCAATCTTGGCGAAGAAACGAATCAATCGTGTCACAAGGTTTCAAGACTTTCTTTAAAAGAGATGATCCAACAGAACTAAGTGGTAGCTGCTCTGGTGAGAGCTCGAGATTAGCGCCAATCAAATTCGACCTCGAACTCCATCCAGATAATATTGAGCAAAACGAAGCCAGGAAAGCGATCAAGGTAGAAGAGGATCTTGAAGTTGATTTAACACTGAGTATAGGCTATTGCACGAGGGGAAAGAAATCAAGAAGCCGTCTGCAGCACTGCAACCCCCAGTGTCTTGATTTTGACAGGTCGAATCCGGTTGAAGAAACTAGTTCTTTGTCAACAGTTAATACAGGTAAAGGTGAAGCATATGGGGAGCCAAGTGCCGCCTCAAATCAAGATAACGGGCAGCCACATTGGTTGCTTCAAGATTTGAGTTTGAATAGAAGATGATCACTTTTCAAATTCTCCAGAAAAATCCAACAATTTCCAGGCCTGGACTACATATTCGCATAAACAGTTCGATATTTTCAGATTTTAGCTGTGATTAAGATGATTAAATCTAGGCTGCAGTAGTTGAATCTGACATCAAACAAGCTTTCTAGGCTCGGAACCATAACAATTATTTTGTTTGATTCGCTAAATTCTCTCATTATTTAAACAAGATACTGTAAAATGAAAATGAGTCGTGTAGTATAAATAATTGTTCGAACTATCTGACATCTTAGTTTGGTATATAAAGATTCCATTAGTTGGCCTCATTCGAAATGAAATAAATATTCCTATATTCTTGCCATTTGTTTGATTTTAAAACCCATGTGGATATAGATCAACATAGCCGTGATTCTTGGAATTAGAAATATAAAACGGACTAATTGCCAGGTCAAGGTACATTTTTTACGGCCATGGATCCATAGCTTTTATGATCTTTAACGTAGATATGTGGATGCAGATGGTTTGAAAGAACCATCAAACGTGCAACCAATATCTCATTAAAAGTTAAAAGAATGACACATGAAATGTGACATCAATATCTAATGGAGAATCTAGGTATTCCAAGGTAATTGAGCTGTGCAATGAGGTAGGAGATGACGAAATTTGCCTAAAATGAAAAAAGATGAGAGATGAGAGATGATAACTGGTTGAAGAATATTTCAAAAAACTCAAGATCTCAGCCATGTTAAAATATCCAATATGGCATGAACCCAAGTAAGTGAGAGCAAAAATTGCTTACAAGTATAGTAAAGCTATCTATTTTCTTGCAAGTAGAAAAAAAGTTCTGTACTTAAGGACAGAGATCTTGAATGTAAGTTGTGACACTCAGTAGATCCATGTTTCTCTGTATAGCACCTCCTGCACCAACAAAGTAAGCCACTCAGATACTTCCAGAAAGGTGAACAAACTCAAAAAGACAATCAGAAAACATATATAAATATAAATTTACCAAATGCGGATATTTTTAGGAAGGCTAGTGCTACCACATGTAATAATTTCTCATTTACAAGTGACATGGCTAAGGAAACAAGCACTTGTAACATAACATAGAGAGTGAATTATAACCTCTTTTAACAGATGGAAAGGTTTTTCACATTTCAATTTTGTGTTAAATATATGTATCCCACGTCCCGTCCATGTGGAAGTCTTGGTTCAAATTCTCTGTAAAAGATGATTCATTCAGGGTTCCAGATCCTGTCGGACCTTTGGCCAGCCAGCCTTCAAAGGAAAAAGGCGCAGAACTGGTGGCAAGAGCTCAACTCCCGAAACAAAACAGTTCTGCGAATCATATGGGCGAGGAAGAAAGATTCGACCTAATAAGATAAGAGCTCTTTTCGAAGAGAACCAGCGAGATATCCAGATTCAAACTCTCGCGGGAGAGAGAGTTTCCCGGGACTATAATAAACCGTGATCAGTACAAAATGATCAATTCGAAAATAAATGAAAGATGATGATTTTTGTCTAATTTTCTATGCCTGTGAATCTCATATGGCTCAAATCTATTGTTTTATCAACGATACCAATTCTCTACAACTTACAGTTAGTTTCCGACCACATACAAGCATGAGTTGGTGATTTACTAATACCTATACAGCCCACCCTCCAAAAGTTTGAGATTAATGATCCAATTCATCGAAATGTTGGAGTTAGATGCTGGCAACGCAGTACCTGTACATGATGAACTGAGAGTATCCAAGCATCAGCTACCTCGTACGACTCTCTGAGGATCAAGCTGCCCACTGCAATAACTGGAAGGCACAACACAGAGTTTCTGCCTTCCTGTCCACTCTTCACCTGGCTTCAAGGTGATCGGAGTTTCCACAGCAGCCGGCGAGACACACAGCATGTCACTGTATTCGTTATTTCCAAAGTCTGCCATGGCCTTCGCCTTTTTATCCCAAGGGTTCCAGACCGCTACAAGAATAATGATAAAAGTATTTATCAAGGTACTTCAATTACCTAGAGAAAATAAAGAAATCTATATGGAGCAGCTACTGATTAGAAGGGAATGATGTTTCAAAGAGAATCAAATAGTTAATTTTCCTTTCACTTTCCTCAGAATGTATTTTATCAAATGACCAGAAATCCAAACTTACCAGTATCAGGTAGACCTTCTTTATATATTTCAAAAGTTTGCTTCTTTGCATGGTCCAGAAGGGCAATCTTTGTTGGTGTGGCGAGATATATTTTATCCACCTGAAAAATATTGAAATAGAACAGTGAGTAGTCCCTTAACCAAAAAAACAAAGATGTAGTGGTTAAATCAGCATTGATCTACTAAACTTACCTCAGATTCGAAAGTGATTGCATCCCCCTGTTCGGTAAATCGTACTCTGTTCTTCAAATTATCAAGGTAATCCATTGTTTCCAATCCTTCAACACGTACTTCACTGAAAGAGGGAATTGTCATGATTAAGGCAGGAAAAAGTTTGTATTATGCGTTCAAATTTATGTAATGTGACATGTTTGATAGACATGCGAATATGAAGTGCTTTGCAATATTTAAAACATCAGTAACATAATCTGCGAAGCTTCTTATCAGCCTCCAGACTGAAACATCATCGAAGAGCATAATATTGTATCAAGTGATATGCCAGCATAATCTTCAACAAAAGTTTCAGCATAATCTTTATGCACAAGAACAACATAATCTGAAATGAGGGAATTCCTTCAACCATAAAATTCGATTCAGTGTAATCAGCATAATGCAACTTCAGAACTAAAACATAATTCGAATATCCTCGTTCTTATGATAAATACGAACCAGCTCGAGAAACATCATGGGCCCAAATGAGTAGTAGTCCAAAAACAAACAGAAGTAATATTCCAGCAAGGGCAGCAATGCCAACAACATCCAGGGTAGTTTTGCGTGTATGAATGAATGAGACATGGAGTGTGCATACCCATGCACTTTGGGAAATAAAAAATAAAAGAACAGACCCAAAACGGAAAATAAAAGAAAAGCTTGACAGTTCATGCAATACCTGATATCCGAAACAGAGAAATATGTATGATAAGCAAACGAAAATGTAAAAGACTTTCCATCAGTGTTAATATTTCTGATACGCGTCGTCAACAGCAATTCTCCCATGGGTCTCAAACCAACCCGTGTTCGACACTCAAACCTGCGTAACATGACCAAATTAACTTTCGTGATTACATCTGAAAGACTAAGTTGCCTATCAAGAAAGAACGTCTCAGGTCTACCTATGTGGCCAGAATGTCTTGTCCTTTGGTAGCAAATCCTTGGGACGCAGTATAAAATCAACAAAAGTCATATCGGAGTAATTTGTTGGTAATGGAGGTGGGGAAGGGTCAATATCCCAAAACCTCACTCTAGCGAATCCATGCTGCTCATGGGGCCCATTGTTTGAAAACTGAAGATCCAGTTGAATTTCTTTATGAGGTCTATAACTATTCCAAGTGGAAAGAACAGGTTTCAGAATTGATACCTGCGGAAAACAAATAGGGATGCCTCCACGAATCGGCTGTGGAGGTTTGTAAGCTGACTGCAGAAATAAAAATATCGGCCTTAAAATTGCATTCACCAAAGGAGCCATCATTTTAGTAATTTCAAGATACTGCCATATACAGGGAAGAATAAAGAACAAATTCTTGAAAATTATCCTGGAAAAATACATCAAACAAAGTTAAAGAAGAAACTCAGTGTGCAATAATCTGACAGTGCAAAACAATCAAACCAGTTCAAGGTACGAGTCGACAGAAATATCATAATCATCTGCCTTTATCTTTCATAAAAAGTTTCATCAAGCTTACGAGACATAGAGAAACAAAATTTTGATGCACGGGGAATCTAGATACGAGAAAAAATGAACTGAGAAAATAGATTCAGCCATGTTGCAAATCCCATAATATCAGATATCAATTCTGTAGCATTAGTAACACATTTTTACTTAAATCAAGTAGCAAATTGAACTGAAATAACTCAGTAAATTAACCAGAATTAGCTAATCAAAACAAAATCAATAGGCACTGGACAAAGGATTACGCTGCAAATTGATAGCCAAACAAGAGAATACAATAACCTTACTACTAACAAAAAGAAACTCATCCCCATGCTTATTCTTCCATGATGTTACTTGACCTCCATACAAACTAACCTGCAGATAGATGACAATATAAATAGCATGCATTAATTAATGGTTTTTGCAAACTGCAGATAATACAAGATATTTTCAATCGAATACGTGCTAAAAGAAAAACTAACAACATCATTTATTTTAACCAAATGTGTGTTATCACATTGTCAAAAGACCAAGGGCTAGGCACCAAGGAAGTCCACAGCTACAGTAAGAAAACGATAAACAACACAATTAAAGGCCAAATATACTAAGAGAAGAAAATATGTCTAACATTTTGCGTTCTACTTAAATAAGTATTTGATGAAAATCCAAAACTTGGAGATGTGAGTGTGAAGTTTACTATATTTCATGTTATTTCTTAATTTTAAGATGATATGTAGCCTGGCCTATCAGGAAAATAAAATTGGCATCCAACTTTGGTGGATGTGGATACATGACTCTAAAACGAACAATGTTATTTATCGCATGCACTTCTTCTAGGAAGAGACGCAAAAAAAAAAAATATCAGAATGCGTAATAGATCTTTGTGCAGCTGTTTTCTCTTAGATTTTCAATGCATACACAAGATTTATGTAACAAGATCATCAAGCGTACAAGTCAAATCAAAACTTAAAGAGAATAAAAAAATTCCACCATCGAATACGTAGGAAAAGAAACCACTGAAGTACCTAGAATCCTCCACATTTCGTGAAAACGTGCCGGCACATATGGGTTAATGCATAACTAGGCTTCCTAATATCTAATGAACCAATGAACGCGACGTATGACACAGCCACTCATGGGTTAATGCATAACTAGGCTTCCTAATATCCATTCCCAACTATACTAACTAATTTAGCTTATTTCTTATTTAAATCAAAACTTGTTGCCATGCAGTCAGTTGCATGCGTACGTGTTACAGTAATTTTCGATCTATCATATATCCATATAAAAAGAAATGAACGCCATGCAGCAACCAACGTAATCCAGAAGTTCACAGTCATCACGTCAACACTTGCAATAAAGAAACGCAAGAACGGATAAAATATTATGACATGAAGGAAATTGTAACACAGAGAAGAAGATGCGAAATGTAGTATACATCAAACCTCGGCGGAGTAGCCGCTAACGTCCCGGATGATGACTTTCTTGAGCCCGCCGGGACCCTTGCAGATCTCCACCGCGGACTTCTTCTCAGAAGACGACGCCGTGGATGACGACATCTCTGGCGTCACTGATGAAGTGTGAGTGTATGTATATCAATGGAGTAATCCGAGTATCGAATTTCAGTTGAGACTCGAGCTATGGAGCTGGTAATGTGTAACTGCTAATGAGAACTGTTTTTCCAAATATATTGTGTTGAACTATTTTCCCTCGACCCCTTGGACTTTTAAGTATTTGGTATTTAGTCCATCGGTGTTTTCGCTTTTGCCGGTTTTGCGTCTTCAGGGATGTATAGACTAATTAATATTAATTGTCTGGTCCATCGATTTTAAGATAAAATTATGATGATTAATACACATATAAGATATTTAAATATTAATTTAATGAAGCACGTATAATTGTAATATAATTCACATATAAATAACTCGTATGCTTTGATTACTATTCATCAATATAATATTCTTTCAATGTCCCCCATGCATTATATAGAAAGTAATCTCATAGATTGCACCTAAATTTTAAGTTTTAAATTCCTAGAGTTTTATAAAAATATTTTTATTCAAAAGCCCGGAAATAAAATTTTTTACCTAATAATATACCTATCATCAGATGCTTAAAAATCTATTGACTCAAGATTAATTAAAAAATTTTTTTTTGGGAAACTAACCCTTACATATCATATGAACTCATAAAATAAACTCTATTGTTTCTTAAAAGTAAGAAATATTTATTGACATTGCCATTATATTACAAGTCAAAGCACAAACAACCTAAAGCTCTTGCAAGTTATACAAACTGCCCTTCATATTAAAATTTCGATATCTTCCTATAATTTCGACTGTGCACAGATAACAAAAGATTTCGAAATTTAATAATGATAATTCCGAACTCTCAGTATTTAAGTTATATTTATATTTCCTATATAATTACAAACTCCACTTTATATCAAAAAATTTCCCGAGGATAGTGTACCATAAGAAAAATTGGGTTCTGCACAATAACTTTTTATCAACATAAAAATTTAATCGAGTAGGTCTTTCACTGCACAAATATGAAACGATGGATTTCTTCTTTCTTTTGAACCAAAAAGAACATGAGTTGAACCTGAGGAACTGTATCACATGATATCTTTATTATACATGTGTGAATTCACAAAGGCTCCTTACATCGTCATTCTCAAGTACATCTGAAAGAACTACTACATATTTCTAGTAAAAGCTCTTTTTATGTGATACAAATCATAGTATCCTCGATTTTCCAGTCATGATCTGAAACGTATAAGTTCCATCTCCTCAGACGGTATAGTGCTGCTGGATGGTTTCGATGTCGAGGCCCTTAAGCTTCACGACGGACTCGACATGGCCCTTCAAAGTATGCAGCTCCCGAAGCCTAAACGAGGACAAGAGCATGTTTTGTTTCCAGTTACACTCTTCATTTACCGAGAAATTAAATTTGAACTTAAGATGCAAAATTCATTTATTTTACCTTGCAATCTCAGCTCTCCTTTTCGCTTGTTCCGCGATTTCGGACAGTTCTCTGTAGTTATTCTTATCATGGAACACATTAGTGGCTTCTTGTGGTTGCAGTCCATGTAAAGTTCTCTGAGCCAGAGCCCATTGAGCTTCTCTCTCCTCTTTCCCATAGTCTTTTTTAGTTGTAAAAGCAGTCTGTTTGATCAAAAAAGATTAGGTGTTTGCTGTAAGAGGTGGAAAGTTTAATGAGCATACCTTGTTTTCATACAAGTTCTTCCAAGCTTTCCCACTTAAGATGTAACGGATGGAAAATTTGATGAAGTCTAGAGGCACGTAGAAGACCGCGCTATAAATCCAGATCACACCTGCCCATCCCCAGCCGCAGCCTTTTATTCTCGCAAAACCCCAGTTAGCATACACAGCTAGTAGAGTTGCAACCTGCACAGCCACAAGTGATGAAATATTGAACCGATATTTGAGATTTGAGGGTAGAAAAATAAGTGAAGTTTTATGATACCGTCTGGGCGATCACAAAAGCAGTCATCAGAAGGAGACCGGGGCGCTCAGCATAGGACCAGCTTCGTGATCTGGTAACGAATATGAGGGCCTGGCTAACGATACTTACTTGCAAGTAAAGAGCAGCCATCATTTCATTTTTACTGTCTTTAATGTCTTTTACTCCAAACTTCTCCTACATTTTGCATTATGTTGTGAGTAATCTTATTGAATCAACTACTTTCTGCACATGGAGCAAACTTTACCGGGAAGAAGCTCGTTTTGTGCATCAACCAGAAGAATATAACGGTCATCATTGCAAGGTAGCCTCCGAGCACCACTCCTGTTGCAAAGATTTCTTTGAGTTTCCAGCTATCCGGCAATGGAGACGGCTTCACTCTATCCTTCGAAATTGTCATGATTGTACCTTAACAGAGGGATCATGTTCATTAATGATCGGTCAGAGAAACTTTTTGAGAAAGGTTTCAGATAAATATTGGATATCGAACTCGAATCTCACCATCATTGAGAATAGCAATGATCAAAACCATGAACGGAGAGAAATCGAACTTCCAAATCAAAGCAATAAGCATGAAACCAAACTGTGAATTGAAAAGAAAGAACATGACAAGAAATTGTGCCATCAAACACCATATTGCTACTGTCATTATGCTTTTGCAAATAGCTTAGTTAACTTACCACAATACGGATGGTGATGGAAACTGCATAAATCTGTGGAAGAAGAAAAGAACAAAGATATGAACAATTGCAATTTCGTGGACCAAAAAATGTCTAGTTATAAAATATAACTAACGGTGTAATTCTTCATTCTCTGAAAGATAGCTCTACTTGTCAGCACGGCACTGATAATAACACTAAGCCCCGGTTCAGTCAACACGATATCAGAAGCACCTCTGGCTGCATCGGTAGCATCAGCAACAGCAATTCCGATGTCTGCTTTCTTTAGAGCCGGGGCATCATTAACTCCATCTCCAGTCATTCCAACAATATGCTTACTCTCTTGCAACTTCTTCACAATTTCGTATTTGTGTTCTGATTGCCAACAAGAAAGTATGAATTTCCCGTTTCACTACAAAGATTGTGTCTCAAAGACTGAGTACCAACATACCAGGGAAAACACCAGCAAATCCGTCAGCTTTCTCTATAAGTTCTTCCACCGGAAGGCCAATTATAGATTCATCTTTGTGTTGGCCGAGTAAAGAAGCTGATGGATACATGTTAATTCCCATTCCAAGCCTACGCCCTGTCTCCTTTGCAATCGCAAGCTGATCACCTGGAATTCAATAACGCATGTATGAAGTGGGACATACACCAAATTCTCAAAGGTGGTGAAACATTTACTTACCTGTAATCATTTTCACATTCACACCAAGATGCAAAGCTCTACGGATTGTCTCTGCACTGTCGTGTCTAGGAGGATCGAATAAAGATAGAAGTCCAACAAATTGCCATGGAGAACCAGGGCTTTCCTTCGATTTCTCTGGAACTTCCTGAGAACATGTAACATTTAGTTCAACAACATATATTTTGGTTACATATACTTAAATACTGTCATTTTTCGGTATAAACCTGTCTAGCAACAGCCAATGACCGAAGCCCACGTTCAGCAAATTTATTAATGACAGAGTGAACCCTTTTCTTGAAGTCTTCCTTGCAGTTACACAGGGTCAAAATCTGATTCAAATCAAGTGTAAATTACATTATATACTCAGTGTTTGCATACTAAGAAGCAGTGGTTCAAGAAGATAGAGAAAATGAACGAATACTTGTTCGGGGGCGCCTTTGCTAGCTCGATGCCAATTCCCATTTGAATCGATGTAAGTCAAAGCCGTCCTCTTGTCCACAGGGTTGAAGGGAAGGAAATGCACCTCTCTGATGCCAGCTCTTGCCTAAAATCAAAAGCAAGTCATATTAAAACACTCTGGTTATGCAGGAGCCTGATTTGATTATACGTTACGTGACATTGCAGATACCTCCTTGGGATCAGAAAGTGTACCAACGATGGCACAATCAATAGCATCTTGATTTTCTGTTCTAGATGCCCTTGCAGCAAGAAGCAACACATGATCCGCATCGACTCCCTTTGCGAAGACCTCAATCAAGGTTTTGTCAACCGTCAGCTTATTGAGCGTTAGAGTCCCGGTTTTATCACTACACAGGACATCCATCCCGGCCAGCTCTTCAATGGCAGTCATTCTCTTCGTAATAGCACCTTGTTGTGACAACTTGTGGGACCCAATAGCCATTGTCACAGACAAAACAGTAGGCATAGCGATTGGTATCCCTCCGATCAAAAGAACGAGCAGATTATCAATTCCCTGCCTATACGGCCTGTGCTGAATTGGGTACATGACGATTATCTCGGCAAGCATGCCAACAGCTATGGAGCAGATACAGAAGTTCCCTATTGCAGTGAGTACTTTCTGGAAATGTCCAACTTGATGAGTACTGTCCACAAGATGTGCAGCCTTCCCAAAGAAGGTGTGCACTCCCGTGGCAATGACAACTGCCTCAATCTCGCCTTGTTTGCAAGTCGAACCGGAGAAGATTTCATCATATGGATGCTTGGTGACCGGGAGTGACTCTCCAGTGAGGGCTGATTGGTCAACTTTCAACGGGTCGCCTTCAAGAAGACGGGCATCAGCAGGGATTATATCTCCGAGTTTAATGCTTATAATGTCTCCAGGAACTAGAATGGCTGCTTCTTGCTCACTCCATCTACCATCTCTGAGAACCTATCATCATCAACCAAACATTTTAAAGCACAAGATCAATAGTTGGGCGTCGGAAGCTGTTTATCTAGTGATTTATACCTTAGTTTTGGGAGCAAGACCAGCCATGAGGGCTGCAGCTGCGTTTCCAGCATTGTTTTCTTCGATGAAACTTATGGTTGAGTTGATAACGAGCAAACAAATTATGCCGACGAAGTCTTGCCAATCGGGGGGCTTTCCGTTTCCATTGGCGAGCACAATAGCCATCAGAGCTGCGGCTTCCATGACCCATGACAGTGGATTCCACATGAACCCAAGGAACTTGAGTATTTTGCTTTCCTGCATGTGCAATCAAACAGATATAATTACGTACTAGCTAAATAAGCACTCTAATAAATTTTTTTTAACTACTTTTGAGAAAATTACTTCTAATAATTTGCATGCATGTTGGAAAAATTACTTGGTATAAACACAAAACAAAAATTGACCTTCTTTTCTTCCAACTTGTTGGGTCCAAAAATTTGAATCCTGCTGGCTCCCTCATCCGAACTCAATCCCTCACGCCCGCATTTCAGCTGCTGAAACACTTCCTCTATCGGAATTTTTTCCTGTATAAGCCCCATTTGGTAAGTACGTGTGTATATATATATATATATATATATATTGTTTTCTATTTTAATTACATGCACGTGTTCAAATTGTTTTGTTGTTTGTGTGTGTATATCCAAATTTAATGACCAATATTATAAAATAAAGAATGGTATATATTTAACCACGAGCCCTATATATGCAAGTCAAACATTGAGGTTTGGCCGATATTCATAATTTAATTATGAGAAGCCAAACCCTCGTTAATAACAATAGTAATCGTAATTTATTACCATCACAACTGGAGTCTTAGTAACATATTAAACAGAATACGCATATTATTTAAGATTACATTATCTCAACCCTAATCCAGAAATTCTAGTTACAAAAAATTTATGGCTGCCAGTTTCGTAAATACAATTAAAAAAACGATTCAGGACTTTTGATAAAGCGGATATGCTAGAAAAATCTATTCAAGTATCGATGATATAAAGACATGAAATCGAATATATAAAACATGCACACAAAAGATGGAAAACTAGCTAGAATCAAAATCTTAATAATTACCAGATCAACAGTCTCATTTTTTATCTCTTCAAGACTAATACCTCCCATGTTTCACGGCCTGTTGAGATATGAGTTGAATGAAAAGAGGAGAGATGAATTAAGTGAAATATCAAATGCTTAATTCATAGCTTATTTGAATGCATGGGATGATCAGACAGATATTATATTTTCAATCCCAGAAAACTGTGGAGGTAAGGGTAAAGCCTTGTTCGGTATTTATATGTAATAATTAAGTAGCTAGGTAGCACTACAGTACTCCTATGTTTCCAAACCTACCTGCCCCAAGTGATCCCTTCCTTGATCACGCCTTCAATTCTCATATTTATAATATAGATACGAATACAATCGACGCCTTCTCTCCCTCGAAACTCAACTTGTTTACGCCTCATAATTATGATTTTTATTTTAATGTTAGATAATAAATTAAGATAATACTATAATATTCTATGCATTAGTTTAGAAGGATATACAGTACGCCTATGTTACATGCAGCTAAAGCATTTTACTATAAAATGGATAATCGTTGTTAACTAATTTGTTACCATAACAGAAATTTTTATGCATTAATTTGTACGTAGTTTGGTTTCATTTATAATTTATCTTGTAAAGTAAAATAGTAGATCAATTATAACCATAGTCGAATCCCTCTACGGTTTTTTTGGCCACGTTTATATTCAAATATTTATATTCCTACAGCAAGTCTTATGGTTTAAACATGGTTATTGGTCATTCATGTGTTTATTTTCCACCAACTGTTGAGTACCCGACACATATATATGATGGATAACATTATAATTTATAACTATACATAAATATCTTAGAAATGAAAATAATATTCTGAATTATTCATGGTTATTAAAATGGATCCCCAAACGCAAGAAAATAATCGACCATGTTGTAAAATGAATGTTAATATTTTCATAACTTCTAGAAAACTACCACTAACGAAATGTCTAAATTTTTTTAAAAAAATCTTAAGTAATTTAAGACATAATTCTACATCTACTTCGTATCGAGCTTTTATTCAAATCTCTATATTGAAATGAATCACCTTATCCTATTAAGATTAAATAAAAGTTCGAATCATTATATTGCAAAAGTCATATATTTCTACGTTTATGAGGGAAAACGATACCTGCAAGTTTAATATGTAGCTAAATATATGGCAATATCTGATTTCAATTTAATTAGACGATAGATTAAAATCTAAAATAGCGAACTGAATTATAAATATACACACATAAATGTGTGTACTTACAACATAAACATAAACATTTAATTCCATCTTAAAATTAACTATTTTAATTTTTTTATTTTTTATACTGAAGGTTGTTCAACGCTATAGTATCACACATAAATCCTTTGTACTGATGTACTTACATCTAAATAAATCAAATTGGTTCATGCTTATTCAAAGTTGATTAACATTATTATTTAACCCCTAAGCTTGTTTGACTGGAAATCAAAAGGCGCGTAGGTGAGTGATCACTAGTGGTCTTACCAATTTGAATTGATAATTCAGTTCATAAATATATTTATGGCAATTATTAGTCAACGTGTTGATTATGGCTATTAAGATACATGCATAAATGTCTTTGGATCGAAGCTCTGACGATAAATATAATTTTTTTTTTAACTGTAAGGTAAACAAGTAGGTGCTGGCTATACATCTAACTATATGCCCCCGGCTTCAGGTAATGCCTCCACAAAAACTTTGGGGAAAATAAAATAATATCCATAATTTCTTACAACTTGGAATTAGTTTGCATATTCGCTTGGCTCATAATTCACTAAATTTAATACATAGCACATTGTGTTTGACTCAAACATCCAAAAAAATATCTGTAAAGCTATCAATTATGTTGTGTTATATAGACTATGCAAAGAGATAAGTATTGAGTTTTTGTCGTTTTATTCTTTAGTCAATAATGTGTATATATATGTAATGTGCATGTATCACGGCACCAAAATTTCAACGTGCGTGGGTCTTGGAAATGCGAAGGCATGGATGCCAACGTAAGTATGCTTAGCAACATTATTACAAGTATATTAATAACTAGTTGAACAAATAATACGAATATTATATATACTTGGTATGACCCACACTATTCATCGTCAATTGTATTGCATGCATGCGTCTTGCTACTGTTTCCAACGTCTAACAAGATGATAAAGTATATTCCGAAAATTATAAATGGGCTTGGACGAAGGATTGCGGTTATGGTTTCATATTCTTTTGATGAATTTATTGTGGGTGTGTTAAATTCACCTGTTACAAATTAGATTGAAGTAACGAATCATTATATGACCGACGAGCTACCATAAAGTTAGGAGATCCGGAGCTCTGTGGTGTCAAGTGGAAGTGCAGTGATGTATGCAGCTGAGGCATCCTAACAGACCGGTAGACTTGAACCTTGTTCCTACATGACCTGATCAATTCGATCAGGCACTCGCCACAAATAGGAACTAATAAAGAAACCCGCGATCCCGTAGAAAGACATCACGAGCCCTTGTGGAAAAAAGACAATTTGCTGAGCCGAAACAAAAGATATCAAATTTCTACCAAGATAACTGGAATCGAAGCGGAGTCGTAATCTTTTTTTGTATTCGTTCTAGATTCACACAAAATAACAAATAAAATAGATTCATAGGTTTGATACCTTGTCTAGAATTCATGGGTAAAAAAAAATATTCGATAGCATAGAGTCGACGAATGAAGTGGGTTAATTAATAATTCACAGACGAAAAAATGGCAAAAAAAAAAGCATTCATTCCTCTAAAGCGAAGGCGGGTTATTTCTTTTGATGACCTGCAATCCGAGCAGGACTTCATGCCTTGGGTCCCGAGGTGGCATGGTCGAGGGTGTTCACTCCTCGGATTTCGAGGTGGTGGCCACAGCTGATATCATATATACACGGAACAATCTTATAGCATTAAAATACAACCAAGATTGACTCTTACCCACAAATCAGATATTTCCATCGGTTTATGGCCAGAATTGAGTGGTTTTGAGGATTTAACCCGTGTAAGTAAATTAGTCGGTTAATTTTAATTTATCCAGAATTGACCCTTTTACTTTGATCCCTTTCCATTACCTAATTCTCGATTAGGCTTATCAATATATTTGAATAGGTTTTCTAAACATTTAAAACGAAATAAATGAAATGATAACTGTAAGTTCCGGTCTCGTAAGCATCCACCCATTTTATTTTGAGATTATAAATAAGCTTTTTAAGTTTTTGTTATTTAATTGTGTTACAACTTACAACCACAGCAAACAAAACAAATACAATTTGTGGTAGACATTATAATTAACTTTAGTACGTAAATTTATCTTAGAAATTAGGCAGATAGTCAACACATGCAATTGGAAAGGCAGATACGTCCACAATTCCCCGTCGGAAAGGTAAGATGTGGAAGCCTGGAAGGGGATTACGACAGCTGAATAAAAATCACCCAACAAATTAAAAAAACACCCTCTAGTATTAACTACTAACTAGTTTTCTGAAGAAAAAAATGATCCATTCGTACAAGATTTTATAGTGGATACCGAACACGGTTTACAAAGTAATCTTCAGGGGGACAAAATAGACTTTGTCAAATATGTATGAAACTCAAGTATGGATGTCTGCAATATATCTGACTGCAATAACCACAGGTCAAAATTTTTATATATTCTTTCAAAAAGGACCTGGTAATCATACATATATAGACCCTGTACTGCTGCACTAAGATTTCTTTTTCCCCTTCTCGATCTTTGGTGCGTTTCTTCCAAGTTCCGACATGCAGCCTCAAACAAAAGCACAAACATGTAAAACTAGTCCTACTTATATAATTCCTCTACATTCTCCCAAACGCTGGCAATCTTGAGAGACTAAATCACAGAAATCTTGCTAACCATTTCATATAAATCTCAATTAAACCTCTGTTCCTGCCATTAGCTCCACCGACCTTTACATGAAAGAGTAATTTAAGTTGGCTATGGCAGGGTCTGACAACAATGTAGGTCAAGAATTTCCAGGATGCAGCCCAAAAAGAATGTGTTAACTGTGCAATTCTAGTCTACTCCCTCCTCATCAGAGGACAGAGCTTGCAAGAGAGAGTTCGTGAAGCTCACCTAGCATCCACTCTTCCCCAGTTTGACCTCCGAGGACTATGACCCTCGTCTCACCAACGACACACGTGCTATGTCCCCATGCAATTCTTGGGGCTCTCCCAGGTACATTTAGAATCCTCCATGTTGGCTTCTCTTCCGTTGGATCAAGTATATAGAGCTGAGATGCAGAGTGGAGGCCAGCCACGGAGCCACCAAAAACAACAATCCTACCACCGGGAAGACTCATAGCCACGTGATCTAGTCGAGGAGGAGGAGCGATGCCCCCAGGATTTCCAGAACCAGGCATGCCACTACCAGTCACACTTCTCCAACACGGTTCCTCCTCACTCAAATCCATGGTGAACACATCACTTGATCGGAAACGAAGAGGGCCACTCTTGGCAAGACCGCCAAACATCAATATTTTCCTACCACCATAAACAGACAATGTGTGGCCCAATCTTGAAGGCGGAGCCCAAGCGACTGGTATCTCTCGCCATACAGGTCTTTCCAATGAAAGGTCAAGCAAGAAGGTGTCACTGAGAAGCACTCCAGAATCTGCACAACCACCTGAAACTATCAGTTTGGTCCCATCAAGTGTGCAGGAGCTGTGCCAAGATCTAGGAAGTGGAGGAGCCAAGCTGGATATTTCGCGCCATGTCGGATGTTTAGCATCCAAATCTAGAACAAAAACATCATTAAGTAAACCTTGTCTCCCGCAACCACCAAACAGGACAAGATGAGAACCATTAACACAAGAAAGGGTGTGACCCCATCGCCCGGGAGGGGGGGAACTAACTTTGAAATGTTGCCACTCTGGCTTGCAAGAGTTCAGGTCGAGCACGAAAGTATCATTCATGGGCTGCATATTCACACCTTCTCCACCAAAAAGAACCACACGACTCCCAACTGCGCATGCACTGAAGTTGCAACGTGAGGGTTCGACAATGCCTCCAACAGTCAGTTTTCTCCAAGCTAATGCTTCAAGAGTGGTAAGTTCCCTTGCCAATCTACCCCACCCAAGTTGTTTAGCACCAGAAACAGTTTCTATAACTCGAGTTGTTTCACATCCCCATGCATTTTGACACACCAATCTCCATAGATCATCATTCTTTGTCAGCTCGTAAAATCGCCGACATACAGAACCCACAGATGCAATATCCCTTGGCGTCAGCCTTGAAAGAATCTTTAGAGCAAGAACTTCATCACTTAACTCCATAATCCCACAAACACCACGGTTAATATTCCTGAACCCATCTGAAACTGCTTCATGAGGAGAAAATTTAAATCTTAACCTTTCAGATGCTCCGGATTCTTTGGCTGATGGTCCAGGTAGTGGACCCAAATCAAGATTTGCTTCGATAAAGACTTGTATGGCAATTACATGAGTTATTGTTTCGTCTTCGCCATATATTGGGGTCATATGCAATCTATTCATCATTGGTGATCCATCTTTTCTAAAATTTAACAACTCTCCTTGAAATTCAATGCCTACATCAAGGCATCTTCGTATCTCAGCAACAATAGTAGGGTCCACAAGAGGATGCCTTCTCTTAGCATATGGGCCACGGCATTGCAAAAAACGACTACAGAAAATTAAAATAAATAGTCATAAATGTGCAAGCAATCATACCGCAAGACCCGTATAAACAACAAAATTCAGTACACAGCTACATCGATATCACTTAAAATAGATGATAAAAATGGCATCGGACAACAATAGACTGAAACCAGAAGGAAAAATAAAACAACTGAGGACAACATTCCGAGTCCAGAAATAAACAACCATTAACATTATGAAGATTTGAAGAGATGATATTAGCACATATTTAATTGGTATGTTGGTGGTAATTCAAAAACTGCACTAAAATGTACAAGTTTCGACATATTTACAACAAAAAACTAGAGAATGTGAACAACTATAAGTGCTGTTAGAATACTCTCGCCCTGTTCTTCTGTTGACTAGTTCAACTCTTGAGAGCTAACTCCCACAGAACCTATCATGGATGCCTTCATCCATCTGGTAATAATATGTTATACACCTTGGTCCAACCTAAAAAGGTCCCATGTCCCGATCAATCAAAAAATTAAAAGTGACCATGTCCTCGACACTTAGCTGAATGTCCGTCTGTTACTTAAATGTTGGGGATTAGCTTAAGCCCAATAGAGAGCTAAACAATGTCAGGAGGAAAAGACTCGGGAAAGCTTGTAGAACTCCCCTTTCCGGAGCCAATGCTTAATGTGTGACTAAGAGCACCAAGAATTTACATTTCATCGAAACTCATAAATACATGGAAACAAAATGTTATGAAACTCTGAAATCCTTCCCTTCCAAGCCCGTTCCTCAACTCTATCTATTTAAGCTTCACATAAACCAGCTTCCGATTGTGGAATTACATTATACTATCGCAGGCAACGCCATTGAGCTTCTATGCAAAAAATCCAAAAAAATTTGATTCATCCCATATTTGACAAACTTCAATCCACCTTCACTAGACTTGGCAAAAATCCAAACTATCAATCTATTATATAATCAAAGCTGCAGTCTAAAATATACTGACCACAAATCTATGCATGTCTAAATATACTGACCAGAAATCCATGTATTGTTAAACAAGTAAGGATAAAAGGAAGACGAAGAGGGCGCGGCGCTGACCAGTTACGTCCAAGAACTTCCTCCGCGCGGTACCCAGTAATCATCTCGAACACAGAATTAACGTAAATTATGGGATTATCTGGCTCCAAAGCATCCGTGACAACAAATCCACAATTCCCAGGCTGAAAAAGCGCGTCCATAGAGAACGGCAATTGCCCGCCACCACTCTTCCGCAGCAGAAACCCTAATCCTTCTTCAACATCGTCATCATCCTCCTCCGCGCTGTTCAGATCGGATTCCGAGTCGCTGTCCCACTCCATCGCAGGTTACCGCACAATTGAATACCCAAGAATACAGTTACCCCATGATAATGAGGATTAAATTAATCAAAAACAGAAGTAGATATTAATGGGTTCGACCAGTTTCAGTGTGTTGTATGGCTTTATGGTTCGGGTTCACCGAACGATTGGTCGAATGGTATGCGATTTGGTACCACCTCGGGTTGTCGTCGTGTCGAAGAAGAAGGAAGCGCGAGAAAAAAATCTCCTTTTTCTTGTTGGGCAAATATCGATGGAAGGAAGATAAGACTAACTTAGATATTTTGACTTTGGAAATTCCTTCCTTTTTTTCCCCATTTTTCCCTATCGAATCTATTTATAATATTTGGGAGGGCGTGGACGTGAAAATAAATGTTAACGTAATTTACAGAAAAATTCAAAGATATTTATTCTCGGTTCGATGAATAGAAAGTTATGTCTGAAAAATAAAAGGTAAGAAACTATTCATATCATCTTTAAAACAGAAAACTTGAAATTTAAAAAGTTTTATCTAAATTGAATTCATGGACAAACAGATTAATTTTATTTTTATAATTAGTTCAAAATATTATGAATGCTATTAAAATGTTCTTTTTTAACTTGTAGATATTTAATTTAACATTTTAAAGACAGATACTAAACATATCGAATGATTTTAGATAAGAATTTCCGAAACAACCCCGGTATTATATTGCAATTTATCTCGCACTCTTGCTCACTTCACTTCACTTCCGATGCAAAGCTTCCAAAAAGCAATCTACGCTAAGCGGCTCTATTCTCATCTTCCTAGATTTGTACTTGTTGATGATTCATTTCCTACCAAGTGTGTGAATTAAGGATCAATCTACTCTTTTTCTCGCGATTTAGTTTTTTAATTTTAAAATGCCAATCAAAAGTGAAGCGTCCACTCCGCCGCCGAGAATCGCCAAGATCGGGCCGTATACGGTGTTTGTGACTCCTCCTGCTACACCCGATGCAGCCCAAAAACCGAATTCTTCAAGAAAACTCGACGCGGTTGAGAACCAGATGCAGAAACCGGTTCATCCCCCAGCTCCTCCCCCAGTTATGGCTCCGCCGGCGCAGTTCTACAAAGAAAAGCCCTCTTCTTTTGCTTTCTTCTGGGATGCCGTTGCAAAAGTTCAGAACGGTACCGTATTGAGCTCCATGGTTCTTTTTTTTCCTGAAATTTTGTTATCAACACTGTTGGGAGTGGGGTGTTGTGTGAATAATATTGCCTTTTAATTTACGTAATTCTCGTTCAGCCCATGCTAGTCTAGACGAGCAGGTGGCGCATTGGTTTGGCTTGAACCAGTCGAAATATCAATGGGCATTAGATGATTACTATGAAGCCAATGGAAAGGTGAGATTTTGCAGCTATACATTAGCTATCATTTTACTGAACTTGGCTCACGATTTAGTCCTGTCCAAAGTACAATTTTGTTCTGAAAAATGTACTATTTTGAATTTTTTTTTAAAAAGATAGAATTACCCATGCATTTTGATTTTGTCACTTAATTATAGACTTCTAGAGATGAAGAACTGAATGTGTCATTGTTCTGCTGCAGTTGGTCGAATCTTGTATTCAGTTTAACTTTCAATCAAGCTATATGTTTTTGTTTTGTCGTCTGTCATTGTGCTGAACTGACTACAGTATGCTTTGTCGGTATAATCCATACATGAAAATTAGACTACAATTCTTTCAAGCTGAAATTAGATTGTGTCCTGGTGCCCGTTTCTGGCTGAAATTTGGACGGAAACAGATGAGATATGAAATTGTGATAGATTTTTTGGCCTGGCCACTGATTTTTCTAAAATACTCTATTTATCTCATTTGATGCTCTACAGTGTTGGTGAAAATTCTGAAATGGGAATTTATAGTTTTGAGTTTACAGGTTCTTTATAGAAGAAAGAAGTCCCTGTCTATTTTTATCAATCTATGAAAATCCGTTAGTGTGCCTTGTGTGCAGTTATTTATAACCGCCGCTCATGTACAAATTGAAAAATATATGTATTTTGTTTTTACTTCATCTTTTATGCTGAGAAAGCTGATTAGAATAATGCAGATAAGATTTCCGAAAAAACATTGTCAGACAGACTCCAGTCTAGTTGGTCATTCCAATGAAATTAATAAAATGACAGATTTTTTCTTGTTTAGAGAGTGACGTTTGCGAATCTCAGGACAAGGAAGTGAGGATATCTCATGCTTCTAGTTTAGAGTCGAGAGGTTGTGTGGTAAAAGTTGCATCAGGATTCAGGGTGATGAAAGTACACTACTGATTGAATCTCAGATACATTCTTATGCTGGATGATGATTGCAGTATCTCAGTGGAGGTGATTTGGACAAAATCATTGGATTGCTATCACCAAAATACCGTTAGCAGATTTATTGTTGGTTGGAGTTTGGACGTAGGAACTAGTTCCTCCTCGTAGGCTAGAGGGTTGACTTTGATGACAGTTGTTTGGATTGTTTCTTACACTTAAATATCAGTGTTATGTATGCTTTTTGAGAGGCATATCCATGCAGCATATTTCAATCAGATTAGGAGTTTCTTTTCTTTGTAACAAATGCCTAGTTTAGCTGAGGTGATTATTAATGAGCTGAAAGGAAGCACGTTGAGTCCTGTAGGGTCATTTTCTCGTTAGCAGGTTTATGGCCTGTACTGGTGCTAATGTATGGCCAGCGTTTAAGTTCATCATGGATTCTCTCTAAGTTTAATGGGAATTCTTTGTCGTTATCCAGAATTTTGACTTATAGATTTAAAACATTGCTGTTATCTTATATTTTTGCTTGCGAAAATGGTAGATTGATCTGATGCATGTGAATAATTTGACTGCAGAATCAAACAGAGAAGAAAACACAGGCTAAACCTGGCAAACTAGAGAACGTATAAAATCTTGGTAAGCTGGTAGAAAGTTATTTTTTTATTCGTTTATCTTAATTTGGGCAAAACCTTTACTCTGAATAATTTTTCAGGTTAAGTTGAATGGAGGACTATGCGTGAAAAAATACTCTTCCAGATACCCCTCTTCTACATTTTGATCGAAACTGGTCGTGTCCTTTTTATTTATTACGATAATACATGGTCTATAACGCTGTAGCTCGTATTGTATGGTATTACCATGTCAGTATATGTAGCATTCAGAATGTCTCAACCAAATGCTATGTTTTCATGCCTTTATTCTGTGGTTTCTTCAATATTAACCCGGCATCTGGTATAGAATTGTTTGGCTTTCTTTACAAACTCCTAATGTTAAAAGGTCGTAAATTGCTCTACATAATTTATTTTATTTTGGTGCAACACTAGGGAATTGAAATACAACCATGTTCGCCAGAATCTATGTTTTACCACATGAGAAGGTAAGATAATTAGAGGGCAGACGTTATAATCAGTCATAAACATGTGCATTCAATTCCATAACAAGTTTGAATTATATCCGGAAGAACGAAGTCCACGACATTTTTCAAGGGAGACACCGAGGCAGGAAACAAGACCTAATCCTATGTCGATCCAGGACGGAGAATTTCATCTGTCATCACTGATACTACAGTGCAAAGAAAGCATCCCACCGGTGTATTGCTTTCTCACCTGCCTGTACTTCTAAGTAGCTTCTTGTATGGTATTTCAACATAGTTGAACTCAACCACCTTGCAAATCTTCGATACGACTTCCATAAAAACTTCTGCTACATCCCAGTGTACTACAGTGTAATCCTATGTCGATCCAGGACAGAGAATTTCATCTGTCATCAATGATACTACAGTGTAAAGAAAGCATCCCACCGGTGTATTGCTTTCTCACCTGCCTATACTTCTCAAGTAGCTTCTTATATGGTATTTCAACATAGTTAAACTCAACCTCCTTGCAAAACTTCGACATGACTTCCATAAAAACTTCTTCTGCTACATCCCAGTGCTGACTACGCAAATCCAACAGGTACCTGCTATCCGCTGATATAATATTCAAACTGCTCGAGTTCTCTATTTCTCCTTCCACTGGAAGATGTCTCATCCATAGCAGGTGTCCGAGAGGATCTTCATTTTCCTTTAACGCTGCTTCTATGTGAAATAGGATGTCCGAAAATTTTGATTCAGTCAAGATCCTATTGACCAAGAAACAGAAAATTGTCCTCCAGTTATTGTTTAACCTATCTTCTGTTAATGATACAAATGATGATGCACCGACCAAACAAGCCTTCCGAAACATAGAATCACGCTTGCCAATGAGATTGATCGCAACATGCAGCAGCTTCAGGGATGCAGTGATAACATTTTGTGGCATGGAATCAGATGACGGACATAGTAACTTTTTCTGTTTCTCGTGCCACGAATAGACCGCGATGTGCAGAAAACCTTCCCACCTGTCATGAAATCAAAATTGTATCTTACACGACATTAATATGAAAGAAATAGGCATTGTTTATATTATTTCTGATGTAGAAAAGAGAATTTAGTATGCTCTTGGGTCACAACTTTCCAAAAACAACTGTTTTCACATCTAAGTTGGAGAAAAATACTTACTCAAATGGCGGTTCAATTTCAATTGCCAGAGTCAAGTGCAAGGAGAATTCAAATGGATTATTGAATTCCTCAGTGTCACCTTTAAGGGCCTGAGCTTCATGAGGAAATCCTCTTGGAATATATAAAACATCACCTTCTTTCAGCAAAAATTGTTGGCACGTGGCAGTTAATTGGCTTTCAGCCTGTAAATCGTGTGGTATATCTAAAGGTTCATATAAACGAGGTAATTGATGCCGCAACGGAGGAAAAATTGTCCATTCTTTTACACCAATAAGTTGACACACAAATACACAATGGTCGTCACTGTGACGAACCAAACCTTGGCAATTAGTAGGTGTCAAGTACAAATTCACACCAGCCGAAGGCTGGCCAAAGAGAGAAGCTAACCCATCTGCAATAGAAGCAATTGATTGAAAACGAAAACCCATACCACGTAGAGCAATTGAGTAACCCTCCACAAGTGCATCTTCAAATTTCGATATATCATTAACATTAAGGATATGACGACCCAAGGTGACACCGGGGCTTGAATGCTCCTGAAAAAAGTGTAACTCTCTTTTTCTGCCTAGCGTTTTTACAACACGAACATCTTGGTTGTAAACCAGTGCACAACCAAGTTGATCTCTTACATCTTCCATCACCTGTAGGATGTCCAGTTCATCAGAAGCTGTTGATGGACAGGAGGTGAATCGCTTTAGTATTGTGGGAAAAAAGCTTGGTATTGCCTCTTTCAGACCAAGAAACTGAATAAATGGACTGAAAATACCATCCTCACTTGGTGAAGTCTGCGCAGATTTCCTTACAAGCATAGGAGACACCTCCCAAATGTTTGATAGAAACAGTTCAAAAGTATTTTCTCCTAATCCAAAAATGCTTTCCGTTATCATATCAAAAGCCACTGGTTGAAGGTACAGTCGAGAAGAAATGGAGAGTCTAAAAATACTTTCAGCCAGTTTATTTGTTTCGATGCTAAATGTGTAGAAATCTTTTGGCAAGTCTCCTCTAGAAGAAGCAATGTAGAACCTCTGTTCAATTACTATTCCCCACAACTTCTTCAAATGAATCAGATACAATTCTGATAGCTCTGTTGGTATAGCTCTTAGCTGCTCCATCGTGCAGGTGTTGATAAGAGTGGTTGAAACATGGAAAAGCGATGCCGAATACTCATCATCCCCAAATATCATCACATCAGTGGAGACAGAAGCCATGGGAGCATAATTTTTATTCGCCTGGATTGAACAAACGCTGATGGACATTTAGTCAGAGTAAAAATACCAGATTGACAGCTTTTGATTATATATGTAGTTAAATAGCATGTACAATTGAAGGACTAACGCAAACTGGATCATATAACTTTACGAGAAAAAGCTTTAGTCAAGTACTTTCAAATTTTATCAGAGTTCCTAAGATTAGCATCAGTTCTTCATATAAATTACAAGACATGATTGTCGGTACTTTCCGTTAAATCCATGACTTGATGAATGCAACTTAAAATTTATTTGTACATCATATGCGATGCCCGAATTTCTTTACAAGGCAGGACCACATCCACAAACTAGAAAACTTTACAAGGTCCTCATTTTAGTATTGTATCATAGCCAGCTTGATTTCCTAACCTATAATCATCCATCCGCATTCTGTCAAAGAGCATAAGAAAAACCAGCAATCAGTAGACAAGGCTTCACATTTTCCAATGATAGAGAAGACCTCTTCATGACAAAGGTCAAAGAAGATGCTCACATAAGCTTCTCAATGGCAGAGAACTGAAGCAGCCTTTGCGTTCCAACTGATGTTGTAGCCAAATCCAACATAGCACTGCAAGCAACCATCGAGATTTTCCTCCTTGGACTTTGTAACAGTGAGATCAAGCTCTTTATAATTTCATCTTCCAGAGCAATTTGTTCGTTCATTTCAAATAGTGACAGGGAGACAGCTCCAACAATCTCAGCGCTTTTGCACACAATTTCAACACAACTTTCGCAAAACAACAAAACAAAAAAGAATAATAAACGAATGGCAAATTAGTATACAACAAACAAAATTCATCAACGTTGTTGTGAGCGTAACCATGACGGGTAATATCACTTAAAATAGTATTGGTCCTAAAACCACTAGTAATCGCAACCCAGCATTTTCATCAATAAAGTGAGTCAAATTTAACACACGCATACAAATAAATGACCCCAGCCATTACTTGGATTTAAGGAGAGCTGGAATCACGGAGAGAAGAGGTGCCAATAGAACATGCGGGAGTAAAAGAATAGTCTGGTTCAAGCATTCCTTTATAAGGGCTTGGTTGTTGCCAGATTTGGAGAGAATGGCAGCCAAAAGTAAAGGAAACAGCGTATGGGACTGTGGATTGTGTAGCTGTTTTCGCCTCTTCTTCGTAGTTCCTCCGTTTCTGCTAATCATAGCCATTTCCTTCTGCTGCTCTTCCATTTTCTTTTCTTTTTTTTACGACTCTTCCATAATAAATTCCCCGTTCTATAGCAGCGAATGTCCAGCAAACCCCCAAATTTTCACACTCGCGTTGCGGAGGTCCATTGAATTATTCGGATTGTCCATTTGATCGAGAGATCCAACCCTAATGGATCGAGTTTCATCTACATTTGTTTTTTCCCACAGTCCATAGTTTCCTGCTATTCTTTTCTCTTGGACTTGTATTCAAAAGCGAGCCATATTCATTTTAGTTTTGAACCCAAGTTTTTTATCTTTTTGAATAATTCTTATGAATATTATTAACAACTATGTTAAACTGAGGTTTAATATATGACCAAACGATTTATCCTTTATTATAGTTTTACCACGGTGAGGTTAGGATCTTTAATTGATTCATTCTTATTTTATTTCACGAATACACCGACAACTTGACTCAATATGTATTTTCGATTTTTATCCATGAATTCAGTTATCCGAATGATAGGTAAAGGTAGCAAAGACCAAGTATGGTATAACATTTTATATAAACAAATCAAAGATGGTAAATTTTACAATGACAATTATCTCTGATGCCCCCGTTACTACCTCGGGACCCGAGTACCGAGTATAAGTATATAACGTTCCCGACCCTGAAAACTCATGCTAAGATCGGGAGGTCGCCCGAGAACTCGTCTCAAATTGGGAGTGTTTCTTGAGGACATTGTCATGACTAGCAGAATCCTACCCGGATACGGCTTTTCATATGTGACTATTAGAATCCTACCCGGATACGTCTTTCTTTATTGGAGCGATAAGATCGCCGAGGATCGCGGAGAGTATCTCGCCCGAGATACCCGTTGTAGGCGAATATTCGTCAGGATATGCTCATCTCCAGACTAGCCCCTCTATAACTATCAGGTACGCCCCATTCATTCATACACACTGTGAGGCTCTCTGCTCACAATTAATCCTCTAATCCCAATCAGTGGTTGATTTATTAAATTAAACACGTTTATTAAATCTAATCTGGTTCATATATAAGTGACTAAAAAAAAAAATTTCCTAATCAGCAGAAACGTATTCAATCCAGCAGAAGTATAAAGAGTTCAGCTTGTTGCGTAAATACTATTCATTTATACAAATACTACATGGTTCACGGAGGTTAAAAGCTAAGTTCACTAGTACAAACTTGAATCTTATATACAAAACCAGACTCGAGCAACTTAAGACCAACTGTCCAAACAAACATAGACTATCAGCTGGTGTTTTATTCTTCCTGCTGCTGATCCAGCTGCTAGGTAGTTATCTATTGCTATCCTTGGTTGCTCCCCACTAGGTCCTTCTTCCTGTTGTCATGCACACACACAAAACAAAACAACAGCCGGATAAACTCCGGTGAGAATCATCTCAGTATAATCAGCAGGTACGCATAATAACAATAAAATGCACAACAGTTTATCAACTGTAGAACAAATGCGATGTAATGAAATGATTCTAGTTCTCTTCTTCGATTTCAGAATTGATTCCATATCAGTTCGACGCCATCAAGATTCGTATCCGATCTTGACATGAATATTCATCTATCGAAACCATCTCCGGCTTCGAAAATCAGGCCAAATCAGTCCTTGGCATTAGAATCAATTCAATTCTCTTCAATATGCAATCTCATGCAAATATAAAAGATCCACTACCTGTGATGGATCGACACATACACAATTCAAGTTCTAAATCAAGAACAGTAATCAAACATGTATGTGATTTCAGCGGGATACTCAAGAAATATCATTCTCGAGTAATCTAATCCCTGACTCATCTGTCAGATTATACCTTCGTTCCTCTGTTTTCAAAATGCTTCAGTCAGTGTTCTTATGTTCTGTTCCTCACTTCTTGAGATACACGCAGAATCACAGATTCGATAGCTGTAGTCAATACGTTCGCAGTATTTCGAATTCACTCTTATTTATAGACAACGATCTCTGTGTTTCTGCAGCATTTCCAATGTGTTCAATTCGAGTTCCACGTGTCATGCTGGGTATTCAAACAGGATATACTCCCACCACTTCGAAAGTGGATAACGATAAATAGATTCCTCAACTGCTGTTGATCTTCCTCAGTTGTTGTTCGAATATCATTCTCTTGTTCTTCGGCAGAAGCAACAACCAGCTGTAGTAGCAACCAGTCGCAACAAGAATCCAATCGCAACATAAATCCAGTCACAACACTTCGAAACTCAAACGATGTCGTTCCAATGAATTCCAACGACGTCGTAACGGGTCATCTAGTCCCTCAGCTGAGTAACCAGCAGATACAACAAACCATCAGCTGATTTCCAATTCCTCGCCTGGTTGCTAATTCATGCAAAACGACATCGTATCGAGGTTCCTAGTCATAAGTCAAAACGATGTCGCATTATTCTCTCAGCTGGAACCAATTTCCACATACTCGCCTCGACTGGTTCGCGTTTACTACCAAAACGACGACGTCGCACCTACGTCATCAACATCCATCCGATATATCAATAAACCAGCAGGTACATAAACCAGCAGATGCGTAAGAAACTCTCGCTGCTGATTCCTCGTGTAGTAACCAACACGTGGCGCTTCCTCATTGATCCTTGTATTCGCGCGTCTGCTTTCAGCTGTAACCAATACTAACGCTTCAACTGAATTTCAAAATTCAACCAGTCGCGAGCTACAGTAACCTACTGCTGATTTTATCAAATCGCTTCGCCTGGTTACTTCGTCTGGTTCCCACACTTAGCGCGATTTAACGATACACAGTTCCTTCATCACCCAACACTTCCAGAAGAAATCCGAGCTCATAATCAAGCTTTATCAAAATCGATCATTTACAAATCTCTTCTTAATTATTTCGGACATACACACACATTCTAGCATTCTTTGCTCGAGACATATATTTTCCTTTGCTCCCTTTTTCGCTCTCGCATACCGTCTGACTTAAGCATCGGTGGGGCTTCATCGGACACACTTCCGACGTCCTCTGACTGGTGATTTGTGACTGCAGGCATTCTGAGGAGCTGCCTTCCAACCACTACCAATCCCGACGATCGACGCCCGAGCTCCCGATGTTGTATCAGTTCGTCGGCTGAGATAATTTGTGTCAGGCCCCGTGCTAATTACTAACAATTAACACATAAATAGCGCATAAATACGGAAGCTTAAAATCATGGCTTAAAAATTTTTCGAAATACAATGGGCCTGAACTTCAAATCATACATTCAAAATATTCAATACTCAAAATATGAGTTAACTCAAACTCATACAACAAGTAACCACATAAAATCAATTCAAAATACATGATAACACGGGGCATCCTCCGGTTCAATACATATCATATATAGACTGGGACTCAAGGATGCGGGGATCGACCAGCTGAACTTCCACTCTGCCCAGCTAGGTTACCTGAAACTCCTGCAAATGGGCAACACAGACCCAAAAAAAACAAAAGCAGGAAACAAGTACGAGGTAAAGCCTCAGTACGAAGAGCTATCAAAGCAGATAAACATGCAACATGCTATAATCAATGCTATGAATGCATGAGGGCTATCAAGAAATCGGATAGCTAGACCAGTCTATCAACTGGCAACTCATATCAAGCCTCTATACCACTCACAGCCAATCAGCCGGTGGAAATCATCGGTCCGTGATCATCGGGGTCCGTCAGCCCATCACAGCTCGGTGGTAGACACTCGAATCCGGTAGTCACCACTCCGACGATAGCGTTGGACTTTTCGGGCACGACTCAACAGTCGGCCAGTCACAACGTGGCATCCAATCAGGTAATCAAATCAATCTGTCAATTCAGGCTCGAGATGTATGCATGAATGCCATTCAATATCCATGCTAGATGCATACAATATACCATACGTGAAACAGAACAGAACTCAATCAATTCCATCATCTAAATTCACGTAAATTATATAACAGCAGTTCACAACATCGAAAACAGACATGTTCACGCTCAAGCTGCTAAGGGCTGCTCGATTCGTACCTTCCTTCTTCGAATTACCTAACAGATATCTCCTGGCTCAATTCACGCAGCAGGAAACTTCCTGGAAGCTGAAATCTGTTACAATATAGCTAATATCTTAGCTCAATCTCATCATAGACACGCTAATCCTACGGCCAGAAGTATAATTCAATCCTACACTTCTACGCAGGCATTAACTACTAAAAACCGAGCTCAACTACAAGAAATGCTCACCCAAAAGCTCACGCTAGCAGAGGAACGCAAACACAGACTGCTCTCAAAAGCTTCGAACTCCAGCAGCTTCGCGTTTCCACTTCAAGCGCAATTACAACGTTTCAAACGGATAGCAAACGAAAGAGCTAATCAAGGGGAATCCAGCGCCACTAAGATTGTCAAAAACAAAGGCTGGATGCGACAGGAAATGGCGATAGAACACGACGGTGAACAGTAGCTCGACGAGGGTTTGGAGAAGAAGAGATAAGAAATATCTGGCTCAAAATAATTCTAAGTGTCGATCAACACTTCTATAAATACTTCTTAAATCCTCACCTGCTGATTCACTAAAATCCATCGAAGTGTTCAGCAGAAGTCTATCAGCAGCAATCCTCTCTTTTCCTTTCGTAACATTCAGCAGCAACGATCAAACAACAATCGCACGAAAACCTCCAAACGACACCGTTCCAACTCAGGTAACTCCAAGTAGCGATGCACGAGCTGGTTCTAAATCTATTAAAAGATGTTTTAAGGAGGTGAAATGATTTCTTTAAGAGAAGGTTTGGTGTTTTACAAATTAAAATGATATGAAGTAATTTTACTAAAGTTTCGAAAGTGTGTCATGCTTGATTTCTCAAGTATCTTGCCACTAATCCCTTTCATATAAAAACCTGTTTTCAAAGTAAGATTTTCATCATTTGCAAAGAAAAGTTTAAAGTATTCTTCAAAGGAATTTAAGAAAAGTTCGTGTGTTGTTCAAAGGGAGGATTTCTGCAGGAATTTGCTGTTGTTGCAAAGCTTCGAATAAGGCACGTAAAAGCTGATCTTTTTCTACACCATTTGAGGCATATATTGTGTTTTGATGGATCTGCTTGCCTGTATATTATTGATATATTGAAAGTTCATGTTTGAAATGATTTAGACATGATAAGAAAAGAAAGATGGGTTCGAAAATGATGTTTTGATGTTTATGATGCTTCCAGTATGTTGTTTATGAAGTTTTATATGAACTGAGGATTCGAATTCAATTCCAGAAAATGTTATGAAAGTTCTTCTTGCAGTAGCTGTAATATTAGAATTTGATAACCGTGTAATTGGCAGTTGCTGGTTGAATCATTGGTATGGTTTGATAGGCAACAGTTGATGGCATCGTTGTTGTTTTGATGTTACAGACGAAGAGTTATGAATTCAGCAGCTGTATCTACTTGTTAAGATTCAGCAGCTGTATGGTTTTAGCGTTTATGAATGTTCTTCCTGTAGTTGTAATGTCGAGATTTGATGATTTTGTAATCGGTAGTTGTTAGTTGAATCAGTACAAAGTCTGGTTTGATAAGCGACGGCTGGTAGCGAAATCATTGTTTAGATATTACAAGCGTCTTCGTAAATTCCAGCAGATGCACTGTTCATCAGCAGATGCGTCTTTCTTTATTAATATCAGCAGTTGTTTTCCTTTGATTAGGAATTAGCAGCTGCATTGTGATTTTAAATTCAGCAGCTGTATTTTTCTTTAGTTAGAATCCAGCAGTTGCCTTATTCATTTTCAAGTACTGTTCATTTCAGCAGGTATTAGTCTTGCGACTGATACTATTCATTTATATAATCGTGTTAGCACTTTTTCTTGCAACTGATTGATGTGCTAACGACGTCGTTCCATTTAGTTATACAAAGATCAGCAGGTAAATTTTTTATTTCATCTGCTGATCACTCTAACGACATCGTTTCACTTTATACAAAGATCAGCAGGTAATTTTGTATTCATCTGCTGATCACCTCAACGACATCGTTTTACTTTATATTTATCTAAAAGACCTCGCGACTGGATTCTTGTCTTGCGACTGGATTCTTATTTGTTGCGACTGATACTGTTCATTTCAGCAGGTATTAGTCTTGCGACTGGTACTATTCCTTGCGACTGGTCCTTTCAACCAGCTCCAGTTTAACGATATGTTTCCAAAGTTGAATTCAATACTCAGTAAAGTTTTAAAATGGGAAGCAAATGTTTAAATTGATGGAACTCGATGTTTTACAGAAATGTTTAAAGAAAGGATTGTTAAGGAACAAAAGATGTTTTAGATTATGACATAGACAGTTAAGGTCACCAAGGAGAAGGGTGAGCAGTTGTCGAAGATGTCGACTGCCCTTTCATATGAGCTATATGCTAAAACTGATATCGGGAGTCATTTTGATCAAAGTGCAAATTGGACCACATAGAACTTATATGCCATGATCAACTGAAAATGAAATTGAAAGAAATGAGAAGCTGGACTATCTTCCCCTGTTTCTGCCATTGAAATGTTTATGAAAATGATATTGTATATTGAAGTTCCTTAACATATGCATTGTCCAGATGTCTGCCTGCGATTTATGAAATTGTTACTACTCAGATTTTACTTGCTGAGCCTATAGGCTCACTAGCTTTTAAAATGGTGCAGGTACGACAACTGATGGAGGAACAGCAGGTGCAACTTGAATCAGCAGATGGGTGGCGTTGTGTTTATCCAAGGCCTACGTTTTTCGTGTCTAAGTTGTACTGTTTTGATTAGGTTGTGCTGTATTAAATCAGTAGCAATGGTTGTATATTTACATAGAATACACAGCTGTTGTAAATCGCAATTGCAAAGTTATATGAAATACCCTGTTTTTCGCAGATGTTTTTAGCAGTAGCGCGCAAATTTGAGTATCTGCTGAATTTCGAATTGGTCTTATGTTTTGTTTCCTTTGAGTTATAAGAAATGCAGCCTATAACAAATATTTTTAGCCCTTCTTTTATTCGAAAATTTTGTATACCCCAATTCTCGTGGCCCCGTTGGGTTCGGGCGTCACAACGTCACTTTATATACGTAAGCAAAGCTGCCAACAGCTGATTTCTAAACGCAAAGCTCAAAACGCAGCGTTTCCACTAATTCAAACTACGCCGCTTCTCAACGCTCTTGCATATGCGCGCCTGCTGATCAGCAGCAACCAACGTAACGCAAATACTAGCAGCAGCAAAGATTACGTCATCATGTCTATCGACAGCTCTCGCGACTGATTCCACAAACCATCAGCTGATCACTGTTCACAAGCGCAACTGCTGAAGTTAATAGTCAACACTCCAAAAATGTTGACTACCACGTGTCGCTTCCTCGCTTAATCTCACGCTAAACGCAACATCCGCCAGCAGCAACTTCAAACTTAGAAACCAAAACCAGCAGCTCTCCTTGCGTCACGCTGACGTCATCACTGCTGATTCCAAATCCACCAGCAGGAGTTACAGTAACTTGTTGCTAACATTTTTGTTCCAAAAATCGCTACGATAGAAATTCCCAAAACTTAACGCGACGCTCAAAAATTCAGCAGGAACCTCAAAATCACGTGATTAATCTCAAATCAAAACAATTAATCACAAATCTAAATCCTCAATCCTCACAATTTGGCTACATCAATCTTGAACGTTAGTATTTAAGATTAATGCTTTTCACAACTCAGAAAAACTATTATGGAATGCACGTGGCACCCAGTTGGTTATTATCTTTTTCTATATTTTAGGTTTGGTTTGGTGTATTAGAAGACACGAGGATTCAACTGTTTTTCTTTGAATTCTAAAATAAATTGCTTGAGTGTACATAATTAATATCTGATAGTCGATGGCCGGTGATAAATGGATGAAACCTCATTCATCGGTTCTTTAGTAATTTAAGTTTTCATTTCCAACCTTTATTGTTATTAGTTATTTATTTGTCTTTTAATTTTATTATTTATCATTCATGCCAGCTAATAGCCATTTTTATTTTCTTTAATTGAAAAGTAGCTCTACCATGTCCTGTGGATTTCGGCTGAACTCACCACTATATTCATTTTAACTGGAATTATGAATAATATCCTTTGTCATGCTATAGATCCGATTACCTAAACATGGAAGCTAAACGCTGCAGCAGTGACCATTGCAAATTATAGGTCTGCTTCACTGAGGGAAAGATGGCAGATGTACTGCCCCATTTACATGTACTGTCAATTTTCAATTTTGATTAAATAATTTTTCATAAGATATTTTCATGATATGTCAAATCTCTTGATCCTAAGAAAGTCACGCACAATCATTGTTAAATTTATACGGTATGATTGGGTTGAGATAAATGATATGGATAAGATATGATGACGCAGGTCTTAGAACATACGTTTGTCTCCTTTCTAAATACATTGAGTAGTTCGATTTCAATTAAATGGTCTCATACTCATGAGGTCCTAGAAACTACATTTTGGGTGGTGGTACTATTTTATTGAACATTCTGTGCCTTGCTTAAATTCAAGATTTGAAATCAGAACAAATTTCGGCTGTTCCTTCTTGAAATTTGAATTGTGACTTGAGATCCATCCACCAAGAGTTGAATACGTATGAAGTACAGGAACCATCCCTTTTTTTTTATTTCAAGTAAACAGAAAGCAAAGAAAACCCAAGTTAATAATTAAAAAAAATTAATATTAAATGAGATAGCTACGGTACCATAGATGAGAGAAGAAATCTGTGGTAATGTGGTTAACTAATGCAAACAGAAACACCAACCATCTGTCACATGTTCTCAAGTACCAAAACTGTGGTAAGTTCCGGCAATGGCTGGGGCCAAGATCCCAATTCTCATCTCAAACTGTATTTTTCCAGCATATCCAATGCCTCATCGAGAATACAGACAGATATAATTACGGTTTCGAATTTCAAGGCGGCGGCTATACATATATACATACATTCACGTCTAATCTCTCGTGGGTATAATTTAAATTAGCGCCATTGTCCAAACGAAACCCGGGACGGTGGTGGTGTGGTGTATATAATGGTTGGCTCCCTGTCCCAGCCTTTTTGTATGTCATTTCCAACAACAGTATGGATGGGCTCAATTCCGTTAGAATATTTTATTTTTGTCTCTTAGTCGATGTATTTTCCTGAATCTCTCCTGGAAATCAGCTGTCAATCGTGAATGGGCAGTCTCAATATTTTGCCCTTGTTTTTATTCTTGCTCGTCTCTGTATCGACGGCATTAGATGAGAGAAGGGAAGACGACAGCCGTTATGCTCCTCCGCCGCAGAGTCCCAGAGTGACCCCATTCAAGCCCGGAATCACCATAATTGTGGGAGTGCTGACGACTATATTCTCCATCACTTTCCTGTTACTTCTGTACGTGAAGCATTGCAAGAGGCCGGGAGCTTCCAGTTCCAGGGGGGCCCACCATCTTCCATCCAGAAACCATTCTGGAATCGATAGGAAGGTGATCGAGTCTCTGCCCATGTTTCGATTCTCATCGCTGAGAGGGCAGAAAGACGGCTTGGAGTGCGTGGTTTGTCTCAATAAATTCGAGGCGGACGAGGTGCTGAGGCTGCTGCCCAAGTGTAAACACGCCTTCCACGTCGAGTGTGTGGATACATGGCTCGACGCGCACTCAACATGCCCTCTCTGCAGGTACCGGGTCGACCCAGAGGACGTGCTCCTGCTCGTCGATTTCCACGACAGCAGATCCTTGTTCAACAATCAAGAAACACCGTCCAGTGTCGTTAATGTCGTGAACCCGAGGATCTCCGGGCGGCATTCATCTGCGGCGGAGAGAGGGAGGTCGATGGAGATTATAGTGGAGGATCCAGGGGAGGTTTCAAGAGGAAGAGTTTCGTTGGATAGTTGGAAATCCAAGAGGAAATCCAGGAACGAGACGAAGACAGGTGTAAGCGAGATCGGAAAACCGGAAAATACGGACAGAAGGTCCCTGGACAGCTGGAGGGCATCTTCGGGGCAGGAGAGCCGGAAAGACGGGCAGCTGTTGGTTGGAGACAATAAGCATCGGGTGGAACATCGGATCATAATATCCGCCGGAGACACGGCGGAGAAGGTGCAGCGTTGGAGCGACGTTCAGGCGTCGGAGTTGCTGTATCTGAGGTCGGAGATGATAATGAGGGAAGAGGAAGAGGAAGAGCGGAGTGGCAGAGGTGTAATTAATGAGAGAAGCGTGTCTGAAATCACAGGAGTAAGTAGGTATAGGAGTAATGAGAGAGATCGACAGGCACAGGGAGAAGGGGCTGTAATGAGGTGGTTGGCTTGGATTTCACAATCCCCACAGTACAAGCCAGCTGTACAATCATCGTCTTCTTCTCCTTCTCTTGTTGTTTAGCGTTATATTAATATTAATATTCATTTGAATCCTTAATACTTATTACTGCTCGGTTATTTTCGTTCAACTCATGACACAGTGCATTAACAAGTATATTATATGTGGAGGGTGTATAAGTATACTAAGAATTAATGGAAATGAACAACACCAACCCCGATGAAAATAGATACAATACCCAAAGTCCCATCAGCGTTCTAGGTCCAGGAAAAGAGCAGAGGTACACTCTTCAATGGCAAACCAGTCTGGAAATCTGTAGACACAATTGTGAATAGCAAGACAACACAAGAAACAATTAAAAAAAGTATTATGTATATATTATGTACATATATACGTGTTGTGTTTGGGTAACTTTAATCTTTATACCCACATAGCCAATGATATAATATAATTTGTAGAACTAGTTTATATAATGTCGTGCAAGTATTTCTAAGACTACTAATATTAAACGATGATATGGAGAACCAAAATCACAAATAAGTATTTGTAACATTCCAATTCACTATTAACCATATAATGGACTAGTTGACGACACTTAAGCATATCAAAATTCAAAGTGTTGAAAAGATTTAAGAATTTTGGTGGTTAAACGAGGATAATATTATGTAGTGGAGAATCATATATTTCTAACCAAAAAATTGATTTGTAACAATAAAAAGCCCAAACCACCAAACTGGCTTAACAGTCTGAAGCCCAGTTTTAGAGTGCGTGGGCGAGCTGCACAATGATACACAGAGTATATCAAGAAGGATTAGCGAAATTATGAAAGAAATTACTAAATAACGCAGGGATATTTTAATTCTAACAATCCAAAGAATATAAATAAATTTTTTAAAGAAAATTGCATTAAGAAACCCCTGCCCCTTGGTTTTATCATTTTTTCTTTTAGTTTTTTAATTGATAAAATAGAGATCTTTCTTCAACTAAAAACCTTAATGACAAATGGAATGAAATAAACTTAATACTAATAGTGTTTAAAATTTTAAAAGTAATAAAATTAAGACAAAAAGTAGTGAAAATATTATAATAAGGAAGAGTGAACAATACTTCGTTGGAACAGACATGACGAGATGTTTCGATTTTAATTCGATCGGAAGAAATCAGGAATTATTACACTGGAAGTGTTAACTTTAATTAATTATGGATTTGTATTTTAAAATTTAAATACTAACAAGTTTTGAGAAAGTTATATAAATACAAGGAGCGGGGTGTGTACACAAATAAATCCAAAAAAATCTTATATTCTACGGAGGTGAGGTGGGAGTTTAGATTACAACAGTATGTCGGCTCTTCCAGACGAGATGTTGGCAAGAATTATGGAGATCGGTGTTCAATCGGGAACCCTTGGATACACTGATCTCTGCCGCCTTTCCATTACCTGCCGGCGCTTCCGCATCCTAGCCGCTGACGATTCTCTCTGGTCGCATATTCTCCTTTCCGATTTTAATCTGAGTACCAACGACGTCCCATCTTCCGATTCAGATGCCAAGCTCAAGAGACTCTACAAAGTGAGGTATTTTTGTTTTTTTTCACTTGATTTTGAGATTATTCAGTTGTTTCATTAATCAAGTTCGGTTTAATAGACGTTGACACTTGCGAGCTGAAATTGTGTTAAGGATATATATATATTTTTTACAGTAAAAGAAGGGTAACTGATGGATGATAATATTTGGAGTGTGACATTGACTGATAGTTAATTTGTTAGATATGAGTCCGACAGGGACCGGAAGCGCCAACAACAGATTTATGCTGTTTTGAGATTAGAGGGCAAAATAGCTGAGCATTCGGGTAAAATTCGGAAGATTGAACTACAGATCGTAGAGGAGAAGGATAAATTGAATAAAGCAGATGCTGAAAGAGAATATTTATGCCAAGTCAGGTGAAAAACCATTTCAACGTTGGAAACTATGTGTTTGCGTGGAACCATGAATTTTGGAGTCGTGGATTATCTTTATCCTTTATATTCGTCTTTCGTACTGTTTGATTCACTTTCACATTAAATTATTTTGTCCGGGGTCGTTTGAAATCAGCGGTAGAAGTTGAAATCATCCTTCCCAGTTACGTGCTTTTCTAACAACTGACTAGTTGCATTTGGCACTCTTAGGCATGCTTCTGTTGCATTGAATGTCTGGCAGCCCGAGGTGATACGGGCGAGGCAAGAGCAGATGATTCGACAATGCACTGTGCCTGTTAAATCTCGAATGAAGATACTTGAAATGGAGCTTAGCTCTTGCAAACTTCAGATTGCATGTCTTCGGAGGAGCCTCGTAAGTCTAGCATTTTCTACAGATATGTCAAATCCTTCTGGCCCTATTACCGGCATCTTCTCATACTATTTTTGCAGAGTATTGAAAAGAGAAGGCTAAGTGAAGCCGAGGAAAAGTTAGCTTCTGTAAAGTATCACCCATTACAGGACGTTGAGGCTTCTTGTTTCAAATCATGCGAGTGTGGAAATAAGACCAAAAAGTTGAAACTTTCCTCAGTTTCCAAGTCCTAATTTTTCCCTGTTATTTTTTCAATGTCCACCGTTTGGGGGAGATGTAAAATGTAAGGGGAATGATTTAAGAACTGTTTCTTAGCTTGAATCTTGTATATGTAATATGCATGTATTTTAGCATTTTGCTTGTGTTCAACTTTGCGAGATACCAATGCACCATCTGGGCCGCCGAGTTTTCTCGCATTCATCATGTCAGCCCTGTCACTCCATGTTTAGTATGAGAAAACCTTTAAGACTTGAGTGAGGTGATTTGTTTCTTACTGGTGTACTGTTTGCTTTATAATTATTTCAGATGCATTATCAATTCTTCGCTGAAAATAATTGGAAGCAATAGATTTCAAGTTATGGATGGATTTTAGACTATATGCCTTAGATTCGCATTTTGTGACTTGTTTTAATGTACGATGGATTTCAAGATGAGTGTTACTTTAATAAATCCATTTCAAAAACAAATTTCTCATTCAAAATCAAATACATTGATCTAAACAACTCAACTATGATAAAGGCTCTTCGTTTTAGATATGAAAATCTTTTGTTTTTACGACACATAAAAAGAATTTATGTAAAGAGGAACTATGCAAATATATCATGGGCTTGACTTGTAACACTCGATGAGAATTTCGATATATCCAACTATCCATTTTGAATGATGACGCTTTCAGTCTCGAATCGGGTCTGGAATAAACTGATGAAGAATTCCACATTTCGTTCCTGGGCCTTTAAAACCGCAAAAGAATGCCCGCTGCTGCTAATTGTGTTTGGGCGGGCTCAAAATGATTTGCATCAAATGGGCTGGACCGGTTAAATACTAGAAATGATTCCCTTAGGGGGGGCCCTGGCAGTGGCAGAAATCAAAGTAGAACGCCGGGTATTATAGTCTTCGTACAAAATTAAAGCTCATCAATTATGAACTTAATAATTTACGGGATGAATTAGTTTATTCAGGCCGACATCAAATAAATAGCTGCTCTGTTACGTTGCATGTGCATGATCTTAAAAGAGGGTGGTTTTTTTTTACTTATTTTCAGCCTTTCCAGTTTCAACTCTTATTTATGCATATATATATATATATATAGATATATGATTCAAAGTCTTTACCACCAGTAAAAATATACAACAGTAAATGTGATGGTGTGTCTCCTGTTAACTAGATATCTATGTTAGGGAACAGAATAATGTTAATGTTACCTGTGGTCGTCGTTTGACTAATTATTATTAGCATAACTACACATTATATTGAATGTAGGGATCATTATTAATGACTAAATTGAAAAATGGAAAGCATCATGTATATAAGCTATAGATAGTACTCAAAACGCTGCACATATATAATCCATGTCTCTATATTCGATCCAGGAATCAACTATACAGTTAGAGAAAGGAAAAATGGGGAGGCCTCCGTGTTGTGATAAGGTCGGGATCAAGAAAGGTCCATGGACTCCTGAAGAAGACATCATTTTGGTTTCTTACATTCAGGAACATGGTCCAGGGAATTGGAGAGCCGTGCCCACTAATACTGGTATATATATCCCGATTTCGTCTACGTAATCCCGTCTTGGGTCTTGTTTTCAAGGCACATCGAGTATTCAAAAGAAAAGATGTGAATGATTGTTTTCATTTTTCCTTAATTAAGGTTTGTCAAGGTGCAGTAAGAGTTGCAGGCTCAGGTGGACTAATTACCTAAGGCCAGGGATCAAGAGAGGAAATTTCACCTCACATGAAGAAGGGATGATAATTCATCTTCAAGCTTTATTGGGTAACAAGTAATGTTCCTTGCTATATTATACTACCCTTGATCATTTATGAGTGATTAACGTATTTATAGATGTTTCAAGATTTCTACTGAATTTGGATAGTGTTTACAAGAACCTATGCGAAAGTTCTTGTCATTTTCTATATATAAATTTTTCAGTCACTTGATCCGCTAACTTAGTACTGTATCATCTATTATACGGGTTGAATGTTGGACAGTGAGAGATTTGTGTCACTTTATGTTTAATGATCGGTAATCATTGGATAGATGGGCTGCTATAGCAACATATTTGCCACAAAGAACAGATAATGACATCAAGAACTATTGGAACACTCACTTGAAGAAGAAGTTGATGAAATTTCAGACAGGTATGGGTCATTCCCAAATGTTGTCTGATTCAACAGCTAGTTATCCTCAGTTCATGTCGGAAAGCTGTGGCGATCAGAGGAGAATGGATCACAATATCATTCGCGATCAGCACTTCAGCTCAAACGAAAAAAATTCCAGCTTGGTATACGCTTCTAGCGCAGATAATATATCAAGGCTTCTACAAGAATGGATGGGATCATCCCCTCAGACCAACCACATATCCTACGACGCCGACAAATTACAAACTGAAGCTTCATTTCAAGGTTTCAGGCCACCGCAGATCGGACATTATGATCAGGTCAAGAATGTTGGTATTCCAAGTGATGATTCGGAACTAAATTTGTCATCTGATCATCTAGATTGTGATTATAGCCAAAAAGGATATGAAAATATTGGATTTCTTGACAATCAAAAGTCTCCGAAATTCGAAAACTTTGATCAGCCTCCATTTTCATTCCTTGAGAATTGGCTGTCCGATGAAGGTGTGGAAGAAGTGATCCCGATTATGTTCTAACGGAAATTGTAAGAGAAGAGAAGAGAAGGTAAAGAAATGAATATTCTCCAGTACTTTATCATGTTTGTGTAGGAAAATGCAAACAGCGGTAGTCTTTTTCGCTTCCAAATAAAGTATAATCTTTTGTTATATTTAATCACATGAATAACAAATCAATAATGAAACACATTGTGTTATTCTTGTGATTAAACAGAACAAGGGATTCGATTAAATGCATTTGAAATAGAAGAATATGTATCTAAATTTGCTCATTCACCTTCAATGATTCATTAAAGTCTTTTGTTAAGTTACCAAGAAAGTTGTATTTCTTTACGTTTTCCTTCTCTTTTTTGTATCAACTTCCTTGAGTTATGTCTGCAAAGTAGACTACCATTGCAGTGAATTTTGAATAAAAGTAATTTAGTAATCAAATGGAAAGCCATACTCAATAATTTCTCCTCAAACTAATTATGGTGTTTCTTAATTTGATAATTAACTTTCTTCGCTAAATAATTCCGTATATATATATGTGAATAAAAACAATGTCAAATCACAGCTCTTAATCACAAGCTAAATCACATTGAATAATATATTCGTTACGAATATTATAGAGCAACGCATATATCAATGTATCAACTTCCTTGAGTTATCATTCACTTACGTACATATGAATATTATATTCCATATTATGTATTATGATACGAAAATGACCTCAAAAGCATTATATAAACTCGAAACGAAATTCTAAATATTTGGCCGTCGGGAGGAAGTTTTACCAATTTCTCTCTTAAAACTAAGTTTATTAAACTCTTTGAACACCATCGAGTTTTAAAAATTTCCAGTCTTAACAATTCATAAAATTTTCCATTCACATTTAAGTTGTGGGAATTAACTTTTAGTGAAAAAAAAAAGGTATATTTTCAAAAAAAATGGAATGGAGGTGGAATATTATAAAACGATTCCACCGATGATATTCATAGAATCCTATTGTAATCCATATGACGTGCGTTCATGCAAAGATAAAAAGTTCCCAAGATATTTATCAACAGATTATATATAAATTTTCTGTAGTGAATGGAAGAAATTATTGGATAAGAATATACAATTATCATTGGATAAAAACTGCATATAATTAATGAATATATGATAGTTAAGTTTAGTTTCTTAACTGTTTCTAAATTAATTCTTAGCTCGAAAATACATTTAATACCCTTAAAATAATATAGGATTGTAGTTGTGCTCCTCATGAACATTTAGAGGGTATCTTACCCTCCTGATGTAGGATATGAATAACAACTGTCGTCTTGTAGCATGTAGGAGTGTCTTATCTTATTCGAATATAAACTACAGGTGATCTCGATTGTCATATAAGCAATTATGAAATGAAACAAGAATCCAATGCCCCGAAAACCTAAGGGTTCCTCCGCAAGGTTCGTCCACGGAGGGCAGTTTTCAATTGAACCCAGACAACTTTGAAGCTTTTCACAGAATTCCTTAGGATTTAACCCCAGATGTAAGATGAATGGCGCTCATATTTAACTAAGTTATATTTTTCACAATAAAAAAATATTCTATGTTTGTTGAGTGAGCAACCCACTTAACATATAATCAATTTTTTTAAAAAACAACATGTAATCAAAATTGGTGTAATGGAATGCCCAATGTGGTTTTACTAAATTCACTAATAATGAATTAGTGATAATTAAACATATTAACAACATCGTCATTTATCAAAACTAAAGAACGATAACAATAATTTGGTTGACATGTGGCACGCTATGAGCAGACCAATAAAGTGCAAAGTGTGCCCCGGCTATATATTATTACAATTAAATACAAGAAAAAAGGTTCTCTAATTATATGTGTGTAAATATAGGGCATCATGTTTTAATTAATACGAGATCCCTATTTATTTTTTTCTGCTATGTGATTTCTTTATTCACCTATGCCTCCTTCATTACGATTTACGGCCTATCTATTAATTATTAGTGTGCTACATTGTCCAACTCGATCAAATCTTGAAGACTCTAATCGAATTGAAGATGAGCTTTTTTATAAAGTGAATATGGAGTACAGTTTGTTTGTTTTTTTATCCCTACTACTTACGACCTCCATATATATCCATTTCGTAAGTTAATATTTATATTGAATATTGCTGCGTGTCACACTTGCATTTGGATAACCTATCCTTTGATAGTGACTATTTAAATAATATCAACGTATTAGTCAAAATAAATTTTACCCAAAAAATAATATTTGAAGGTTTAGACAAGTCATTAACTCACACTCAATGATGATCAATAAGTGGCACATGGATTCTATACATTTGACCTACTATCTCACAAGTCACAGGCAAAATGCACCCATAGTACTTTTTTTATTTTATACCAATTAAATGCTGACATAATACTATGAGTTAATGCCACCAATTTGGACACTTAGGGGTAAAAACCAAGTAATATTAGTTGAAAAGTCCACAATTATTCTTTTAATCATTTTAAGATAACATTTATTAATATTTTTTTGGGAAGACTTACCATCATAATATACCGATCATGATTGTTTAATGATGAAGACTAAATAATTTGTATCGAATTCATGGAATCGAGTTGCCGATAATAAACATCTACACTTTTAATTAATTGAGGGAGAGATCCATACCAATTAAGTTTGGTTAAGTTTTTTTTTAAAATTAAAAATACCCCACACATGCAGCTCGTCATTTAATATTTCTTTAGTGAAAAATACAAATGTCATTTCAGTACTATAGGGAAACCATCTTTCTAAATCTCCTCTTATACTTAATTTGTCAAAAAGAGAAATAAATCAAAACTTGAGATACGAAATATATATATGTATTATATCGTACTATTATCTAAATGTGCAACATCTCTTGAATACAAAAGAGCCACATCAAAAAGCCCAATCCGTTGTATATCAAAATCATGCAAGTTTTGCGACCAGAACTAGGAGATTGTTCCATATATCCCTCATCGATAAGTAATGAGGAGTGTGTACTCGATGAATTTCAAGTCTCTTGCATTGTAAGAGAGATGATAAACATGTCCAAATGACTCGAATACCAGGTAAGAGTAATCAGCATGATCAGCAAAAAAATTTATATATTTTGGATTGAACTACTTATGTACAGAGTACGAAGGATGTAACAGACAGAAAGGTATACATGACTACCAAGCCGCTCATCTAGAGGAACAAAAATACCGACAATATTTCGCCTTATCCAAAAATCAAAATTGGATTTTGAGTACAAAACAGGCGCTGATCAAAGCTTTGTCACAAGACCTACACCCAGCTCTTCCGCAAGTTCGTCCCACACGGGTAGGAGTGTCATGACTACAAGTATAATACCCATGGTAAGAAGCGTTTTTCGCCAAGTACCTACCTCTGTTACGTCATTTAAGCACGGTTTCTCCGGAGCCCTCTGCATAGTTGATAACAGTCAAGAGAAACTTCCGGTCATTAACCTCCACGTGCAAAAACAGAATAGCAGTCATATGACATGTTCAATTAATTATATCTAGAATGTCGCATACCTGACATATCAGGACGTATAATCCCCAAGGAAGCGCCAAGGGTCCACCGAGCTGAAAGGCAGAGAACATGACATTTAATTTAACACTTTTTTTCCAGCAGAAATCGATACCACAGAAGATCTATAGATAATTTGACAAGCAAAGAGAACAAATTTCCTTATCGTTCACCCGACTAAATATTGGTTTAAATTTTGGTGTTTTTTCCCGTCGAGGGATGGTTTTGCAGATTTTAGAGATGAGAGATAAATTCCAAGAAAAACGGTAACTACTTCTTTCAGACAAGACGAGATCTTTAATGTGATGGCATAATATTTGAACCTACAGACTGTAAGACTGTAACACAACGAACTTCATAATACTTGTGCAAGCTGAGGAAACATACCACTCCCAACCCGAGCATAGTGTAAGTTGCTAATCCAGAAGCAACAAGAGCACTTTTTCCGAAAGCCCCCTGAAAATAATTTGAAAGGAATCTACCAATGGTGACCCTGGTTTGATGAAAAAACATATGTTCACAGGCAAACACAGAAAGCTGATGACAGCCTGAATTTACTCGGGAAGAAGTAGGTTATACGCAAGAAATTAGTTTTGAAATCAGAGAACAATTATACAATAATGTGTTGCAAGGATGGTTAGTAGTATACAAAAGCAGTAGTGTTCACTGTAATTTCAAGCTGCAAACTGCTAACCTACTTCCAAAATATTTATCTAACAGAACCACAATCAACTACTTCTAACGTGTAAATGCAAATCCTGGTAAATGCGAACCATCAGTCCAATCTTCATACTGCACCTTGACTGCTAAAAACAAAGGGAAAAATAAAAGACATACCTGCATAGCCCTTCCACCATCAAGACAACCAACTGGTAGCAAATTAAATGCAGACGTCGTCAGCCCACACCTATGAACCATGAACACGACATTAAGAAAACGAATCAAACCATAACAATTTCAAAGATCCTCATATATAGATATATTACCAGCCAGCAATCACCAGGGGATGGATCGAGACTGTTGCAGCATGCATTCTCCTGGTATCAAGGACAAGACATTACAAGTCCGATATTTCTCCATTGAACATAACAAGGAATGACTAAAACAGATGAGGGTAGAAGGGTAAAACAGTAACTCACGTGTAACCAAGAAAGGCTCTGCTGATAAGCCCAAGAAGTAAAGAGCCTTGGAAAAGCATGCTGGGAACCTGCACCAAATCTCCTGCCATGGTTGGATTGGATGAAAGCATCAGGCCAACAGTGAACATAGAGAAAGATAATGCAGCTCCTGCAAATGGTCCAGCCAATGAAATATCTACTTTTGCCTTTCGATCAGGAAGAATGGACTTGACCTACAATTAAAGAAACAGAAATTAATTAATCTTACAAAATAAGGAACAAAAGACAAGAAAGTTGCAGCACAAATAAAGTATAACCAAAATCAAATGTTTGAAACTGCATGCTCACCTGAGTGATTGCTCCAAAGCTCCCAAGAGTAATATTTGGAATAAAGAAAGGAATACTCAGTTTTACTTTCCTAGGAAATGCTGCAAGAAAATGTCCAACCTCCTGCAGAAAATCAAGTCATGTAGATATTAGCAGCAACAAACATATCATAGATAAAATTAATTTGTCACGCAACCAAGACTTCAAAACAAACCACACCACTTTTGATAAACAGGTGAAGTTAATTAAAAGATGATCATATGTCTTATTCAAGTTTTATCTTCAGGAGCCACCCAATAATCTAGAGACAAGAATGATACTTACATGAAACAGCTGAACCCCTAGCACACCGTAAGCCAAAGGCAAAGCAGAGTCCACAAACGGAAATAGGAGTTGCATATCTGGTGGTTCAACAGCATTTGGATCTGTGAAGAATTTGACTACCTCTGGTGGAAGTCTGCTTATCTGTATCGAACAAGAAACATTGATAATCAGTAACTAAGAAATGGAATAAAAAATTCGAAACACATGTTTCATGTTGATTATTATACCTGAGATGCTATTCCTAGCTCCACTGAGGAACCAATAGTAAGAAGAAACAACAGAAGAGCAATCACATATTGCCAAAGAGTTGTTTCCCCGGGATCCGAAACCTCTTTTCGCAGCATGCCAAAGCTGACACGGGGTCCACCACGTGGATCAGGCCCTTCAGAATTCGGTTCCTCCACCATGAAGAGGTTGTATTTATCTCCCATTACCTCAGCTAACTGATTCTGAAGTTTCGCAAAGACATCCTCTCTATTTCCCCGAAGATTCCCAATAAAAAGAATGCCTTCTTCTAGATCACCAAAAGGCTCTTCTCTAGTTACCCAAAAGGTTGAGTAGCCAAAAAGCTTTTCCTTAATAATCTTGACATCCGCGGCATCAACCTTTTCTGGCCCCAGAAGTTCCATTAATTTAAAAGAATCAACCTGGAAATTGCTGTATGGTTGTCCAATAGGTGATAGAGATGGTGGCTACAGAAGAGGAAAAAAATTAAGTAGACAAATCCATGATTTTTTTCTCTCAGTTAAAGGCGAATTACACTTCGCTGCACTTATGATAAGATTTAAAACTATTTGTTTTTCATTCACATAATATATCCTTCACATCATATTGTCTTCAGCCTGTTCATTATTCAGGCCACTGTTATCATATCAAATAGCTCCCTAAATAATTCCTATGCCAGCATAGCAACTACAAAAAATTGGAGTGGTCTCAAGATAAAGCCGCAAGCACGCAATGAATCTCAAGATAAAGTCACAATCACGCAATGAATCACCATGTATTGTTGAGCTTACTTATTTAATATCCATCAAGTTATAGGTGATCTTGTGATATCTGACGTTGCCAGAGAAATCCTATTATCATACTGGCTCTATTTAATAGTTTGTGTCCGAAAGGGTAAATTCCAGTGCCTAAACTTACCCTCCAAGTCCAAGTTGGCTTGCTCCACAAAAGTAGGCATTCTAAATAAAATTTCCTCTAACATCGAGAAGGTGGGATGAGTTTCATTCACCATATGAATCATTTTCTGTTTTCTTTTTCAGCCTTTATGTTTCTTTGCTTACCTACTGCTAGATCAGATCATGCTTCTTCTAAGCATGTTCTTGCCACTGAAATTCTAGATACCCAATATTCTGCCTCAAGAATATTCCCAGGTTTTTTTGCTACTTCCTCTGAACAAACTACCAAATTTTCATGAACATATTTTCAACTTAATGATAGCCAATAGTGAAACAAGTATCAAAATTTCAAACCACAACCATTACCGGTTAGAAAATTACTAGACAACATCTCACTCTGGAGCTTAGATTACGAAATATTAGTAGGGTCAAATTATCTTACTTTTTCCAAAATGGTCACATGCTGAAAATGTAACCTTTTACCCAAGCCAAACAATATTTTTCCATCAATTCCACATCCCAGGTATATACGTTGTACTACTAATGCAAAATAAAAATAGAACCCCTAATACGGAATTTAGAAGATTAAATCTATTAAAGCGTTTGAGCTCATGTTCATAAATCCAGCTGCAATCTTCTTTTTCTATGCTTCCGCATTAACCAATGCCGGTATCACATATCACTTAATGCAACCAGTTTGTGCATAAAAACCAACAGTTCACACAAAAAATCTTCAAAAATTACATATTCCATAGAAGAAAGAAAAAATATTACAGCAACAAAGCCGGAAAATTCAAACTCACACGCGAAGATATAGAAGTCGTCGAATCATCGGAATCATCATCAGTCTTCTTCTCAGATGATGTCATCGTAGCCAGATTCATGTTATCTTTATTTTCTCTATCACTGGCAACACCAATCTCATCATTCCTGTTGTTTTGACTATTATAACACGACCTACTAACAAAATCCAACCTCCCAAACCTCCCCTTCGATGATAATCTTCGCCTTTGTGGAACAAATTTCCCGCAAAGAAAGCATTCGGCGCCATTCTTCAGAAGTTTCTGCCGGAAATTGCAGTCATTTAGAGGGGTTAAACGGAAGCTAAAATTGGTCAAAGCAACCATCTTCAATCAGCGTGCCTTGAATTGGCAGCTACACAGTGCACATATCTGCGTAAATTTTGGATAAATAGTTAAAAATGAGAGAAGATATTTTCTGGTAAGAAGATTTTCGGGGTTTTGTCAGCATCTGATGGAAGCATATCTTGTTCCAGCTTTTAAGAATTTCTCAATTAACAAAGTACCCCCTCCAATTCCTGTTATCACTAGTTACCCCTCAATAATATGCAATATTAACTAGAAACATATGATTCACATTTTTAAATTCTAGATTATGCCCACGTGTATGATATTGCTACAAAATACTGAAGCCATTTCAAGTTCAAGTTTTCATTTTCTTTATATTTTATCACCATTTTTTTACATCAGCTATCTATGCCTGTTAGTTAAACCTTTTTTTTTTTTAAATCAACTGTTTTGTATATATATGTATGTACATATATTTTGTTAATATTTAATATATGTTGTAGCAAACAACTGAACCTGCTAAATTTCGACACCTAAGTAATGGGAGTCCGCTTCTTCAGATTCCTCTCTCCTGTTTCTCGTGGCAGAAAATAATATCATAAACGGAAACAATGCAAGTATTCAACGGAAAGAAAAGGAAAAAAAAGAAGAGGGTGAAAACGGGTAGAAAGGCGAAAACCAGAGTATTTGGTGTAAGCTCGTTCCTTAAGCATGGCCTTTGTTTCTTCACCACTCTCTTAAAAACTTGTAAATAATATTTGTTTGTTTCTTGAAAACTTAGTTGTGTTGTCGATCTAATATCGATATAATTATTTTTGAATTAAGTCAAAAGAACCTCTTTTTTCCATATATATGCTGGATATGTTCTTTATCGGGCTTGGAATTTTTACCCTGGATGGGTTTGGCGGTATCAGATTGTGCATTGTGCGCATGCAAGGCCTTACTAAGGATGCAAGAAATGGATGAAAAAGTCATGATTATTGAATCTGATATTCAATATCTTGGGTTCTAAACGGGTAGTTCTTTGCATATCCTCGTGTTAAATTCCTTCACTTTATTCTATAAACTAAAATGGTATTGGACTAATGGTGATTAGTATTTTATCCTATCCATACCTTTTCTGAAAATCCAGAACATCTTCAGTAGTTTTCAGGGCTATTATAAAGTGAAATGGGGGTTCTAACTCATAAATCACTCTTCTTTTTGATCTTGTCGATATCCTCTTTGCTGGTATTATCTTGGTTTTTAGTGCTAAGATCGACGGGCCGCCCACACTCTTTTGATCTTAGTGTATTACCTAACTCAAAGCTTCTTGCAATGGCCGAGAATGAGTTTCCTACTAAATCCGCACTGATCAGTGCTTCAATAAGTGAGAAAAAAAATATCGCAAGGAAAAGTGGTTCTAATAGGCAAGTTCTCAAGGTTTTTATGTATGACTTGCCCTCAGAATTTCATTTTAGCCTGTTGGGTTGGAAAAGGAAGGGGAAGAGTGTGTGGCCAGATATCCGGGCAGAGGTCCCTGGGTACCCTGGTGGATTAAATTTGCAGCATAGTATTGAGTATTGGCTGACTTTAGATCTACTGAACTCGGAGTTCGCCAACAATTTGGAATGCCGTAGTGCAATAAGAGTACGCAATTCTAGCCAAGCTGATGTAGTGTTTGTCCCCTTCTTTTCATCCATAAGCTATAACCTATACTCGAAGTTGAAGCCTGGCCAGAAAAGTATCAATAATTTTTTACAGAAGAAACTGGTTCAGTTTTTGACGGCTCAGGAGGAGTGGAAGAGGTCTGGGGGAAAGGATCACATAATTGTTGCCCACCATCCAAATAGCCTTTTGGATGCAAGAGTGAAGCTGTGGCCTGCGATGTTTATTCTTGCGGATTTCGGAAGGTACCCTTCAACTGTTGCTAACGTTGAGAAGGATGTGATTGCACCTTACAGGCATTTAATTAGAAGCTATGTGAACGACTCATCTGGTTTTGATAGTCGTCCAACTCTGCTATATTTCCAGGGAGCTATATATAGAAAAGATGTAAGGTAGCTCTGTCCGTTTAAAAACGTATATGTATGTTCTCGATGATGCTGATATTGGTAAATTAAGTTATTTTTAATGGTTGTTAGTAAGTATAGATCATTCATCATTAGTGGTTATTTCATTCTAACTCTGAAAAGTTTATTGGACTTAAAACTTACCATTCTAAGCCAACTTGAGGTTGCTGTATGTATGTTTTAGTTCACCAGGGCTCCTGTGGAAAGTTGTGAACACATACGTACCAAAAGGCTTTCTTCTCTTAGCCATTAGAATTCTTTGACTGGATCTGTGGCATGAAAGTTGTCTATTTTGGAGAAGCAGAAAAGTATTTTACACTTGCATTCCTTGGTGGCCAAAGCCTATAATATCTCACGTCATCATAAGCTATTTATGTGTGACATTCTCAGGGAGGAATAATCCGGCAGGAGTTGTTTTATATGTTACGAAATGAGAAAGACGTGCATTTCTCATTTGGCAGTGCCCAAAAGGATGGAGTTAATGAGGCATCCCAGGGCATGCACTCCTCGAAATTCTGCCTCAACATAGCAGGCGATACTCCCTCGTCAAACAGGCTTTTTGATGCCATAGCTAGCCACTGCGTCCCCGTGGTTATCAGTGATGAAATCGAGCTTCCTTATGAAGATGTTCTCAACTATTCCGACTTCTGCATATTTGTACGTACATCAGATGCCCTCAGAGAAAACTTCCTCTTGAACCTCATCAACAACATCGGCAAGGACGAGTGGACCAGAATGTGGAAAAGGCTAAAGGAAGTCGAAAGGTTCTTCAGGTTTCAGTACCCATCTCAGGATCAAGATGCTGTCCAGATGATATGGCAGGCGTTTTTGAGGAAAGTTCCCGCTGTCAAAAGGAAAATTCACAAGTCCAGGCGCTTTTCAACAACAATCTTGCCTGCACAAAGCTTCAAGTCTTTCCACGTGCCAAAAAATTTTTGGAAATAGCTACTCTTGCATAAAGCAGAGTTTGACCATAGAGTATGTACACTGGAAGATTGCGAAATCTGCAACAACTGAAAGAGTTTAACTCTACAGATGATCCACTAGGCAGCTAAATCTCAGAATTTCAATCCAGTTCGATTGAAAAATAATAAATCAAACGTCACCCCGTAGTAAACGTTTGTGAATTTAATGATTACAACGCAATTGCCCTTCTTTAGGCCATTGAGAAATAAAAGCTTGGTTTCTGATATTGGAAAAGGTAAGCTTGAGCAAATTTAATTTTGTTGAATAAATTGAGACGGAGAAAATGATAATTGAAAAAATGGGTTCATTTTTAAATTGCGACAGTTTATATTAAAAGTTCAATTTTGATATGGACAATGAATTATAGTAATAATTGTAGTAAAAACTGTATAGAAATATATATGTATCATAAAGACAACAAATGAATTATTCGTAAGAATAACTATTTCACATTGATATATTTCAATTTGTTTCTCAACAAGTCGCCATCGATATTCTGTCAACAGAACTTGGATTTTTAAGAAAGAGTAAAATATATCGAATCCTTATGCATGCATGCATCTCCTTTCGATATTAAAAAGTTCGATTAAAGACAGATATAATTAATAGAGAAAAATATATAAATAATTTACAGCTGAAAACTTATGTTTTAAAGATGTGGACTGAGAAAAAGCCCACTAACTTTTAAGATAGAAAATGGAAATTTGTGATAAAGGTTAATGAATAGTATAATATTCCATATCCAGATTCACGTAATATCTCCACCAAATTTCGATAACAGTATCAAAATTTATCACTTCCTTGAAAATCAATAAGCTTTCTTGTTCAAATTCATTTTTATTAACTAGGTTAATACTTGGATTAATAACTGATTCAATATATGCTACTACATGTACATGAACAACTAAATTTTTGTGTGGATGTGATATATAGCTAACTATCTAAATAAAAAATGGGAATAATGAAAGATACACAAATTTGGGAGTTATGATAAATTTAAAAAATACCTCAGCCAAATACCATTATAATAATAGTACCTAAAAAGAATAGACAACACACACACACAGAGACACACACACACACACAGATATATATATCTATAATATGTATTGTGTAAGCACGCAACATTTATATATATCAGACAATGTTATACTAGGAGTTGAGTCAAGTTGTATGACTGAGATATCTAAGATGTGCTGGACGATTAGATTATAAGATAAGGGAATTCGATGGACTTGCCAACCAATAGTAACAGATTAGCCTCGACTGGGCTTAGTCGATGCTGCCTGTGTGGGTAGTATCCACAAAAGAATGGGACCAATGGTAAGCTGACATGTGGCGGAGACAATATAATTAAAAAAATAAATAAATTTGACCGACAAATTTTTTTAACCTTCCAAATTGAAAATTTATGTGGAAGCTTTCTCCCTCTCCCACTGTGAAAATTTCTGCGAAATATTTTAACCTTCAGAAACAGAAAAGATCGGCTTCCACTGTTTTCTTCCTTCTCCATCTCAACAAAGCTTTCTCCCTCTCCATCTCAACAAAGCTTCCTCCCCAAGGGTAAGCTGACAGTTTTTTTTTTTACGAATTTTCCACTTAATCTTATTTGTTTACATTTTTTTTTAAATTGAATGTATTCTGCTAACTCCGATTCTGCTAATTCTGTTGTTATTTTCCTGATTTCTTTTCAGTCTTGAGAAGGGAGTTATGATTTTGAATAAGATTAGTTACAAGATCTGTGAGTGTTTCGATAAATAAGTATGGTCCCTTCCAAGATGTGCCGTTTTTTGCCATCGATGTTCTCTCTAATGAGTTAGGCTATCATCATCATTCCTTCTTTTAAAGACATGTCTAAAGAAACCAGATTTATGTGGGCCACTTGATGTAGGTCATAGAAGTCATTGGTTCTATCAATGTATTTCAATTAGTACATGCATAAAAAATCTTTAATCTTGTTGAATCTTCCGATTCAAATCTCTGTTTAGTGTAGTTTTCCAGATACGGTTATGTTTGAAATCTGTGCAACTATGATGTGAATATCTTGATTGTCTTCTTTCCATGTTCAATTATAAATTCTTCACTGTTTGCGATATTAGTCTTCCAGCATGTGCAAGGGCTGTGTAACTTCCATTTCTAATTTATAACTTGCAGGCAAATGACACTATTGAAACAGGGGAGATGATCGAATAAGCTGAATGTATTTCTTTCCAAGCTGAAGTGGAAAAATGGTACATATCCGTTAATGAATTCTGAAAAGATATTCTTGTTTTAAATTTCTCATGTTTAATGTACCTAGTTCGCATCATTTGATCCGATTTCTTTTAGTGAGTCGTTAAATACATCATTTCTTTACTCATGTGATTCTTTTTTGGTTTCGGTCTTTTCCAAACAATGGAATATATTATCCATCTTTTCCTTGTAATGTAGAGGAAAGCATACGTTGTTTTCAAAGGAAAAAGAAATGGTGTTTATGATACTTGGGCAGAAACGCACGCTCAAGTGGATGGATATAAAGGCGCTTTGTATCAGAAATTCTCTACTAAGGCAGAAGCAATAAAAGCTTTTGAGGAATATGTAGAGAAGCAACGGCCAAGTGCTTATTTCGAAACTTGTGCTGAAGAAAGTTCATGTGCTACTTCCAATTCAAGCTCCCAAAAAAAATCTACAAAAGCAGATAAAATAGTTGAATTGGAAAATACACTATCTGATTTACAAAAAGATGTTTTGCAGATTGTGGAGAAAATGCGAGAGATAAAAGAAATGATACATGACATAAAATTGAGTGACGCTTAGTTGATCATATGTCTTTGTATCTACTTGAAGACATTAGTTGATCATATGTCTTTATATCTTCTCTATGTAAAACCATGTCTTTGTATCTTATATTTTGTTTCAATGTACACCCAAAATTTGATTTATTTGTTTCCGTATTTATCTATGTAAACAATCAGTTTATCAATTTTGAATCCCCACTTTTGGATAATCACTTCTAGAAATTTAATTCTCAATAAAATGAGCACTATTTTGGACAGAATGTTTCCAATATAATTGGCTTGAATTCTCGTTGAATTATACATCTCTCTATATCCTCTTGTAATTTCTTGATAATTTAGGCATTGACCAAGACTTTGGGAAAGAAACTCGGGAACCACTCCCTGTCCCACTCCCACTGATCCCTACTGTCATTTAAGTAGAGGCCATTTAAGTTCCTAGCTTATCCTTTTATTAGTAATTCTTGTCTGATGAAGTTTCACTTTTCTTCTGTACGTGAAAAACCAGACATATTCAGATAGCTAGAGTGTTCTTATGCCTACCACTTATGTATCTAAACAGTTCTGTGGAAAGTCTGAGCACATAAGGAAAGGAAGAAGAAATCTGGTAAATATAAGAGATGAAATCTGGAAGAGATATGAACAGGAGAAATTTGGATTCACATACGTGAAGAAGTAAATTGAAGAAGAAATATGATCCATACGTAGCAAAAAAACTGGATCAATTGAAACAGCTGTCGAAGAGATGAATTGAAACAGCTGTTGAAGAGATGATCCAGACGTAGCAAAAAACCAGATGTTGATAAAAGGAGCAAACCAGACGCAGAAATATCCAGACGCAGAATTATCCAGACGCAAGAATTATCCAGCCGCAGGATTAACCAGAAGTTGGAATTATCCAGACGCAGGAATTAAATTAAGAAATCAGACGTGAAGACCGATCAATTGAAATGAAGTTAACAAATGATTTCAGTAGTTGCAAAACAATGGAGATGAGAACCAGTCGCAGGAAATTAACCAGACGCAGGATGAGAACCAGACGCAAAGAGAAGAAGGAAATCCAGTCGCAACACGCAAAGAGATGAGAACCAGACGCAAAGAGAAGAAGGAAATCCAGTCGCAACACGCAAAGAGATGAGAACCAGACGCAAAGAGAAGAAGGAAATCTAGTCGCAAGACGCAAAGAGATGACAACCAGACGCAAAGAGATGAGAACCAGTCGCAGGAAATTAACCAGACGCAGGATGAGAACCAGACGCAAAGAGAAGAAGGAAATCCAGACGCAGTAGCTAAAGAATAATCAGACGCTGAATTGCACAGAAGAACCAGACGCAGCTAAAGAAAAGAATTAAACCAGACGTAAAACATTGAACAAGAAAATCAGACGAAGTGAACAGTTGCATTGGACAGAAAAATAAGATGTTGAAATTAAGATGAAACAGACGTTGATTCGGTCCTAACACAAGTGAATGATAGTACAAAAATATGTTTACTGAATTCAGAAAAACATTGATTCAACAAACAACATTCAGGAAGCTTTCCTTTCATTACAGATATATGTTTACTGATTTCAACGAAAAAAATCACATCATCACAAGTGTAATACATGTAGCAGAATGTTTTCATCATGTAGCATTGTCCAGCTTTGCTGATTTCATTGCGGAGCCTCATCCAGCTTTGAATGAGCACCTCCAAACTGGTCACTGGAATTGCGATTTTCGTGACCTTCCTGCATTTAAAAATTGAATAAAATACAATATATAACATAAATTGAGAAGGAAAACAATTTTGTTGAGATAGTAACCATCTGATTTGAATATGGGAAAAAATGTTGTTGAGAGGGAAATGGATATTGTGGTGGTTGTTGAGGGTATGAAAATGGATATTGAGGTGGTATTTGAGGATATGCAAATGGATATTGAGGTGGTATTTGAGGATATGCAAATGGATATTGAGGTGGTATTTGAGGATATGCAAATGGATATTGAGGTGGTATTTGAGGATATGCAAATGGATATTGAGGTGGTATTTGAGGATATGCAAATGGATATTGAGGTGGTATTTGAGGATATGCAAATGGATATTGAGGTGGTATTTGAGGATATGCAAATGGATATTGAGGTGGTATTTGAGGATATGCAAATGGATATTGAGGTGGTATTTGAGGATATGCAAATGGATATTGAGGTGGTATTTGAGGATATGCAAATGGATATTGAGGTGGTATTTGAGGATATGCAAATGGATATTGAGGTGGTATTTGAGGATATGCAAATGGATATTGAGGTGGTATTTGAGGATATGCAAATGGATATTGAGGTGGTATTTGAGGATATGCAAATGGATATTGAGGTGGTATTTGAGGATATGCAAATGGATATTGAGGTGGTATTTGAGGATATGCAAATGGATATTGAGGTGGTATTTGAGGATATGCAAATGGATATTGAGGTGGTATTTGAGGATATGCAAATGGATATTGCTGTGGTATTTGAGGAGTCAGTGTGTTGGTCTCAATTTGCGAACTTTGCCCTTTCTTTTTGGCCCCTTTTCCACCTACAACAAACATAGATATAGATTATCTAACACATATATGAAAAAAATATATATTTCAAACTTAGAATATATGAAAAAAATTAGAATAATTCAAACTTACTTGAAGTATCAGCTTTCCCTTTTCCTTTTCCTCTTTTGCTCTTGTTATCCCAATGTCGTGTGATATTCGTATTTGTAACTCCTTTTTCTTTACCAGTGAGTGGATTACGGACACATATTTCATCGGTTTGACCAACTGAAATTGAAGAACATGTAGTCTCTTCATCGACCTTCAAATTCTGGACAAGGCTAGAGATTTCTTCTGTTGCAATGTCAACCAATCTATATAATCTTTTTCTTGCATCATCGTGAGGTTTGGTCAATTGAGTTAGATCATACATTGATCTCATTATTTGGTTCACAAAAACCATCTCAGATACATGACCATCACCACCACTACCACTGCCACCACTTTCTTCAAAACCAAAGTTAACTCTATTTCGTACATTCTTCGTCCATCTTTTCAAAATATAAGTTTCAGGCAAATGGGTGACATCCATATAGTTTAATACCATCAAAGCATGTTTACACAAAATCCCCATGGTGTCAAACTTATGACAACTGCACTTGATCTCATGATTTTGTTTATGGAACAACACATGCCTAACCCTAGAATTTTCATCATGAGATCTTACTTTGGCATCAATCCAATTCCAATCAGTAGGAGCACAAGACGGTGGTTCAACAAATTTGCAGTTAAGAGAATTAACCAATTCAATTTCAAATAAACGATATATAGAAATCGTATAAACATCAGCAGCTTGAGTCAACAACGGATGATTTTTCAAAATCTGTGCAGGTTTACCATGACGACAACGGGTGTCTTCATTCTTCTCCTTTTTCCTCCAATTACTTTGAATCTTTGTGAAATTCATCACAAATTCAAATAAAGAACTCATTTTATTACCTGTCTTCTTTAATGCCATATTTGTAGCCTCACTTCTTGAAGTAGCCAAAAGCCCCGCACTAAATATTTCATTACTAAAAGCAGTGGCCCATTTCCCCCTCATTTTGTACATCCCTTTCAACCATCTATGGCAATCCAAATTATATTTATCACTCATAAATTTCCATGTCTCCTCAAATTCATCAATAGATTCACAACGAGTCATGCATTTATGCCATAAATTTTTAAATGCTGAGTCGCCATTTAAATTCCCAAAGTGTGAAGGAGCATTTTGATTTATATGCCATTGACATAAACGATGATGTGAATGTGGAAAAACATTTTCAATAGCATTAATCATAGCTTGACATTGATCTGAGAAAATAGTTTGTGGCTGCTTTCCATTCATAGAATCAAGAAATGTTGTAAATAACCATTCAAAAGAACTTTCGGTTTCATCAGACAGAAAAGCTAAACCAAACATCACGTTCTGCATATGATGATTTATACCAACAAATGGAGCACAAATCAAATTGTATTTATTTGTTCTATAAGTTGTATCAATTGACAACACATCTCCGAAATATTCAAAATCAACCAAACATCTGTAATCTCTAAAGTAAAAGTTCATCACCCTATCGTCATCATCCAATTGCACATTCCAATAAAAATAATTCTCCTTATTCGATGTATTTATAAAATATTGAATAAGTGCATTGGAATCTCCATTGTCAACTTTGGTATGTTTTTTCAACCGGCTCATATGGTCATATGCATCTTTTCTAGTAAATCCTAAATTTTCTGGCCCACAAGCTTCTGTTTCCATAAAAGAAACTGCACAAGAGACGGATATTCCAGCATTAACCATAGCTTCTAGAGTTGACTGCTTTGCATGTGATATATTGCGTGCCGATCTTAACAAGTGAGTTTGATCATGTGCAAACATCTCATGGTTATGCTCCTCTACAAATCTACTAACTCGCCATTCACCCCCTTTTTCCCTTGAAAGTTTCAATCTGGCCTTACAATTAGTTCTAGTAACCGGCTTTTGATAAACTGGAATCCTTTTACTAGATCTTTTTTCATCTTTTGAACCCTCACATGAACAATTAAATTCCTTTGACTGAATTTCTTTAGAATGTGAGAAACATCGTTGTTCACCTTTCCTCACGCTAAAACCCTTCGAATGTGCATATTGACAGTACAACAAATAAGCTTCTTCGATAGTGTTCACAATATTACCCACTTCTAGTTTACTCTTCAATACATCAACAATAGAGTTTTCAGTTTGTACCTCAATATTTTCTGACATAGAAAAATCCGAAATTCCACACTGTGTATTTTCAATTTCATGATTTACAACTTCTTCGATGTGGTCTCCATCCAAGTTCTGGGAAGATAATGAATTTTCATCTTCCATTTTCAAAAAATAGAAAACCAGCTGCAAAAAATTTAAACAAATCGATTAGAGATATTAGATACAATTTACTTAAGAGGCACAAACTGAAACTTAAGGAATACAATTCAACCTTAGTTAGCAAAATACATTCACATTACTAAATTGACGTTAGCAGAATACATTCACATTACTAAATTGACGTCAGTAATTTGTATCGGAGTTAGCAGAATAAGATTAAGTGGAAAATTCGAAAAAAAAAAAACTTACGTTGCCCTTGGGGAGGAAGCTTTGTTGAAATGGAGAGGATGAAAACTTTGTTGAGATGGAGAGGGAGAAAAACAGTGGAAGCCGGTCTTTTCGATTTTTGAAGGTGTGAAATTTTAGCAGAAATTTTCACAGCGGGAGAGGGAGAAAGCTACTGGCCAGAAAGTTTCAATTTGAAGGTTTCAATTTTTTTTATAATAATTTTTTTATTTTTTTAATTATATTATCTCCGCCACATGTCAGCTTACCATTGGGCCCATTCCTTTGTGGGTAGATAAGAGCATACCCCATTGGACAGATGGTTGTGGTAGGAGCACACTCGTGACATGGATGAATGTAGTCCAAGTATGTCTTTAAGAATGACATAGGCAAATTCATTGCAAGTGGAAACCAACATTAACAATACAACAGATTGGTCGGTGGAGTTCAAACTCTATTTGGTATAATCCTAACAAACAGATAGGGACAGATAGGATTTTGTGTACGATTGGCTCAAAATGTATTAAAGGAAGGTATATCGAATGCCTAGTTAAAAAACTAAGACCCACAAGAAATCTAGATTAATAGAAATTATAATACTGTCACATATATTTTTTATTTATATTTATTAATTATTAAAAAATAAAAACTAATTTAACTTCTTATCCTAATACAGGAAAGAATCACGAATAAACTTGTCCAGATCGACCACCGAAGATCCGTCCTTCTCCGCGGCAGCATCGGCGGCGATTCTCATCTCCGCTGCACGTTTCCAGACCTGATTCCCATCCTCCGACTCCATCAACTCCCTGATCCGCTTCTCAAGCTCCGCCGCAGTTACGAATCCATCATCCGCCATGTCCAGTCGCAGTGCCACCTTCATGTCCTCCACCATTAACACCCGGTTCATCTTCTGCTCGGCGTACAGAGGCCAACAGATCATCGGAACGCCGAACGACAGCGATTCCAGCACCGAGCACCACCCGCAATGTGTCACGAATCCCGCTACGGACGCGTGGCCCAGTACCTCCTTCTGGGGAGCCCATGACTTCAAAACAAGCCCTACATCTCTAGTTCTCTCCAAAAATCCCTGTGGAAGAATCGCGCCCAAGTCCGGCTCCTCCTGCGACGGCGATCGATGGTCTCCCGGCGGACTCCGCACTGCCCAGAGAAACCTGTGTCCACTGTTTTCCAAACCAATCGCCATTTCTTTCAACTGCTCTACCGAAAACAAACCTCTCCTGCCGAAACAGAGAAATATTACGCTTCTTGTTGGCTGTAAAACCAGCCATTTCATGCATTCGTGCTCTGTTGCACCATTCTTGCTGTTACTTTCGGGACTTAACGGGCCAAGAAAGTAAACTGGAGGAGTTTTAGAATTTGGTGTACACAAACCCTTGACCAGTGCGTCTTTTGCTTTAGGCTCGAGTGCATCAAACGAGTTCACGAGGATTCCATCCGATCTTCCTATGTTAACTGCAGTGTCCAGAAAGTGTTTGTAGACTTTGCTCTCTCGAAAATGCATTCCAGCGGGAAATTCTGACGAGTGAATTCGTGGGCACCCAGGAATCTGAAGAGAATTGTTCAGTGTTCCTATGTCTTCACGAAAGGTTTCGTGGATAGTAGGAAAGTAAAGAAACACGCAAGAGCCGCATCCACCGCTGCTGGTGTAGAAGTAAGTCGGTATATTCAAGCTTTTAGAAACTTCAAACGCTGAATTACAAAAGAAATCAATTACAAGAGCTCTAATTCTTGATTTCTTAGCTATTTCTTGAAGGGCTTCGGATAATTCAGGGTTGTGGAGACGTGGGATTTCGAAGAGGAGTTCCACGGGATTGGTGACATGATTTGGAGGTGGGGCAGCGGCTTCGGGGAGCCGGTGGTAGGTCACTGAGGGGATGTCGGAGACTGAGGCGACGGCGGTGGTGGAAGCAGTGCTGAGGATGGTGACATGGACTTGGTGATGGTGTTTAGCGATGAATTTTGCGAGTGTCAGCGTGCAATTTAGGTGCTCAGGCGTATCATAAAGGATAATGGTTTCCGCCATTGTTGATAAAAATTCAAATTCAGATAAAAATCTAAGAAGAAATGGGGCCAAATCACTCACTATTTATCCTATGTGAGAGTTAAAAGTGTCATTGGGCAAAGTCTATTCTAGACCCATGCCTTGGAACTGTTGGTTAAGAGGGTCTTCTATTTTTTGAGATTGCAACTATTTCCGTTGAAGTTTTGAACCTACACGTAGCTTAGTTGGCTACGTATCTGTCTGCATTATACGAAAAATTGATGTTTTTATTAAATTTGTTTAATTTTAACACAATTTTTAAATAAATTTATTAGAGAAAAAATAAAGTTTTTCAGGCTATTTGACAATTAAATATTTTTTGCGGGTTTTTTCGTTATCTCGATATACCTAAAGACCAAAAGCTCTTCTTCGTTAACACTACTAATCGATGATATATCGTTTAGGAAAATTATCTTATGTGGTCCAATATCTTCCCTAATTTTCTTCAAGTTTATTGGTTTTCTACACTTTTTTAAATGTTTTAGCTTTCAGTATCGTTACGCTAGAGTATTGATGTGATATTACAAAATACTGATATGACATCGACAAATATTAATGCAAAATAGAAATATTGATAACTTAACGTGTTTCGGTAGTCGAACAAAATAGTCGAAAATTAAAAATTAGTGAGTCAAAACTAGTCTTTGAAAATTTAATCCACAAAATTAAACAAGTGTGAAAGAAATATAATTTAGATTAAAAATAGTAAAGTAAACTAAATTTTTACTATTGGTGTAGATATAACAATGTTTATTAATTTTTTTCGACATACTGAATAAAATAATACTAACAATTACGGTGTCTTTTTTTAAAAAAAAACACATATTAATATATAAAAATGATAAACGCAACAAATAAGTAGTTCTCATTTTATTTAAAGTGTACTTACTAGTGTTAGGATAGAAAACACAGCTCCCGAGTTCAGAGGGATGAATGAACTCATTTGCTAACTTTTTGTGAAAACTGTTTTAAAAAGATTTTACAGCCCTTAGCTAACCTCTAAGCTGAGTTACCAGCTTGGAGGATCTCAGTGTAGACTGATGTCTCGTGTAACAAAAGTGTTTGTGCGGAAATAACACGTTCAACAGTGAACAGATTGAAAACTTAAACTGAAAATAGAATGCACTAAATAAAAGAGATATGATTTGTTTCTGAAAGTTTGGACCATAAACTCATACGTCACCGCTTCTTCCAAACTGGAGGAATTTCCACTAGAATATTTGGTTACAATAGCTCCTACTATAACCCAGTCCGATAGCCACCAGATGCAAGAACTCCTAGCACCCTTATAACAGAAACAAACTCGCGATCTGTTTTGGAATACGAATTACAGCTCTAAGCTGGTTTAGCTATTCTAGCTCTCAACGGTCTGTTTTTGATAAACAAAGAAAGCTCAACACTACAGAGTGTTTTGACAGTTTGTGTGACACAGAAAATTGATTCACAACAAGCTGTGTGTGTCACTTTTTATGAGCTGGTTTGAGAGTTATAAACTCTGTTTTCAGTTCTTGTATATTGTTCGCCTTGCTTGTGTTCACAATACTTGTGTTGGCATTAGCATTACTTCTTCGAATTGATCTGCTTCTTCAATTTATACTCTTTGGATCAACGGTAATAAATGTCACCAGTAGACACGTCATATAGATCCAAAGGATATGTCAGCGGAGTCTTTAATGCTTGTAGTATTTACGTACATCTTTCATTAAATGCTTCCCCTTTTAGCATACACTCCACCGTACTCAGTTGAAAACAAATCTCTGTGTATCTGGAATTTGCTAAAGATAGTCCCAACGACTATAAAGAGATCCTGAGAAGTCAACACATCAAATCAAGGATATTTGATGTATACGATACCTTAAAATAATCTGAAATACTTAACTGAGTTGTCTTTACTCAGCTTGACTTCGATCTGGTCGCTGTGTTGAACTGTTCTAATCTGGTCTAAGCTGATCTGCTTTAATCTGATTTTAAGCTGATCTGTTCATTTCTTTGTTCTGTACTAATCCAGATTGTAATCTTTGTTCATCTGCTTCTGATCAGATCGCGGTATATTGGATTGACTCTGCCCTGAGCTGGTTTGTCCAAGTTGGTCTCTCGGCTGATCTGGTAAAACACTTCTCGCTCTGAGCTGGTTTATCAATTGATCCAATACAAAGTCTGCTCTACCCGATCTGTTCTTCTTTCAACTGATAAACTATTTCTGTTCTTTCAATCTGGTTTGTCCTTAACCAGCTTAGCTAAATTCCCTGAGCTGGTTTGACTTTAACCAGCTTAGCTCCGATCCGGTTTGAGTAATTAACGCAATAAGCTCTGTTTTGATCTGGTGACTGATTGATTAATCTCTTTTTATCTTAACCAAAACTTATAAATTCTCCATCAACTAGGCTTTCAAATACTATGAAATAAAATAAAATTTATAAAAACATTTCAATTTTGAAAGCTTTATGAAACTAGTATATCATGGGAAACCTACTACGGATTCATCATAATGCGCATCTGGCTTTACAGGATTTTAAAAAATATTTGTGTAAACCAGTGTTTTCAACAATTTAGTAAAAAAAGTTTAAAAAGGAATTAATGTTAAACCCATGGATAATAGTAAATTTCAAAAATAATACTTAAAATAAGATTATTAAAATCTAACGTTACCAAAAATCAATACCATCATTAACATAGTTATGGTTTCATTCGAAGATTTAAATATTGATAAAAACTTTATTTTTAGTATTAATTGTAGCTCTAGGACCGAGCGTTTGTCGCTTACCAAAAGCTATTTTTATTGACCATTGAACAATTTAAATAATGCAACTATACACAAACAATTTGTTATTTATACGAAAATCAACTAAGTCCGTTCTTGCTCAAAACCACCTTCTTCTTTTATTTCTGCTGCTTCCTTCACCCCTTCTATTGTCTGGTCCTTTACCACTGGTACTGCTCAGACCTCCCCCGTGTCTACTTGATCCTCCCTGTCTACTTGATCCATCTTCCCCCTTTTTGGCATCACCGGTCTCCTTAAGGTGATTTACCAATTCTACCAGTTTTAACTTAACAAAATCAAGATCACTGGCAAGCTGGAATTGATTCTCGGTAAGCTGGCGAACAAGGCTGGTTTCCAACGAGGTCTGAGATGACGCAACATTTGCAGCCACCGTATCCACCTTGTCATAAAATGCGCGCTTGTAGATACCAAAATCGTGCTTCATAAAGGTCTGAATATTCAAGAATTTCTGAATTTTGGAATCTAGAGACCCAACCGTGGAATCCATGGATTTTACCCTCGAATCCATAGAAACCATTCTTGAATCCAGTGAATCAACGTTCTTTCTACCTCTTCGAGCTTGCTATCAGCATTAAGATATGTTGGTGGACTGGATATAAAAACCTGCTGTGAATCATCAGGGGAAGAATCTCTATTATTTGCTAAATCCATGAAATATATCGTCTCTTCTCTGTTTCTGTATATACAATCATCTGTAAGTTAGATGGGCTTGGACTTTGATATCCATATTATTCTCCTCTGAAATGGGATTCGGACCCAGTCTGGTTTCAAGATCTGTAGTGTGAACAAGAAAATTTCCGGAGAGAGTAGGAGTTTCGCTTGGACTAGGATCAGAGTCGGGATAGAAACGCATGCTATCACTCTGTTCATTGTGAATGGAGAGGTGAAATCTAGAGGATATTGAACCACGACTTGAACTAGAGTGAGCTGGACTGTTTTGAGTTGATCCGCTTCCTCAGGAACCTGGTGCTCGAGGACCTATTGTCCATCCGTAGGAGCCGGTTTCTCCTTGTCGTGAGCCTGATGCTCTTGAGAACTCACAGTGTCATTCTTCTCATTATTTGCAATGGTTCTCTTAGTCTATTCCACCTGTTTGGCATGAGTAGAAAACGAAGAAGCAAGAATCTGTGGTTGTGCTGGTTGAGATGCATTGGCCTCTGTCAACAGACGTTGGCGTGCTTTAGACCATGTAATTTGTGGAAGATCCACATTGACAGCGTCTCCTGCAACTGAAGCTTTAGGAGTTAGAATAGGTAGACCAGCTACAGTTCATTGATCCCTATGCTGCTTGACGATTTCTTTAAGCTCACATTCTAGAAATCGAATGCACATAGAGTCGTAATTGACAGATGGCTCGACGGGTTTAAAATTCGCACGATGCTCATCTACCCTCTTCTGGACCTCCATCTCGTACATCTTATACAGTACCAGTGTCCTCCGTTCAAACAATTCAGAAACCTGCTCTGTTTCGGCCCAAAGCAAAAACTGGTCTTCAATTTTGGTCAAAGTTTCAAAGGAAGCTACAGTATTGAGCCTTACCGCCGTGCGGAAGTGTACCCATTCATCATAATCAACCATTATACTGGATACATCTTCCTAGGCGGTTTTGAGCACCAACTGACAGTGTTCCTCCACGGGGTTAGGTCGGACAACAGCTTCCAACATCTCCTAGCCCTTGGTGGTGGGGTTGGGCAAAAAATGCGTCGCCCAGTTGATCTCCCTAATCTCCATGGGAGCAAAGATGCCTTGTCCAGCCAAAGTGAAGGACTGCACAGCTGGTTGCTCAGTTCCAGACCGTACCACTATAGTACCCTCGTTTGCAGCATCTGCCATCTCTGTCTGGTTACTACCCTTCACCCGCTATTCCTGTTCATCCACGGTGAATGCAGCATTATCAACCCGTTCCTCCATTTCAGTAGTTGGCTCCACATTAGCATCTGGACCACCAGCAGCGATCGTATTATCAACTAACCTCTCCACCTCTAGAGTTGACTCCAGATGTCCTTCTAGAACCTCAGCAGTGAAAACATCATCACTTGCAACTGGATTTTCCAGAACTGGACTTGGTTGGGATTTACCCTGGTTATCAACAGAAGACTTCACCTTTTTGATTCTTTGTGTCCAGTGCTTTTTGGTAATCAGCACCGGAGGAACAGACACAGTTGGTTCAGAATCTATTGATCCATAATCAGTTTGCTCTTGTGTGCAGCGCCTTCTTTCTTGAGCCTAGCCAGTGGGAGCGAATCCGTGTCTGAGCTGGTCTCAGACTTAGACTTCGCAGGAGCAGCTTGACTCCCAGCCTCCACTGTCTTGCTCACCACCATTCTCTGCTCATTCACAACTGGCTTTTCGGCCTTCTTCTTTTCTATAGCCGTTTTTTCTACCTTCTTCTTTTCACGGACTGCCCTTTTCTTCTTCTTTTATACTTGCATTTCGACGGGCTTGGTCATTTTAGGCTGGCCACCCTCAGTTGCACTTGTAGTGTCGTCTGTCTGTTTGCTAGATGCACCAGCTAGTTTGACATCCAGATTTTTCTTGATATAAGTGTTAACCGATTTGTTGGTTAACACTTTTTGAGGGTGCAACTTGACCAGTTCTCCAAGATCTGCTTTCACAAGATTCTGTAGCAGAACACTGATCTGAACAACGAACCCCTGTGACTGACGGGAAGGATTTTGCACCATATTAACCAGCACTTAAAACAACACGTGAGCTCAATTTACTTTCAATACAGGAGAGATTGCCACCATTAGGTCAAACTTCTCGCTCGTGACCACATAGAACGACCCAGCCTTGGCACACAATGCCTTTGCCACGATATCGTGCAACAAGAGAAACTCCATCTTCATTTCTTTCTTTTTATTTGGTGCCCTGAACGGCACATCAGATCCAGAAAACTTTTTTCTCATTTCCACCACGGTCTCCTTCGAAATATCCAGAAATCCAACCATTCCCTCGGTTGGCAATCCAAACACCACAATGAACACATCCTTGGTAAGAATCATCTTCCGATTAGCAACAAAACTGGCAATCGTTCCAACGATGACCTTAGCATTCACGAAAAATTCAGTTATAGCTCCTTCATACACGGAGTTGGAAACCTCCAGAAACCCTTTAAGCCATGTATCTTCCAGAGACTGAAACATACGGGCCATCCTGGTGTGCTCCATAGTGAGCACAGACTCAAACTCAACCTGTAAAGCGTTCACAAACAGAGAGGAGGCCATTTCTGAAATTAAAAGATCCGAAATTTTAGAGAAAACATAAAGGATTTCTCGAAAATGCAGTTAAACTGTTTGCTAGATTGCTTGATTGCATGAAAATTTGAAAGCGTAAAGCAAAAAGTAAAGTGAAACAATTTATGTACGAGCGGGGAAAGAGAAGGGTTATTCTGGACACATGTCATGTTAAAAAGACATTTGAAATTCCAGATAGATGATCATCCGATTGAAAATGAATTTTAAACGTGAACCCAATATCAACCATTCAATTCACTATATACCAGTAAAGGAACAGATGATTCAAATACCGTGATAACATCACACTATATATATCCCTCGAGCTGGACCAGATCGCATACCAGCTCAAAGAAAGTCAGTGGACCTTCCGGTTATCTGTTTGAATTAAATTGTTCCCCCTGAATGTGTGCATGCAGAACATAATCACGACATATCCAAGAGACCTAAGATGTTTCTAAAGTAAGAAAACTTAGCGTCCGGCAGAGGTTTGGTGAAAATATTAGCTACTTGCTGATCCGTTGGCACATGCTCCACCCGAACGTCTTTCTTTAGCACGTGGTCTCGAATAAAATGATGGAGTATGTCGACGTGCTTGGTTCTGGAATGCAGCACAGGGTTTTGAGTGATTGTGATCGCACTTGTGTTGTCACAGAAGATGGGTGCTTCCTGTGCATCAACGCCATAGTCCCGAAGTTGTTGTTAAATCCATAGCATTTGAGAGCAACAACTTCCAGCTTCAAGGTACTCTGCCTCAGCGGTGGACGTAGCAATTGATGTCTGTTTCTTACTAAACCATGAAATTAATCTATCACCCTGAAATTGACAGGTGCCACTTGTGCTGCGCCGATCAATCTTACACCCTGCATAGTCTGCATCGCTATAACCAATAAAATTTAAACTTGAGTCTTTGGGATACCAAAGACTCACGTTCTGCGTGCCTTTCAAATACTTAAGAATGCGTTTAACAGCCACGTAGTATGATTGATTTGGATCAGCTTGATACCTAGCACACATACAAACCGAGAACATAATATCTGATCTGTTTGTTGTGAGGTATAGAAGCGAACCAATCATCCCACGATACATGGTTACCTCAACGATAGTTCCAGCTTGATGGAGGCACTCATTGGAGTGGCAGCTGCCGAGCATTTTTCCATACCAAACTTCTTGAGAAGTTCTTTGGTGTACTTCGCTTGAATGATGAATATTCCATCTTCAAGCTGCTTTACTTGTAAGCCTAGAAAAATGTTAGCTCCCCCATCATGCTCATCTCGAATTTATCCTGCATTAGCTTTCAAAATTTGTCGCAAAGTTTGGAATTAGTTGAGCTGAAGATAATTTCATCAACATATATCTGTACCAACAAGACATGATCATTTTTTACAAATTTAAATAGTGTCTTGTCAACATATCCGATAATAAATCATGTTCTATTAAAAACTTAGACAAAGTATCATACCAAGCTCTTAGAGCTTGTTTCAGACCATATAAATCTTTATCAAGCTTGTATACATACTCTGGTCTGGTATGATCTACGAAGCCAGGAGGTTGTGTAACATACACTTCCTCATTCAGGATGCCATTCAAGAATGCACTTTTTAACATCCATTTGATAAACTTTTAAATTCTTAAATGAGGCTTATGCGAGAAATATTCTAATGGCTTCTAGTCTAGCTACTGGTGCAAAGGATTTTTCGAAGTCTATTCATTCCTCTTGTCTATATCATTGCGATACCAGCCTAACCTTGTTTCGAACTACATTCCCTTGTTCATCTAATTTATTCCTAAAGACCCATTTATTGCCAATAATATTTTGATTTTCAGGTCGAGGAACTAGATGCCAAACTTTACTACGTTCGAATTGACCTAGTTCTTCTTGCATGGCTTCTATCCAACTCTGGTCTACTAAGGCTTCTTCTACTTTCTTAGGTTCTATATGTGATATGAAAGCAGAATTAAAGTACTCGTTTATCATCTGGACTCGTGTCCTAATAGGTGCAGTAGGATTACCAATGACCAGCTCGGGTGGATGATTTTTATCCCACCAGAGGCCTGGTCCATTTGAGGTAGGTGGTTCGTGCAGTTCCCCCTGCATTCCTGCTGGTTCTTCTGGAACTTCACTTTTTGAAGTACCACTTGTTATGTTATGCTCTTCGGCATGTACATATTCTCTACCAGTTTGATCACGATCTGGACCAGCACGCTCAAAATCTTGAATGTTTGTGTTAGTAATAGGCATATCCTGAGTGTTCTGGTTACCTTATGTGCCTCATCGTTACTTGATTCCTCAAGATTGGTAGACTCAAGACGAGATCATAGATCATTTAATTTTGATGCAGACGTTGATCTGAAGCTGGTTTCATCGAACACTACATGAGCCGATTCTTCAACTGTTAGCGTCCTGTTGTTGAACACTCTATAGGCTCGACTCACTGCTGAGTATCCTAGAAAGATGCCTACGCCAGATTTAATATCGAAAGCTTTTAAATACATTTTTCCATTGATATGGATGAAGCATCTGCATCCACACCCTGGAATATGAAATATCAGGTTTCTTGTCACTCCAGATCTCATATGGAGTAATTCCATGTAGCTTGTTTATCATTAATCTGTTTTGAGTATAGCAAGCTGTATTGACTGCTTCTGCCCAAAATTCATTTGAAATACCAGAATCAGCAATCATAGTTGTAGAAGCTTCTTTTAAAGTTCTATTTCGATGCTCAGCCACCCCGTCTTACTGAGGTGTTCTAGCTGCAGACAACTCATGTTTGATTCCAATGTCATCCAGATAGGAGAAAATTTTAAAGTTTAAAAACTCTATTCCTCTGTTACTCCTAATCCGGTTGACATTACAAGATTTCTCGTTTTGCAAACGTTTCAAAAGTTTGATCAGCTGATCGTCAGTTTGATCCTTTGATTTTAGAAACAACACCGAAGTAAATTTTGAGAAATCATCAACTACGACAAGGATGTATTTCATTCCCTCTAAGCTAGTTACGGGTATTGGACCAAAAAGATCCATATGTAAGAGATCCAGCTTTCATGAGGTTTTATTACTTCCTCTAGTTTTGAAAGTATATTTTAAATGTTTACCCAGCTGACAGACAGAGCAAATCTTGAATTTTGAAAATTTTAGCTTGGGCAAGCCATCAACCAACTCATGCTTGCTCAAATTGGCAACAATTTTAAAATTTAGATGATTCATCCATTGATGTCATAGCCAGCTCTTCGAAGAGTCAGCTACAAGGCAAGTTTGTTCTGTATGCGATTGGTCTGACCAATCAACTTTGTAGGTGTTACCAGATCGATAACCAATTAGCACAGTCAGACCTTCCGGATTCAAAACAGTGCAAGTGTGCTTCTGAAATTTATAATTACTGTCGCACAACTGACTAATACTTATCAAGTTGTAGCACAAATTCTCTACAAGGAGAACGTTGTTGACAGTAAAATTACCATGGGTAAGCTTACCCTTACCCACGGTGTTAACGTTAGTGTCATCAAAGGTGATATTTGGTCCATAGCATTGCTTGATGTTTGCAAGCAACTTGACATCTCCAGTCATGTGCCTTGCACATCCACTATCCAGATACCAAGTTGATTGCTCCAATCTTGACACCTGTTGTACTTGCAATTATAAATCAAGAGAATTTGGTACCCTTTGGGTCCAGGTTTGATTAGACCTTTCGGGACCCACACTTGGATAATTTTAATCCATTTACCAGTGTGTCCATCAAAGCACTTGTGTGGTCCGTGTGTGTTCTTTGCTTTGTTTGGAACTTGATATGCAGCATATGGATCATTCGATCTGGGCTTACGATATTGAGGTCTGTACTGCCTATCCTTCGTTAAAGATCGAGAGAACTGGCCCGACTTTCTTCCACCAGACTTGGGTTTACTCCGCATCTGTTCAATTCTTTTGTTAAGCCAGCTCTCCCGAGACTTCTCAGGAGCAGTATACCCCAGCCCGCGAAATCTGCCTTTCCAGATCGTAGGTTCAGCCGATATCTTTAGTTCACTAGAATGTGTCTCTTTAGGCTGTTCCATGCTAGATTTTACAAAGTTCATTGTTTTAAACTTTTTCTTTTTCGGCTTTGGAGTGCTGTTGGTTTCTGCGGTACTGCCTTCGTCGCTATTATATCCCAATCCAGTTTTATCACCGTATGACTTTGTAGCTCCATGCAGTTTTTGTAAGGAAGCATAAGACCTGGTCCAGGAGCTTATTATACCAGCTAGCCGCTGATTCTCATAGAGCATCTCCTCGGACCTGCTTCTCAAGTTCTCATTCTCAGTTTCAAGCTTACTTAGAGTAGCTTGCATATTGCTTGAGCTAACCAGCTCAGCGTTTGTTGCACAACCCTCTCTTTTGGCTTTAACTTCCTTGAATGATTGAGAAAGCTTTTTATATTCTAGGACCATGTCGTTAAGTGCAGTGACAAGGTCCTCACGTGTGAAATCTGGGCTAGAAAAATCAAATATCTCATCAGTGTCATCGGCCATGAAACACTGTACTTCATCTTCATTTTCGCTGGATAAGGAGGTTCCAGAGCTAGATTCTTCTGAATTTGAGTCAGTCCAAGCACTTTTATTTTCCTCTTCAACCATCGTTTTCTCCGTTCTCCCATTTCGATAGAGCTTATTCTCCTTTTTGTCTTTGCTGGTGCTGCGAACTGGTCGCTTCTTTGCATCTCTCCTTGGCTTCCTGCAATCAGCCATGAAGTGACTAGGCCTACCACAGTTATATCATTTATCATTAGAAGAAGAGTTAGCAGTTTCTTGGGAGAATCAAAAGAAGATGGTTTAGTATTATGCTTCTGAATAAATTTTCCGAATTTCTTGATGAGCAAGGCCATGGCGTCCTTGCTCATCTCCTATGCCGATCTGCTGCTTGTAGAACATGAACTTTGCTCTGGAATTGTAGCAAAAAGAGCTCTGGTTGGTTGAGACGTAGATGGTCAGACTCCGCTCTAGTTTTCAGCTCGAACTTGTAAGCCTTTAGATTGGCAAACAAGTCGTGCAGCTCTATTTTATTCAGGTCTTTTGACTCTCGCATGGCCATCGGTTTTACATCCCATTCCTTGGGAAGTGCTCGCATCACCTTCAGGGCCAACTCCATGTTTCTGTAGTATTTGCCTATTCTGGACAATTCGATCACTAAAGAGCCGAACCGTACATCGAATTCGGCTATGGTTGCTTCATCTTGATTAGTTCAAATTTTTGCAGGGCCACAGTCAGCTTATTCTCTTTCATTTCTTCATTGCCCTCGAAAATCTGGGTCAACTTACCCAGATATCTTTCTCCGTTGTGCATGTCTGGATCTTGCTAAACATGTTGTTGTCTAGAGTCTTGTATAATATGTCCTTAGCGACATTATCAAGATTTGCTTTCTTCTTGTCCTCAGAGGTCCACTCTAGTCTGTGTTTCTCAATCCATTGAGGTGCATCGGCAGTTATCGCCACAGCAATATTCATTCTCATTATTTGCATTGGTCTGTTAGTTATCACGAACCACATATCATCGATTGTGCTGCTAGGTGCGCCTGCATCCGGATCTTCCAGACGTTGTATTCTTCCTTGAAAAACATAGGAATCTTGTTGTGATAAATCGACATATTTAATAAATGTAAATGGATAAATTGTTCAAACAATGAGAAACCGAGCTCTGATACCGCTTGTTAGGATCGAAAAACAAGCTCAAGAGTTCAGAGGGGGGGGAGGGGGGTGAACGAACTCCTTTGCTAATTTTAATTTAAAAATGTTTTGAAAGATTTTATAGCCTACGCAAACCTCCAGCCGAGTTACCAGCTTGAAAGGTTCTCAGGATTGTGCTGCTAGGTGCGCCTGCATCCGGATCTTCCAGACGTTGTATTCTTCCTTGAAAAACATAGGAATCTTGTTGTGATAAATCGACATATTTAATAAATGTAAATGGATAAATTGTTCAAACAATGAGAAACCGAGCTCTGATACCGCTTGTTAGGATCGAAAAACAAGCTCAAGAGTTCAGAGGGGGGGAGGGGGGTGAACGAACTCCTTTGCTAATTTTAATTTAAAAATGTTTTGAAAGATTTTATAGCCTACGCAAACCTCCAGCCGAGTTACCAGCTTGAAAGGTTCTCAGTGATTACTGTTTGTCTCGTGTAATAACATAATTTTATGCGGAAAGAACACGATTCAACCAGTGAACAATTTAGGTAAATGAGTGAAAGTAAAGAATAAGGAGTCGAGTTTGTTTCTATAAGTTCGGAGCAAATTCTCCTACGTCTCCCCTTCTTCCTCAATGGGAAGGATTTCCACTAGAAGATTTGATTTATACAACCACTTGTACAAACCCGATCCCACAACCTGCAGCTATGAGAACTCCTAGCACTCAACCAACGAATCCAAATCCTCGATCTGGTTCACAATACAATGAACACAGCACTGAGCTGGTTGTGCTACTCGAGCACTCAACACTCTCTGTTATGATTTACAGTGTAAACTCAAAACTACAGAGTGTGTGTATAGAAGAGTGTGTGACACAAGAATTGAATAAAGCTATCTATGCGTGTGTCACTTGCTGTGAGCTGGTTCAATATGAACTCTGCTTTAGCTTGTGAAGGTTGGTTAGCTTGTAGGTTCGATTGTTGTTCTGATGTTTGTCGTATGTTTTTTAATTTATCACTCAAGCTGGTCTATTATACCTCTTATTCCTACCACTGCGATCTGTTCACTCAGATGTAAACCATTGTTTTGTTGTTCTTCGTCTCAATGCTCTCTGTTCTAAGTTCTTCGAATTTATTCAACTGATCTATCGTTACCAGGCTAAGTATGACTTTAACCAGCGTGACTTGGTTCCTAGCTGGTTCGTCCTTCAATCAGCGTACCTGAATGCGCTGAGCTGGTTTTTCCTTAACCAGCTTGACTTTGCTCCGATCAGGTTTCTTCGTCCAACAATGTAAGCTTTGTCCAGATCTAGTGCATTTGGTCTGATTGATCTCTTTTATTTTTCATCACCAAAACTTCTGAAATTTACTCTAACATACTCTAAGTTGTTCGATCTGTGTTGATCTTGTTCTCTTCTGAGCTGATCTGGCCGATGTCTTGGATCATTCAGCTCTCAGCTAAACTCTTCTAAGCTAGTTGCTTCTGAGCTGATCTTCTTGTCTCTTCTAAGCTGCTCTTCCTTAACTGGTTTTTTCAATGATGATCTTTGTCTAAGGTGGATCATCTTGGATGTCGTCTGCTAGATTAGTTTGGGCTTCCCCTACTGGATCAACTTGAACATCTTCTCAATTAAACTCAGTTCATCACTTCTCAGCTGGCTTCTAATCTGATTTGCTTCAGCTTAGCCTGCACACTCAGTTAAATCGTTATATACTAAATAACAAGTTTTGTGTTCATCAAAACTAAGATTTATCTGTTACACAGATCCGATAATCTCTCCCTTTTTGATTAACACAAAACTTGGAAAAACAAAAGCATGAATAAAAAATTTGAAATATTCTTCCCTTTTTGTGGGAATAAAAAAAGATTAGAAATCTTGTCTCCTCCTTAATACTTAAAATGAAATCCCCCCTTAACTCAGCAAGGGGTTTTTAGTTTTGAAAAGAAAATATTTTGAAGGGACGACAGTTTGCAGAAAGACAACATGCATGATATGAATTTTAAAATATGATCGTATGCTACTGAAAATTCTCATTTATTTAGATTAGAAGATAAATGAAGATTGAATTCACAGAATTTCTTCCATGTTTCTCTGTTTCTGCCACATGTACTATCAACAGCACAACCAGAACCAGAGAAAGTGGTGTCCACACAGATTTCGCATAATCTATGTCAGTTCGATAGAAGATATTACTGCTATTCAGAATCCAATACTCTCCCTTTCTTTCATAAAATGAGCTTTAAAAACTTTAAAAACATTTTTGTAGCATAGATACAAAATCAAGTAAAAACATCTTTGGCGAGAACTGACTGAGCTGAAAAAGAAAATCCAAAGCCGAGCGAGTGCTACTGATTTTGATTATCTATACAGATTAGAAGATAAATGATAATATAATATACAGAATCTCTTTCATTTTTCTATAATCTTAGTACAACCAAAATTAAAGATTTTGGCATCAACAGAGATCACGACAGATCGTGGGCGATCTGTGTCAGCACGACATAAGAGATATTGCTGCACTTTTCTTTCGAAAAATTGCTCTGCAATTTGATAATCATTATTCTCTATATCTTTATAAAATAATCGCAAAAACATTTTAAAATATTAAAACTTTTGTAGCACAGAGAGTTTTTTTCGCAACGAAAATATTTTTAAGAACCATCGGAGCACGTAAATTTTAATTCTCATTTTCTCTAATTTTGTCCCATGTCCAATAACTTAGTACAACCAAAATCAAAGAAATTGGCGTCTACACAGGTCTCGCGCAACCTGTGTCAGCTCGACAGAAGAAACAACTCTGGATTCAAAAATCATTACTCTCCCTGTCTACGTAAGATGAACTTGAAAACATTTTGAAAACCTTTAAAATTTTCAATTTTAAAAAAATGCTATTTTCAAGAACAACCTGCTCTGATACCACTTGATAGGATCGAAAAACAGATCTCGCGCTACACTGTAAACATATCGCGAGATGTGAAAAAATGAAAGATGCGAGCTTTAATAGCTCTGAGTCTTGAAATCATCGAATACCGAGAAATGCATCAGATTAGGTATAAAAAATCAAGAATAAAACATCTGAATATACTCTCTAAGATTTAAAATCGAAAGCTAATGGTTTCAAAACAATGCGATGCAGAAAAAATCATAATCATACACTGGAATTTGTTTATGGAAGTTCGGAGCCTCGCTCCTACGTCTCCCCTTCTTCAAAATCTGAATGGCTCTACTAAAAGACTTTGATCTTACACAAGGTGTACAGACCCACTCAGCTAGGACTTATCCACTTCCCAAAGCTGAACTCCTAGACTTTTCTGGTCAATAACAGCTCACAGGCTGTGCCAGCTCCAACTCTAAGAACATGTTTAACATCTACGTTCAAAGACTACAAGACACTAAGTTTAACGTCTACGTGTCAAGACTCTGTTTGTGTATTAGGGTGATTCAGTCAACTTGACAGGATCGAAAAACAGATCGCGTCTAAGCTATGAGAACAGATCACAATTTGAAAGATAAATAAATAATTTAGTGAGCTGCAATAGCTCTGGTTCTTGAAATCTGTTGAGCACCGAGAAGTATATCAGATCTGGTATAAAAAACAAGACGAAAAACATTTGATTATACTCTCTAAAAAGTGAAAGCTTTTGGTTTCAAAATAACGCAATGCAGATATAAATAATGTATGCCGAAAGCTGTAAATAAAACTCATCTGTCATTTTATGAATGTTTGGAGCTCAATCTCCTTACGTCTCCCCTTCTTTCATTGCTGGAAGGTTTTCACTAGAAGACTTTGATTCTTACAGCTTCTGTAACAACCCAATCCCAACAGTCGCAACTGTGAGAACTCCTAGACTCCATGATTTCTGGCATCACCACGCATTCTGCACTTGTTTTACGTCTCTATGCTAAGACAACAACCACTTTGTTTAATGTCCGTGTGTTCAGACTACAAACACTAGTTTTATGTCTTGTGCGAGACCTAACTCAGTTTATATGTTTCGCTCTGCTCTCGTAAGTGTGAGTGAGGATGTGTGTGTGTGCGAGTTTTATAGTGTGAGCTCACTCTCTCTATAATTAAATCTCACACACTCGGGAAGGTGCTCCCTGAGCTGTCGCCTTCTTCACCAAGACTATAAGGATTCGAACACTTATATTTAAGCTCACTCTCTCTGAAATTGTGTTCTTCTCTCTTTTCTTTTTCCGACTCTCGTCGTACTTATACACACACCGGTCTTCCACACGTTCTACTTTTATTTGAATCTTCAGTATATGTAGCATTTGATGAATTATGACCGTTGGAGGATTACAGTAATTGGTGTCGTGACATAAGGCGTTTTCCTCTTTTGGATTTCAACGGCTCTTTGGTAGATTTCCAGAGTTGGTTAAGTGACATAAAGTTCTTTCTTCTTATTGCTTTCAACGGCTCTTCAGCTCGGACAAGGTGTCATTTTGTTCTCGCTTGTTTTGTTCATTTCTCGTATGGTCTACTGACTTTGCTTGACCAGATCTGGCCCGATATTCTACGCTATTCCTCTGAGCTGGTCCCCTGAGCTGATCCTCTGATCTGCTCTTTGCTTCTTTTTTATTTTGCTATGATTTGTTTCTGCACTTCTTCTCTAAGCTGCTCTTATTCTCATCTGTTCTTATATGATCTAAGATATTTCGTTCTTCTTTATTTAGCTCTGAGCTGTTTCGTTCTTCTATGTACAGCTCTAAGCTGTTTTGTTCTTCTCTGTACAACTCTGAGCTGATCCACGTTTCTAAGCTGATCTTCTTCTCTGCTCTTGTAATCTGAACTGTGCTGCTGTGATCTGATCTATGCTGCTCCAGCTTAGACCTCTTAGCTGATATGTGTCTGAGCTGATTCGTCTAATCTGATCTGTCTTCAACTCTGTTCTAACATGTGCGATATGCTCTTGATCTGTTCTAAGCTGGTGGCCTCTGAGCTGATCTTTGTGTCTCTTTGAAGTTGCTCCTGCTATGATCTGTTCTAATCTGATCTTGTTGCCTGAGCTAATCTTCCTTGAGCTGATATAATCTAAGCTAAACTGTCCAAGGCTGGTTTGCTTCTTCGATCTAATTCGCTCTTCCAAGCTGATAAACTCCTCTAAGTTGATCTGATCTCAGTATTTGTTCTTCACTCAGCTTAAACCTGCACACTCATGTAGATCATCAGAAATCATAAGAGCAAGTTTTGTGTTCATCAAAATTCAAATCTGATCTGTCACACAGATCCGACACAACTAAATCCATTCAGCTCTTGACTCTCAAATGTGTGAGTGAATCTGTGTGTGAGAATTATAACAACGAGAGTGTATAAACTCTCTAATGTTTCCTACACATTGGGAATTGCTTCTTCAAAGCTGATAGGCTCAGCAGTCGACTTTGACGATGACGCTCCTTTGATCTGATAGTCGACTGCTTCGCCACTGTTTTCTTGCCATGGCGACGACTCTCTTTTCTCTTATAACTCTCATCTTCTATTTTATCGTCGTTTGCCACACCGTATTTTCGCACACACTTATTCATCAGTTCAGCTTGTATGTATAAGGTCTCTGGTCTTATATTACCGTCGGACACAATCTCCTAGTCGTTGAATTGCTTCTGTAAAGTTCCTGACATTGTGTATTTATTGTCCTTTCGTCGTACATAGATTTCTGAGACCATTTAATGTTCTTTGTACTTGTTCTGAACCTGATGTAGACATGACAAATGAGTTTAAACTACTTTCAATCCAGACTTTGTGTACACTCGTGTTCAAACTGCTTTGCTCTGATCTGATATGCTCTGAGCTGAATGCCTCTGAACTGTTTGCCTCCAAGCTGTTCTGAGTCTTGTTCTGATCTTCTATTCATCTTTGCTTATTCTTCTTCTCAGCCGATAGCCTCTCAACTGATTCCCTTTCAGCTGATCGTCTCTCGGCTGATCCGCTTCGAAGCTCTTTCTAAGCTGCTCTTCCTCTAAGCTGCTTCGATCTTCTTAGTTTTGCTCTGAGCTTGTTTCTACGCTTATTCTCTGAGATGCTCTTGTTCTGATCTACTCTGAACTGATCGACTTTGTGCTGATCTTGTTCTCTTCGGAGCTTATCTGATCTATGTCTTGGATCGTTCAGCTCTCAGCTGAACTCTTCTAAGCTGGTTGCTTCTGAGCTGATCTTCTTGTCTCTTTTAAGCTGCTCTCCCTGAACTGGTTTCTTCTGTGCTGATCTTTGCTCTAAGATGGATCATCTTGGATTTCGTCTACTGGATCAGTTTGGGCGTTTCCTCTGGATCAGCTTGAACGTCTTCTCAATTAAACTCAGTTCGTCGCTTCTCGGTGACTTCTAATCTAATCTGCTTCAACTTAGCCTGCACACTCAATTAAATCGTTAGATACTAAATAAAAACTTTATGTCTATCAAAACTAAGATATGATCTTTAGACAGATCCAACACCCCCCTATGTACATTTAGTATTTTCCATAAAAATAATAATAATAATAATAATTCTATTACGATACATATGATGCGTCCTGCTTTCGAATCCGCTATTTGGGACCGAATTCTATTTTCTAAGAAAATAGTTTTAGGTTAATGGGCTGTATGTAAAACTAATCATCGAGCTCCAAGCCCATATTCCATAGTAAATGATCATTTTTAATCCCATATTATTTCTTATATTAAGCATAAAACTCCGTACTTTTGTTTTTTTTTTATTTTGGATTTGCACACACGTGATAAGCAACTATTTCTGCTGTCTTTACGATAATATGATAATAATAATAATAAAAGTTTAAAACACCAATGATCTTGTAAACGGACAAAAAATATAACAATACATGCAATAAACTGTAACTAGAGTTGAAATTATGAGGATGATTATGTTAGAAACAATGTCTTTCATGTTATATTTTTGGTTTGGTAAATTACACGTCTTTCTCGATCTCATTTTCCAACATTTTCTCGACACTCCGGTAACAAAAGACTAGAACTAGAAAAAACATATCTGAGTAATAGTTGTTTGGAATCAAATATACAAGGATATCTGATGAGATTTGGATTTAGAAATTAACTTTTTTTGTGTTTCCAACGAAGATTGATGAAGTGCATGGAATTCAATGAGATTTGATATAACATGTAATCCTAAATAATAAAGGAATTTCAAGGATTTCGAGGTATAAAGTGAATAAATATCATTTTATACTATTTTTGTGTGTTTACCTTTAAATATGATATTTATGAAATATTCAATAAATTCACACTTGTTATTAACTTATATCATCATTGCTTAAAACTAGACTATAATTTTTAATACTAAGGTTTCTATAAGTTAATAAAAACTTTAATTTTAAATTTTAAAATTTTAAGTTGTTAATATTTTAGAATATCATCATAACTTTATTGTTTTTAATTCTTGAAAATAATTTAATAAAAAAATCTCCCTTCTTGCAGTTTTTAAGAAATGAATTTTCTCCTAATTCATTTATGCCTTGGACAGGTTCTAGGGCTTGGGAACACTGGATATATGCCTCTCGACTTATATCCCTCTACTTCTCAATTGCCTCTGCTTAGCTCGTCTACTCTCAGTTGCTCTCGCTCGTTGGTAATTCCATCTCTCTGGAAAAATGTCTTTATCTTTGAATATCGGTTGTTTGTCTGAGATTTAGATATTGTTATCTTGTTAGATTAGATCTTTTGACGTGGAACTTGAAAATTACTTACTTAATCGATCTAAACCTGACTCTTTCGTGATGCGTCTGATGTTTCACTTGAATATGATTCTTTGCAGTTTTCAAGGTTTCAAAATTGATTAGGTGTTGTGGGAGTACATGGATGATATGTGATCTACATTTCGTTTCTCATCTGAATTATATAGTTTGTCTTCCGTATGTTGAATGATTTACTATTATGACATCTTATATATAAATCTCTTGTACAAATTTTTGTCTTTGTGGTTAGAGATTTAATGCAGAATTTCAGATGTTCTTCCGTCTCTTGTTAGAAGAGCCAATCAAGTATGATTACAATCTTGAAAAATGTTTTTCTGATGCTTGTACTTGTCTATCCTGGCTGAAATCTGGGGATTTTTAAAGTTTGCTCCTGTAAACTGTAACATTAATCTGTTTAATGGCGAGAACCGGATGCACTCTGCATAAAGGATTGGTGGTTCTTGTTATGCATGAATTTCTTAAAGAGTGGTTGTCAGTTTACAGCCTTATAAATGCGTATTTTGATCTCAGTGTGCTTGGCTGGTACTTTTACGATTTCTTTTTTTCTTATTTTTATTCTCATTTCTGTGTTGAGTGCAGGAATATTTGGAGGGAGGTCTCCTATAAATTTTCATTGTTGGTTGAAGTTTAAAAACCAGCAAATATGGTGAGTGCAGAAGATAATTTCAAACTACAGATAAGAGCAGTTATTTTTGAGTTATGAAATGTTCCCTTAAATTATACCTGACATTTCCAGTCTATTACAGATATATCCTGTGAGATGTCTAGTGGTCCACAGATTCAGCCTACAGTTGCCTTATTTCTGATTTTCTTCTCTTCTTTCTTCAATTTTCGCTGCAGGAGGTGTGAAGTTCTCTTCCTGCCGCAGATTCAGGATTTGACCTCTCCAATTTGTTTTGTTCCGAAGTATCATTCTATTATCTCAAATTTCAGCAGTTCATTTACTACAGTTAGTATTAACCTGTCCTTACACCTTTCTGTGTTTCAAACTACCTAATTACTGTTGTATATTATAATTTTTTCTCAAAGCATTTGCTATCTTAGTGCGTCCGGAGAGTGTCTGGATGTGGAGACAGAATAAAATCAGTTAGAACTATGAACGATTACCCAATCAGCTTCTTGTTAAATTTACAATTTTGTATATCATTCAGGCATCCAATGGTTATTCATACTTTGGCAAATGGCAATGGAAACATGGAAATGAGAAGATTATTTTTTTGTTTAGCATGGGGTTTGACAGTATAGAACTGTAAATTCACCCTTGTTTCAAAAGGTATGTCATATTTGTCTCTTATGTGGGTTTACATCAATCAATCTAAAATCACAAGTTTATTATTCATTATCAAAGCATATTTAATCCTTATGGATCAATGAATATGCTTCTTTTGGTTGATTATTTGTTTGTAAAAATTTATTTTGTTTTTGTTCTAAAATAAAATATTGTACTTCAAATTTTTTATTTCGTTCTTTTACATGAAGTTATTTACCAATCTGAATAAGAGAGGGTGTTGGATCACTTAACATTCTGGCTTTTGTTGTGTACATAAACTTGTGCTATAGGTTATCATGTTGGCCGATAATTTGACATGTGGAAAATTAGAAAATCGGTGAACATGTCAGCAATGTTTTGTCATATGCCTGGGAAGAGGAAGATCTTCATCTTTTCTGCAACTGGAGCATCTGTAGAATGAACTTGTATAAGATACATTTCTGCGGTTTAGACACTTATAATTCTATTCTTTTCTGGAAGAGATATTTGGTTAGAAAACCTTTTTGCATATTTTCGATTAAAAGTTCCTCTCTACACGGACCCATGGACAGGTGGACTGGTCCTCAAATATTTTATGCGTTATATAACTCCTTCATTCTTGTAGGTTTGCATCACAAACTGGTATAGCCCCTAGCTTAGCCATATATACTCACCTAAGGCCATGTTCTTGTTTGAGATGCTTTTGTCTCTAAGAAATAATGTCCTCCCCTTTTCTTAACTCTCTTTACTCGTATGCCATGTAACTCTTTTGAAGTGTATGCATCAAGGTTTTTGACAAAATATGGCTTTATGATACCAAATATGTTTTTGACAAAATGTGGCTGTATGATACTAAATATCTTGTCTCTCGGATCTCGGTCATCACACATCTTCAGTTTTGCACTCATTTTATTAGTTCGATTGTCGTATTCTTATTATTTTCTGATCAGATGGAAAATCAATACTGGATCGTTTCCTTTGTGGTCTTAGCTTTCCTTGTTAGAGGATATGAAGCCAGCGCTGGTGATATTGACCCAGTCTATAGGTAGTATATTTTTTTGTGAAGTTTATATATTTACATTATATGGATGTAGTTGATTTTGTTGTTTTGAACCTTTGATGTTGTTGATTTAATTGGAAGAGAGGGGGAGGAAGAGTAGGACCTCTAACCATCCCTTTCCTTGGTGTAATATTTGTAAATAACTTGCAGCTTGTTACTTGTGTGTTCGCTATGGTGAATGCATTAGTTAGCTTTAATGTTTTCTTCCCTTTAATAAAATTTCATCCCAAAAAGATCCATTGATAAAATTCTTAACGTATCTGATTTTTACCTTTCTACTAGTTTCCACCTTTTGTCCTGAATAGCAAGTTTAATTGGTGGAACTTCTCAGCATTCTGCATTTTGTAAAGGTTTTCTTGACAACTCTATCCTTTGGGAAGCTTTCAACATTTTTCATTTCTGCCATGAAAATGGATGTCTATGATTTTAAATGCCGAATTTTACCCAGTAATCTAGAAATTATAATATGAGAAATATATACGACTACATGTTATTAAATGAATCCTATTTACTGTATCTTTTTGTTTCTTTTGGTGGATTATAGAGCTTGTGTTGGACAATGTGAAAAGAGTGGTTGTATTGGTGAAAGATGCTTTCCACAGTGTAAGCACTCCTCAGATGGTAATTCCCTTGATGGCCCCTCGCACATGCAAGAGCCTCTGTACTTAAGATGGAAGCAATGGGATTGCCAGAGTGATTGTCGTTACCATTGTATGATTGATAGAGAAACAGAAAGAGCAGAACTTGGCCAAGGGCCTCTTAAATATCATGGGAAATGGCCTTTTCAACGTCTATTTGGCTTTCAGGTTTACTTAGTTCAGAATTTCTTAGTTTGAGTGCCTTTGTTGTTTTCGTTCTCTTGTTTTGCGCATGCGTCTAAGTACCTACCGGACTTTCATACAGGAACCTGTTTCTGTAGCATTTTCAGCCCTCAACCTTGCAATGCATTTCCATGGGTGGCTTTCCTTTGTCATCCTTCTTTATTATAAGTTGCCTTTGAAACCAGATAAAAAGCCATTATATGATTATATGGGCCTCTGGAATATCTATGGGCTTTTGTCCATGAACTCGTGGCTCTGGAGTGCAGTCTTCCACAGTCGGTAAAATTTTCTTTTAATCTTGTTGTATAGTATTTTGGTCTTGATATCCCCATTCCTTGTTTTGGCAGAAGAGATGATAATATGTGTTCCTTTAAGGCCTATTTCGACCTTGTCATGCTCTGATAAATTTTCAAGAGAAGTATACCTGCTTGTCAGTCCGGGCATATGTTTCCATTTATTGCAAGTGTTGGTTCAGTCATTTGATTATCGTAATCCTGGAATGCAGAGATTTGGACTTGACTGAAAAGCTAGATTATTCATCTGCAGTGGCGCTACTTGGGTACTCGCTTATTGTAGCATTAATTAGAAGCTTCGCTGTAAGAGATGAGGCAGGAAGAGTCATGATTGCTGCTCCACTTATCGCGTTCACAAGTACACACATTCTGTACCTCAACAACTATAAGATGGATTATGGTATTTTTACTTACTCCATTAACTCATTATTTTCATACCCATGTCATCGAGGAGATGACCAAAGAAGTGATAAGTTGTGATGGGAGCTGTTGTGCTTCAATGAGTATAATTTTACCTTTTTGTGTTAAGGACCTAGGTGTTTTGATACGTGTTTTTAAACTATCCTAATTATTCAACTTTAGGTGTTTCTGTTTGTTTGTTTCATTTTATAAAGTTTGGTAGGACACTAGTTAATTTATGCAATTAGAAATATTGATGGTACATGTTCTGTTCAAAATTTCTGTAAACATACACAGAATATTGGGAATTTGTAGCCTTCTGAAACTAGTCGGTTAAAATTGTGATTTGGTTGTATCATATCTTGACACGGTCGTGCTACTGTCTGTTTCCGATGGGAGCAACCATTGCTCACCTCTACTACATTTTGCTTAAAAATTCTCTGCAGGATGGAATATGAAGGTATGTGTCGTCTTGGCTGTTGCACAGCTTCTTACTTGGGCGATATGGGGTGGCATCACACGCCATCCTTCTCGTTGGAAGTTGTGGATTGTGGTTGTGGGAGGTGGCTTGGCAATGCTTCTAGAGATCTATGATTTCCCACCTTATTATGGATTAGTGGATGCTCATGCACTTTGGCATGCTACAACTATCCCCCTCACATATATCTGGTGGAGTTTTATCAAGGATGATGCTCAATTGAGAACATCCATCCTCCTGAAGAAGGTGAGATAGTATGATACCCCACTAGTTTGACCCAAATCCTGTGTTGATATTTCTATTGAGGAACTTCATTTACAGTTTTGCATTCTACGGTTTGGAATTAGAAAGGTCATTTTGGTTTGATTTTATTTGCGCGGAATTTAATATTAAAAAATCATGGAAGAACCCCCCGCACCCTCACCCGCACGACTGCCTTTAAAATAATGGTTTGCTACAGTTCAATCACAAATAAGAATTTAATGCAGAAATTCCACGATTTTTTCACATTTTTCCCAAATATATTTGAGAGGGTTGATTTTTTGAAAAATAAGTTTGACAAAAAATTATGTGTAGAAATTGTGGGTGGAGGAAGAGTTTGCTGGTCGATTACTTTCATTGTTCGGCAGCATTCTCATAGCCTCAGCTTGCAAGTAATGCACCGTTCCTCAGCTTGCAAGTATTTTTTACCTTAAAAATACTTATATATAAGAAAACAAGTTCATTGTAATATTATTTTATTGTTAATTTATTTTTACAATTTTTGATATCAGTTGGGAAACAATGATAGAAATGACTATAAGTTCAATGTATTTATATTCTAAATAATATAAATGTTCTCTAAATTTAATCGAGAACTTACATTATATATTTTTTTAAAACAATTATGCAAAAGTTGATAGGTGAATAAATAATGCGTTGTTTATCTTTTTTATTTTGACTAACTCGAGATTTAATTTATTTTAAAATATTTTCACGATTTAAGTTATGAACTTTTAATTTATGTTGATCTCCGCGAACTGTAGTATTAAACTAATTGATTGATCCTTTATTCACTAAAATTGAGATATAAACACATATCTTTGTTAAGCCTTAGATAGAATCTAACTTGGACAGAATCTAAATAAAATACAACTATCATAGCATAACATTAAAAGGAATATTCCCAGATCATTCTCTAATATTCTATTTACTGAATATTCTTTAATTAATATTTTATTTATTACAACTAATATTCATTCAAAAAAATAAATGTTAACATATCAACTAAAAATTACATTAATATTATATTAAATTACATATCACGCATAAAATTAAATGGTAAAATAAATTTCAACCATAACAAGAGGCATTAAAAATATTAAAATAAAACTTATGAAATAAAAATAAAACACAGACATCGAACTTTTAACTAACGGAGTTACTATATAAATCTCACAAATGATAGATTAGTGCATCACGTAGTGAGAAATGAGTCTCTTTATCTTTTTTAAAAATCGAGCAAGAAATTGTTAAAAATCTTATGTTTTGATGTGTAACAATTTTCACATTCAGAGGCGGTGCATCCATCGCATCTTGGATTGGTGTATCTAAGTCTCGTTCATCATGGATAATCATATTATGCGTTATAATACATGCAGTCATTATATCTTACAAGTATCTCTTCTGCCAAGCACGTGCCGGAGATGTTACAATCGCAAATCGTGATTGAACAACTTCAAATGCTCATTTAGCATCTTTTCTGCAAGACTCTTGTTTCATTGCAAAATATGTTTTTCGGACCGCGTGGATCATGAATTGTTTGCAGAAGAGTTGACCATTTTGTGTTGGTAAATCGATAACTCAGCTCAAAATCGCTACAGAAGCACAAAATACAAAAAGTTAAGCACTCATTTAGCATACTATATAAAACAATCAACAAAAGGGTGTTTAGAAATTTATACCTATCAACCTTCAAAAAGGTTGATGATGGCTCCAACTAAATTAAAATAATCTAGCTCTTGAAATGGTAGACACCTTCTACAAGCTTCCAAGAGCACATCTTGCTCAAATGGACTCCACTCCAAAATTAGTTCCACTCCTAGCAAGATAGTTCCATCCAAAATATGCACTAGAATATTTTTGAGTGTTGTACTTTGAGAAGCACAAGTTTTTCAACTCAAAACCAAGTCAAAAACTTTGTAAAAGGAGGATCAATTTTCGTGCAAGGTGAGAGAGGGAGGAGACAAAAATGAATGACAACTCTATATCCAAGTAAACACATGCATTGTATAATGTGAAAGTTGTCTCCAACCTTTCATCTCCCTCTTGCATGTATATTGTATGTATAGTTGGGTTATATTATATAATATAGGCCCATGAGATTAATTAAATCTCACTTGAACACCTTCAAGCCCACTAGTAAAAGAATTATTGATCCTCTAATTATTTGGGCTCTACAAGACTCAATAGTTTAATATTAATTCAACACTTGAATTAATTTAATTAAGTTCATGATATTAGTTTTCGAAAATCATCATTTTCAAAACCAATAATATAGCGAGTACATATTTTAATTTTTAAAATAATTTCACAAATTAAAATTTACATCCCCTTATAAAATCCTTTTATAATTTGTTCAACTCTTTGAAAAAATTTTCTTTTTATCGGGATCTATAAAGCCAGTGTCTGTGTGACCCTCAATAGTTCAATAATACGGCTAACAGTGGGTTCACGTCTCCATGTGATTCGGACTAAACACGTCGTATATGAGCGTATCCTAATCAGCTCCATTCTTACCAATCAACTCATTGATCATAAGAATATCAGAATCAAATTCTTATAGTACCCAACCAGTCATGTTAAACGCCTAGCAGCATCCCTTACATGACTCCCTAGATATCAAATGATAGTGCATGTGTGGGGACTCCAGGTTGCTAATCTTATCTTAAGGGGCGAACAAATATTAATCACAATTTTATTCATCTAATTTAAGCAAGAAGAAAAAGAAGATACAATTTTTTTAAATATATATAAGGCGTGGGTGCGCTTAAATGATCCGAAAGTCTTCTCAACTTGATCTCCTTGCTATCAAAAGAAGTTTAAGGTTGTATAACTCTTTCATTCAACTCAAAATGCATCTATAAGAGGTAAAAAAAATCTAAACATGCATTTAACTTCAACCTCATTATTTAGGATACATGAAGTCTCAAACATAAACTAGTACTCAACGAGTAGAAAACATATACATGGTTTCTTGTTTTCAAACATGTTTGACAACTTCATATATTACAAAACTTTTGCTAAAACCCGAGTCCCCACGTGCTAATCTTCATCTCGATCTCTTATGGTTGTCTCTGACTCGATCCTGCCCCACCTATTGCCATGCACACATACAAAAACACAGCAATAGCCGGATAACTCCGATGATAATATAATTCCCAGTATAAACAACATAACATGCAATATATCATAAGCATGGATGCAATGCATGTGGAAGGAATAGGCTATCAAATCTGATTACAATAAATCTTGATTTTTGGGATCCCATGGAAGAAAATCTCAAACCAACCACCGACTCTCCCAATAGAGGTGGCGTCAAGTATCTCAATCCCCTGACTTTGGTGCAACCATAGTGAGTCATCTAGCTCCGAAAGTAAATCTACATTCCGTGCCACTCAACTATAGCCCTCCAAACGTCATTTGCACTCTAGGCTATCCAGCCCTCTATGCTTTTCAAGGTAGAGCTCAAGATGAATGCAACATAATCTTGATGCATTATTCTAAAATCAATCAAGGCAATACATGCTAATCAAGCAAGTATATCACACAAAATCAGTCAAGTAATCAAACAAGAGCAGTAAGCATTCAAGTATGTGGTTTTAGGGAATTCGAGAATCATATCTATCTCGAGTGTTCTATCCCATCTTGATTGATGTCAATTTAAACCTTTCAATATCGATTCTGAAAGTGCTTCAAATCTGAATATATCAACAACAACAAGTTCATATCAAAGTCTGCTCAAACACATCAATTGCCAAGGGTAGAAATCACTACAAACCTTGATCAAAACTTTACCGATTTGAATTCTAAAGTTCTTGAGTTCCCTCAAAACACAATCAATTGAGCCAAGGGTAGAAATCACTACAAACCTTGATCAAAACTTTACCGATTTGAATTCTAAAGTTCTTGAGTTCGATGACCTTCAATTCAAATCTGAAAGGAAGTATAATATGATCAAAATCAGAATTGAAACTCAATCCAATACACGGCTCAATCATTTGCCCCAAAACTCATCAATTCTCAAATCGGCGGCGTAACGGCAAAATCGGTAACCCGAACTTTAAATATATCAAGATATCAATCAAATACAATCCATATCACAACCATATCATCACTATAACAGCATAAAGAACTCAAAATCAGCAGTACCAGCAGCTTCTTTTTCAAAATAGCTCAAAAAATCATAACTAATTCAAACACCGAAATTTTCTCGATCCGTCTTGGATATACAATAGTTGTCACTCAAGCACATATATTGTAACGCCCCAAAATCCTTAGGACCATATTTATGTATTTCATAAATCATATGGGCCATTTTGGCAATTTTACATATCATGTATCTGCTGAATTATTCATTCCAGCAGGTAAGATTTGCGCTACGGCTGATTTCAGCAGGTAACTCCAAGTAGCGATGCACGAACTGATTTTACAGCAATTGAAAAATATTTTAAGGTGGTGAAATGATTTCTTTAAAAGAAGGTTTGGTGTTTTACAAATTAAAATGATATGAGGGGAATTTTTACTAAATTTTGAAGGTGTGTCATGCTTGATTTCTCAAGTAGATTGCCACTAATCCCTTTCATATAAAAACCTGTTTTCAAAGTAAGACTTTCATCATTTGCAAAGAAAAGTTTAAAGTGTTCTTCAAAGGAATTTAAGAAAGGATCGTGTGTTGCTCAAAGGGAGGATTCCTGCAGGAAATTTGCTGTTGTTGCAAAGCTTCAAACAAGGCACGTAAAAGCTGATCTTTTTCTACACCATTTGAAGCATATATTGTGTTTTAATGGATCTGCTTTCCTGTATATTGTTGATATATTGAAAGTTCATGTTTGAAATGATTTAGACATGAAAAGGAAAGAAAGATGGGTTCGAAAATGATGTTTTGATGTTTATGATGCTTCCAGTTTGTTTTCAGAAAGTTTATGGAGTTTATATGAACTGAGGATTCGAATTCATTCCCAGAAAAGTTATGAAAGTTCTTCTTGCAGTAGCTATAATATTAGAATTGGATAACAGTGTAATTGGTAGTTGCTGGTTGAATCATTGGTATGGTTTGATAGGCTAACAGTCTGATTAGCATTGTGTTGTTCGATATTACAGATTGGAGTAGCTAAGTATTCAATCTTCCAGTTTGTTTTCAGAAAGTTTATGGAGTTTATATGAACTGAGGATTCGAATTCATTCCCAGAAAAGTTATGAAAGTTCTTCTTGCAGTAGCTGTAATATTAGAATTGGATAACTGTGTAAGTGGTAGTTGCTGGTTGAATCATTGGTATGGTTTGATAGGCAACAGCTGATAGCATTGTTGTTGTTCGATATTACAGATGGAGAGCTAAGTATTCAACAGCTGTATCTACTTGTTAAGATTCAGCAGCTGTATAGTTTAGCATTTATGAATGTTCTTCCTGTAGTTGTAATGTCGAAATTTGATGATTTTGTAATCAGTAGTTGTTAGTTGAATCAGTATAAAGTCTGGTTTGATAAACGACGGCTGGTAGCGAACTCATTGTTTAGATA
>KV009364.1:338525-378480 GCA_001598015.1 Dorcoceras hygrometricum | reverse complement strand
TGCGTAATAGGCTTGGCAATGCTGGAAAAATCCTTGATAAATCGACGATAATAACCCGCTAAGCCCATAAAACTCCGTATTTCTGGTACTGATGTTGGTCTAGGCCAGTTGATCACTGCTTCTAACTTGCTTGGATCCACCGAAATGCCATCACCTGAAATGATATGCCCAAGAAACACAACTTTCTGCAACCAAAACTCACATTTTTATGACTTGGCATATAATTTCTCATTTCTCAAATTCTGTAATATAATTCTGAGGTGTTCGGCGTGATCATGCACATTCTTGGAATAAATCAAGATGTCATCGATAAAAATAATGACAAAGTCATCCAAATATTTCTGAAACACTCTATTCATCAATCCCATAAATACTGCAGGCGCATTGGTTACACCAAAAGGCATGACAATAAATTCATAATGACAATACCTTGTTCTAAAAGCAGTTATAATTTCTCATTTCTCAAATTCTGTAATATAATTCTGAGGTGTTCGGCGTGATCATGCACATTCTTGGAATAAATCAAGATGTCATCGATAAAAATAATGACAAAGTCATCCAAATATTTCTGAAACACTCTATTCATCAATCCCATAAATACTGCAGGCGCATTGGTTACACCAAAAGGCATGACAATAAATTCATAATGACAATACCTTGTTCTAAAAGCAGTTTTAGGGATATCTTCGTCACGAACCCTTAATTGATGTTGATATCCAGATCTCAGATCGATCTTGGAATAGATAGCTGAGCCTTGCAACTAGTCAAATAAGTCATCTATTCTGGGCAATGGGTATTTTTTCTTCACAGTCACCTTGTTAAATTGCTGATAATCAATACACAACCACATTGAACCATCTTTATTTCGTACAAATAGTATCGGAACGCCCCAAGGTGAAACGCTCGGTCTAATGTACCCTTTGGCAAGTAAATCCTCCAATTGATCTTTCAACTCCTTCAGTTCAATAGGTGCCATCCTGTAAGGGGCTTTGGATATTGGTTGCATACCTGGCATTAATTCGATACTGAACTCGATTTCCCGCACCGGAGGCAAACCTGGAAGTTCATCAGGGAAAACATCGGCAAACTCTTGTACCACTTGTATATTTGTCAATGCTGGACCACATTTCAATACATCTACTGCATAAATAAAAAATCCTTCTGCCCCTTTCTGCAACAGACGGGTCATAGATAACACGGATATTAAAGGTATCTTAGCTCTAGAACCCTTACCGTAGAATTTCCATTCATTAGTCATCTCTGGTCTGAATCTAACCACTTTCTGGAAACAATCCACGGTCGCCCTGTACTTGGTTAGTATGTCTATGCCAATAATACAATCGAAATCTGATAATCCAAGTACTATAAAATCCAAATCTATCTCATTTCCATCATATTGTAGGATACAATGTCTAATCAATTTAAAAGATACCAGGCCTTCACCCAAAGGTGAAGAAATAGCAACAACATCAGGCAATGGCTCAGACGATAAAGAATGCAACATAGAAAATCTCTTAGATATGAATGTATGAGATGCACCGGTATCTATCAAAACATAGGCAGGATAACCATAAAGAAAGCAATTACCTGCTATGACATCGTCAGGTGCTGCCTGAGCCTGTTCCTCAGTAAGTGCAAATACTCGGGCCTGTTGCCTCGGAGGTTGAGTCACGGTCTGGCTTCCCCCTGGTTTAGTCTGTTGCTGAGGCTGAAATGAATGCACCGGTTGCCATTCCACCTGGGGTATCGAGAATCACTAGCACCAGTTGCTCTTTGAGGACATACTTTGGCATAATGATCGGGTTTACGATCAACATTGCAATTCCCTGATACTCCTCGACACTGATCAGTAGCATGTCGTACACCACACTTACCACAATACGCTCCTGACTCACTGGATATCTGACTGGAACCAAATTGCCTTTGGCCACTAGAACTAGAAGAACTACTGCCAGACTTCTTGAACTGTTTACCTTTAGGCCGAAATCTAGAATCCTTTCTACCACTGCTTCCACCCTCAAATCTGAAAGATGGTTGCTAAAGTGATGGCGGATTCTGTGGTACAGCTGTGGGTACTGACTGTTGAGGTGGCTGGGAATGAAAGGTGCTCCTCTCTGTCTCAACAATCCTGCTTCCGCTCGCTTTGCTCTATTCAGTGCATCCGCAAAGGTATTGGGTCATCCACTGTTTACCAATGTAAACACATCTGGATTTAAGCCATTGATAAATTGATCAGCCATGGCTTCATCAATTGCCGATACATGTGGGGCAAATTTCAATAAACTAGAAAATTTGGCCACATATTCCTCGATATTCAAGTGATTCTGCTTCAAATTCGCAAATTCTGCTCCCTGTATTTTCTGTAGGAGACTGGAAAGAAACGTTGATGAATTCAGTTTTAAATATTGACCAGGTGATAGTCGTACCTCGATGTTCAAGTGCTTTCTTCATAGTAATCCACCAACTTTTTGCAACTTCGTGAAGTTGATGTACTACTAATCTGATACGACGATCATCAGAGTAGTCAAGTGAATCAAACAACTGTTCAATATCTTCAAGCCAGTTTTCACAGTCAACTTAATTCTCCGTTCCTTTCAAAGTTGGCGGTTTGAATGATTGGAACCTCTTCAGTAAGGTCTCCATAGGTGTAATGGTCACATCCATCACCGTAGCAGATGTACTACCTTGTTCCAGTCCAGGTACTGACGCTGGTTGTTGTACATTGGTCTGTTCTGTCAGAGGGACAACCACTGTTTGTCTAGTATTTGATCGACGAGGAGGCATATCTGATTTTCAAACAGATTTGTGCATAACAAAATATCATATATTGAATTCAATCTCATGCAATGGAATCAATCAGACAGACTCAATCTACCCCTCTCATCTATCTCAGTACGAGAAACTTAAGCTCTGATACCACCTGTTGTGGGGACTCCGGGTTGCTAATCTTATCTTAAGGGGCGAACAAATATTAATCACAATTTTATTCATCTAATTTAAGCAAGAAGAAAAAGAAGATACAATTTTTTTAATATATATAAGGCGCGGGTGCGCTTAAATGATCCGAAAGTTTTCTCAACTTGATCTCCTTGCTATCAAAAGAAGTTTAAGGTTGTATAACTCTTTCATTCAACTCAAAATGCATCTATAAGAGGTAAACAACAGCAAACACAATCTAAACATGCATTTAACTTCAACCTCATTATTTAGTATACATGAAGTCTCAAACATAAACTAGTACTCAACGAGTAGAAAACATATACATGATTTCTTGTTTACAAACATGTTTGACAACTTCATATATTACAAAACTTTTGCTAAAACCCGAGTCACCACATGCTAATATTCATCTCGATCTATCATGGTTGTCTCTGACTCGATCATGCCCCACCTATTGCCATGCACACATACAAAAACACAGCAATAGCCGGATAACTCCGGTGAGAATATAATTCCCAGTATAAACAACATAACATGCAATATATCATAAGCATGGATGCAATGCATGTGGAAAGAATAGGCTATAAAATCTGATCACAATAAATCTTGGTTCTTGGGATCCTGGGGAAGAAAATCTCAAACCAACCACCGACTCTCTCAATCGAGGTGGCGTCAAGTATCTCAATCCCCTGACTTTGGTGCAACCATAGTGAGTCATCTAGCTCTGGAATTAAATCTATATTCTGTGCCACTCAACTATAGCCCTCCAAACGTCATTTACACTCTAGGCTATCCAGCCCTCTATGCTTTTCAAGGTAGAGCTCAAGATGAATGCAACATAATCTTGATGCATTATTCTAAAATCAATCAAGGCAATACATGCTAATCAAACAAGTATATCACACAAAATCAGTCAAGTAATCAAACAAGAGCAGTAAGCATTCAAGTATGTGGTTTTAGGGAATTTGAGAATCATATCTATCTCGAATTTTCTATCTCATCTTGATTGATGTCAATTTATACCTTTCAATATCGATTTGAAAGTGCTTCAAATCTGAAACATATATCAACAACAACAAGTTCATATCAAAATCTGCTCAAACACATCAATTGCCAAGGGTAGAAATCACTACAAACCTTGATAAAAAATTTACTGATTCGAATTCTAAAGTTCTCGAGTTCGATGACCTTCAATTCAAATCTGAAAGGAAGTATAATATGATCAAAATCAAAATTGAAACTCAATCCTATACACGGCTCAATCATTTTCCCCAAAACTCATCAATTCTCAAATCGACGGCGCAACGGCTAAAAATTGGTAACCCGAACTTTAAATATATCAAGATAACAATCAAATACAATCCATATCACAACCATATCATCACCATAATAGCATAAAGAACTCGAAATCAGCAGTACCAGCAAGCTCTGCTCAAACACATCAATTGCCAAGGGTAGAAATCACTACAAACCTTGATAAAAAATTTACTGATTCGAATTCTAAAGTTCTCGAGTTCGATGACCTTCAATTCAAATCTGAAAGGAAGTATAATATGATCAAAATCAAAATTGAAACTCAATCCTATACACGGCTCAATCATTTTCCCCAAAACTCATCAATTCTCAAATCGACGGCGCAACGGCTAAAAATTGGTAACCCGAACTTTAAATATATCAAGATAACAATCAAATACAATCCATATCACAACCATATCATCACCATAATAGCATAAAGAACTCGAAATCAGCAGTACCAGCAAGCTTCTTTTTCGAAAATAGCTCAAAAAATCATAACTAATTCAAACATCGAACTTTTCTCGATCCGTCTTGGATATACAATCGTTGTCCACTCAAGCACATATATATACCATCATAATCTGATTCCATAAGCATCTCAAAATCAAAGCATAATGGAACATAATAAAAATTACATCAGAACAAAGCCTTCGACACGAGGATCGCAAATATACGATCGCTTCTAAATTCTGACGGTCGGATGATGAAAATCGAAGCTTGTAAAATAACAAAAATGGGTGAAAAATATGCTGAACCTACTGCCTTATTTCGTGCAAATGGAGGTGGAGAAGTGAATATTAGATATATATAAGCCAAATTTTAGTTTAGTCCCTGAAAACTCCCGTAATTGAAATTCAGTCACCGGACAAGTGATTTAAATCAAATTTCAATCCTAATACTTCAAGAACATTATATTTTAATTCCAAACTCTAAATATTCTTAAATTAAATATTCTCGGATTAAAATTAACTAATCTCGGATTATTAAATCAAATAATCACGGGCCTTATGGCATGCAAGAACCATTAAATTAAGGCTAGTGTATAGTACGGTCCCTTCAACTCATATATCACGACCGATTCGACAACCATTGATATATCGAGACTTGTCACAGAACCGATAACTATGTGTCATGTAGTAGTTTTATCGGAGGTGTAACTAATGAAACTCTTTTCTTAATTACCACCTCACTCTGATCAGAGATTTCCTTACTAAAAATACATGAGATCATATAGGATATCCAAACCCATAGGTAAGTGGTGAATCCCCGACTACAATGCATCGACTCCTATGTGTTTCGACACTACACCCAATCTTGCCACTTAATGACTCCAGAGGAGTCAGTAAACAAGTCAAAGTGTAGCGCTTGCACATAGAGTCTCAATATTATCCTGGGTTATAAGGACTAATGGTGTACAACCATGAACTAGGATTTTTCACTCGATAAATTAGAACCACTTAGAAAATCTTATAGAGAGGGTTGTTCAATGCACTCTACAAGGCGCTCTTGTTTTCATGCTTGGACATCCACATGTCCCCTACCAAAACATGGTACTCACATCGCAAATACTAGTCTCTGTCCTTTATCCTTCTTAACGACGGTTGAATCGAATACTAACCATTTAGAATACACAGTATTCCAATAATGAGTTTCATGATAGTTATCTCATGACCATCTCACATTATTTCTACTATTTGAATATTCAATGACTTTATCTATGTAGCAAGCAAGGGTATATAGATAAAGATGTGCCAAATAAACAATTTCAAGTATCATTATAATAAATATTGCCATACACAGGGTTATTACATGATCCCTCGGCCAACACTTGGCTGGACGGGCACCTAACTCTACATTTCGGATATATACCATCAGCTAAGTAATATCCTTGATGATACTCTTTTCCATCAAAAAAGTAATGTGCCGGAGGAGCTATGCCTTGTGCAAGATTTGAAAATAGATTGGACGTCTCAAGTACATTAATGTCATTATTAGAGGGCTTTTTAACTGTTTATTGTAAAAAAAAAATTTTACAAAATAAAGTGAAATGGAGGGGTTTATCAAATTAAGGTATCACGCCCTTGCGGAAGGCGTGACTCAAATTTTATTTTTTTTTAAAACCAAGTCACGCCTTCCCCAATGGCGTGACTTGCAAACCTTTTTTTTAAAAAAAAAATGAAGTCACGCTCATGTGAAGGGCGTGACTTCAAATATTTTTAAAAAAAAAAATCAAGTCACGCATGGGCGTGACTCTAAATACACAAATTTTTTAATTGGTCTTCGTGAGATAAAAAAGGATAAACAAGCTTTAGGCATCAGGGTATTAATTTATTGTTTCCTCTCTTTTAGTTTCACCTCCTCCTGGAATAATTAATACCTAATGTCAGGAACTATTTGGTTCGTGAATAAGATAAATGAGATAGAAACAATAAAGTGATAAGAAAATTGAAATATGAATATAAATAATATTATTGATATATTATATGCTAAATTTTATTCGAAAAATAATTATTTAGATTATTTTTATTTCCAGAAGTAGCATCAACAAAACATAAAGTTGTGTCAGGAACTATCTGCTTCGTGAATAAGATAAATGAGATAGAAACAATAAAGTGATAAGAAAATTGAAATATGAATATAAATAATATTATTGATATATTATATGGTATTTGATATATTTTAAAATGAATGATTAATTCTTGTATGGTTATGTACAGACCAAAATGTAAGTCCCCATTCCATTTCTCCATATACATATATTTTTTTCAAAATCAAGTTAGATTCTGATGTAGCCAAATTAATCTCAGTCGAGAGTTAATACCACCACATCGAGGAGCTTGGTCACGTCGGATGACTGGGGGACTGGTTTGTGTTCTCCTGGACATCTGCAACCATAAACAACTCGTCAGAGGGCGTCGGAAGTGTATCCGGCGAAGCCCCTCCGATGCTTAAGTCAGACGACGAACGAGAGAAAACGAGAGCAGTATATGAACTGAGTGCAATGGTGTGCAAGAATGAGTGTAGAATGAGGGAGCAAATCTGGTATTTATAGAGGGGCTATGGCGATGGAGAGGAGTATATCTCGGCGGAGATCTCGGGCAGGCTCCTCTCCGTGATCTTCGGGGATTTTTTTGCGTAAACAAGGAAAATCGTATCGTTCCTGGATTCTCTAAATAAGGAAAGACGTATCTAGGAAGGATTCTTCGGCACATTGGGTCGAAGTCATCGGGGGATCTTCTCGGGCCGACGTGGTCCTCGGACGATTCCCGAGCTCTTCTTACGAAACCCTTGTGTGACGTCCGATCTTGGTAAAGCACGTCGGGACTTCAGGTGAGCTGTTTGATCCTCGGATCCCGAGGTGGTTATGGGGGACATCAGATTCAAAAAATTGTTTTGGAGCTTTTCCATGCGGTTCCACTTCGTGAGATTGAAAGTGGTGTACTTTAGGCATCTCAATTAAATCAAATCCAGAATCCGGAAATTAGGGAAAATTTTGATTTATAAATTAATTCACGAGCTTAGAACGTTTTCCGTGGAGAATATTTTTTTTCCGATTATTTAATTTACAACGTAACAGGCTTGCTGTATAGATTTGAAGTATCATATCGTATCCAAGTTATGGCCAATTTAAATGTTTTTATCAACCAAAATAAATAAATAAATGTTTTTAATTCTCAGACTCTTCGTCCTTGTTGGCACTCCAATCGTTGGATCTCTGACAAGGAAGAGATTAACTATATTATATGTATACGTCGTACAATGCGCCAATAGTTTATTTAAATATATTATCTTGTTTTTCCTTTTTAATCTCACGAACACCAATTAAAAAATTTGTGTATTTAGAGTCATGTCCTGTATATGGGCGTGACTTGAATTTTTTTTTTAAAAAAAAAAAATATTTGAAGTCACGCCCTTCGCATGGGCGTGACTTCATTTTTTAAAAAAAAAAAGTTTTGCAAGTCACGCCATTGGGGAAGGCGTGACTTGGTTTTAAAAAAAAATTTTGAGTCACGCCCTCCGTAAGGGCGTGATACTTTAATTTGATAAACCCCTCCATTTCACTTTATTTGGTTAAAAAAAATTTTTTTTACAATAAACACTTAAAAAGCCCCATTATTAGATCCTGGCATGCCAAAAAATGCATGATATCCAAAGATCATAATCAGCAACTGCTTCCAAATAATTTTTGGAGATCCACTACGACCTGCATAATGTTCTGCCCATGCTGTGGGGCAATTTTTCCATTTCACATGCATGCAATCGAGGCTTCCCAATACTCCAGGAAAGCCACGTTTTTCACCGATACGCAATAGCCTATCAATATCGGAAGGGGTAGGTGACCTTAGGTATCGCTCTGCAAACACATCTACAACAGATCGACAAAAATTTTGAAGGCATTGAATTGTGGTTGATTCTCCAATCTTTATAATTCATCCTCAGCATCAGTCGGTGTACCATATGCCAACATCCACATTGCAGCTGTAATTTTATGATAAGTTGAAAGTCCAACTCTATGGATACCATCTACTCGTTGTGTGAAGTAATGGTCGTGATTCTTTACAGCATCATCAATACGAAGAAAAAGTCCTTGTGACATCTGAAAATGTCCCCGAAACATTATTTCACCATATCTTGGATGCTCGACAAAGTAATCGTTGAATAGATTACGATCGGCCATCTCACGATCACGTTGAATAACGATATGACCCGGAATCGATCTGCCATGTCTTACTTCGGATTCATTTTGCTCAACATTTGTAGCCGCTAAAACTGTGTTATTAGCAGCTAGAACCCCTAATAAGTTTTATGTTTCATTAAGAGACTGAATTTGTTTGAAGAAATGAATCGAATTCATCCTCTGAACTTGAAAATGATGAATGATAGAAATGAAAATTTTGATAATTCATTATGTAGATTGATTGTTTATTACCTTCTCATGGTGATATTACATAAGAACACTAAATCATCACATATGCATTGTAATCTAGATTCAAAGTTACACATTGTTCAATCATATTTCATTCAATCGTCACCGTACGATCCTTATCTTATCTAATCCAATCAACGCACTGTTGGATCAGATTTTCATTCAATTGTCACCGTATGATCCTTATCTTATCTAATCCAATCTACACACCATTGGATCAGATTTTCATTCAATCGTCACCATATGATTTTTATCTTATCTAATCCAATCTACGCACCGTTCGATCGGATTTCATTCGATCTTCACAGTTCGATGCTTTATCTTCTCTAATCCAATCAACGCACCGTTGGATCATATTTTCATTCAATCGTCACCGTATTATCTTTATCTTATCTAATCCAATCTACGCACTGTTCGATCAGATTTCGTTCAAGCTTCCAGTGCACGAAGTGCTTCTTATTCTTATCAAGAATATATACACCTATGCCATGATTATCTTGACATTTCCCAAGATCCTATCAAAGGCATAAATCAATCCCGAAACCGATTTTGGACTCGTGTTGAGGAAAGCTACAACAATTCCAGGACATCCGATATGACTGAAGTACGTTAAAAAAGATCAATGCATTATCGTATGCAGGTAATATTGACAGCAATTAGTAAATAAAAGGATGCATCCAACAAGTTGAATAACTCTATCCTAGCGGTGCTTCAGAAATAGATATTGTGAGTTTGATCAAATGGAATTTGTTAAATTTTTATTATTTACAATAACTTTAAAATCATTATACAGATGATCCGTGCAAAAGAGTTAATGAAACAAGATGAGAATTTCAACAAAGGATTTAAGTTTGATCATGTATTGTCAATTATGAAAGATATGGAGAAATTTACAGCTACCTCAAACCGGTCAAGGAATCCAGTTCAAAGGAATGTTGACCTTTATGATTCACCACAATCAGACACACAAGCAATAGATTCTCCCAAATCAGCGTCTCCGGGCTTATCTCAATTTGAACTTAATCTCAGTGATGAAAATATTGGTGATGGTTCATCTCAAAGACCACTTGGAGTGAAGAAAGCAAAGCTTAAAAATAAGAAAGATGAATTTTATCACAAATAATTGAATCAATGAGATCAGGACAAGAAAAATTATTGAAATGATACAACATGAAACGTAGTGTCGTGAACAAATCAATCAAATGCAAATGCAACGCATGCAACAAACTTAACGAAAATTGGAAGAAAATGAAACAAAAATAGAACAAAATCGACAACTATTGGAACTAACAAGGTTTCAAGAAGAAAACAAAATTTTTGTAATCGATCTCAACTCTATTCAAGATCCATTATTGCGTGAAAATTTTCGGGCAGAAAATTTGAGAATTATGAATGAAAGGGATGAAAGGAAACGTGCACGTGAACCAACTATGACAAATACTTCGGAGATATTGGAGGGTCTTCATGTGAATTACCAGATTTTTAATCTTTTCGTGCTTCTATCATCCTGTTTTAATTTATGTTGTATTTCGTGTTGTGATGTGTTGTTTCAATAATAAAAGTGTTGTTTCTATTTTATTGTGTTGTTATTTATCTCAATTTTGATAAATTAATATTATTTCAATAAAATACAAGTCTATTTCGAATATCAGAACATAACATGTATGTTGAGATTTAAATGTACTGCGAACAGATTAGAATAGAACAACGTAGAGCTTAAGAAGATCACCTTAGAGCATTACAGATAAGATAAGAGCATAGCAGAACAGATTAGAGCATCGCAGATCATCTTAGAACATTGCAGATCAGACTAGAGTATCGCATGATAGACTAGAGCATCGCAGAACAGACTAGAGCATCGCATAATAGACTAGAGCATCGCAGATCAGCATAGAGCATTGTAGATCAGCTTAGAGTATTACAGATTAGCTTAGAGTATTGCAGATCATCTTAGAGCATTACAGATCAGATTAGAGCATCACAGAATAGACTAGAGCATCGCAGATCCGCTTAGAGAATTTCAGATAAGCTTAGAGCATTGCAGATCAGATTAGAGCATCACAGAACATACTAGAGCATCATAGAACAGACTAGAGAATCGCAGATCAGCTTAGAGCATTGCAGATCAGCTTATAGCATTACAGATCAGCTTAGAGCATTGCAGAACATACTAGAGCATCGCAGAACAGACTAGAGCATCACAGAACAGACTAGAGCGATACAGATCATCTCAGAGCATGTCGATCAGCTCGGCACGGTACAGATCAGCTCAGAGCAAGTCCATCAGTTCAGAAAGTCGTGACTTTAGATCAGCTTAGAGCATTGCAGTTTAGATTAGAGCATCGCAGAACAGGCTAAAGCGATATAGATCAGCTCAGAGCATGTCGATCAGCTCAGCACGTCGCAGATAAGCTTAGAGCAAGTCCATCAGTTTAGAAAGTCATAGATCAGCTTAGAGCATTGCAGATCATATTAGAGCATCACAGAACAGACTAGAGCAACATAGATCAGCTCAGAGCATGTCCATCATCTCAGCAGGTCGCAGATCAGCTCAGAGCAAGTCCATCAGTTCAGAAAGTCGCAGATCAGCTCAGAGCAAGTCAATCAGCCTACAGCGTCGCAGTTCATCTCAGAGCAAGAAGATCAGTTTAGAGCGTCGCAGTTTAGCTCAAAGCAAGCAGAACAGATTAGAGCGACATGGAACAGATCATATTTGAGCTTTGTAATCAGAACAAAGCTTCAGTGAATGAATCAACATAGATATATTCAGATCGGAGCTTCGTAGAAAGGACAACTTGCAGTAGACTATGAAAACGAACAGCTCGGAGCCAAGACAGCGCAGAGAACAACTCGTAAGTAACGAACAGCTTTCAGCTTAGAGCATATAAGTTTTCATATCGGAGCGTGAAGCGTGAAGAGTTCAGTTTCAAGATCAGCTTAGAATTGAATATCAGATCAGATCGGGAAAGGTTCAGCTCAGCAGAGAATAGATCAGATAGTTTTGGATCAGATCACAAGAACAGCTTACAGAATTCACGTAACAGATCAGATCAGAAAAAAGTAAATATAAAAAAAATTTATTGCAACTATATCACAAACGCAAAGACAAAAAAAAATTTAATGCTAAAAAACAAATAAAAAACAAGAAAAAAATTTAAAATCAATAAACTATACATCAAAAGAGAAAAAAAAAAAAAAAGACAATGCTATCGCTACCAAAATAGCGTAGAAGATAGTGTTGGGTTGGAGTTGAGTTATCAACGCTATTTTGATGTTTTACTCTAAAATAGTGTTCGGTTGGAGATGACCTTAGTGTGTACAATCTAATTGTGATACAATCTAATTGTGTTTTTAGAAACCTAAATTTATATTTAAATGACTTTATAATAATAACACCTACAAGATTCAAAAAATAAAAATAAAAATAACAAGTGAATTATAATTGTTTATCCAAATATAAAATTATTAGAACTTTCACTTGTTTAATCTTACTAAAACATTTTCCCCAACTATGGCTCATTTACGCGGAAAAACAGAAAGGGGTCAAACATACTGTCCTCACCACCTCACAGCGGTTGCAGTCGTCCATTAAATCTGAGTTCGTTTATTTAAATTTTGTAGGTGATGGACCATTTTTCAAGCAAAAAAAATTCAACTTTAATGCAGGAAAACCTTAAATTGGAAGAGCAAAATTTAACGAAGGAAAGTTATTGGGCCACACCAGATATTTTTCCCTTATAAATAGACTATCATTTTACATCATAAGACAGCTCATTCAGCAAAGAGACAGTAAATTATTTTGCTTCTGTTCCTTCATTCTGAATTTGACTTATAAACAATGGCGGAAACCATTGTCCTTTATGCTACGCCGGAGCACCTGAATTCCACGCTCACACTCTCAAAATTCATCGTCAAACACCACCAACAAGTCCATGTCACCATCCTCAGCTCTGCTTCCACTACTGCCGTCGCCTCAGTCTCCGACATCCCCTCGATCACCTACCGCCGTCTCCCCGACGTCGCTGCCCCACCTCCAACTCATGTCACACATCCCGTGGAACTCAAATTCGAAATCCCACGTCTCCACAACCCCGTATTATCCGAAACCCTTCAAGAAATATCTGAGAAATCAAGAATTAGAGCATTTGTAATTGATTTCTTTTGTAACTCCGCGTTTGAAGTTTCTAAAAGCTTGAATATACCGACATACTTCTACATCAGCAGCGGTGGATATGGCCTTTGCGTGTTTCTATACTTTCCCACTATCCACGAAACCTTTCGTGAAGACATAGGAATACAGAACAAATTTTTTGAGATTCCTGGGTGTCCAAGAATTCACTCGTCGGATTTTCCCAATGGAATGCATTTTCGAGAGAGAAAAGTCTACAAAAACTTTCTGGACACTGCAGTTAACATAGGAAGATCGGATGGAATCATCGTGAACTCGTTTGATGAACTCGAGCCTAAAGCAAAAGACGCAATGATTAAGGGTTTGTGTACACCAAATTCTAAAACTCCTCCAGTTTACTTTCTTGGCCCGTTGATTCCTGAAAGTAACAGCAACAATGGTGCCACAGAGCATGAATGCATGAAATGGCTGGATTTACAGCCAACAAGAAGCGTGGTACTTCTCTGTTTCGGCAGGAGAGGTTTGTTTTCGGTGGAGCAGTTGAAAGAAATGGCCATTGGCTTGGAAAACAGTGGGCACAGGTTTCTCTGGGCAGTGCGGAGTCCGCCGGGAAACCATCGATCCCCGCCGCAGGAGGAGCCGGACATTCTTCCACAGGGGTTTTTGGATAGAACTAGAGATGTGGGCCTTGTTTTGAAGTCATGGGCTCCCCAGAAGGAGGTTCTGAGCCACGAGTCCGTCGCAGGATTCGTGACACATTGCGGACGGAGCTCGGTGCTGGAATCGCTGTCGTTCGGCGTGCCGATGATTTGTTGGCCTCTTTACGCCGAGCAGAAGATGAACCGGGTGTTCATGGTGGAAGACATGAAGGTGGCGCTGCGACTGGACATGGCTGATGATGGATTCGTATCTGCCGCGGAGCTTGAGAAGCGCATCAGGGAGTTGATGGAATCGGAGAATGGGAATCAGGTCCGGAAACGTGCGGCGGAGATGAGAAACGCCGGCAATGCTGCCACGGAGAAGGGCGGATCTTCGGTGGTCGACCTGGACAAGTTTATTAGTAATTGTTGCCAGTAATGCATCCTATATTCCTATCCCGTCTTACAAATGGGACAAGTTCTATATTTTCTTGTTTGTTTCTAAACTGCAATATTTTTATCATTTGTATTATGTAGTTCAAATTCAATCCGAGTGTTTATTTGTAAAATTCAGTCATCTGAGTGTTTTTTTGAACTAGTGTTGACATATCATGCATGCAACTGTTCCATCCATTCGAAAAAGAACTAAAATTATATCAAATTAAAATATTATGACATCAAAATTACTTGCGTCGTTGCTCCAGGTCGATATTACAAATACTTTTGGGTCCATTCTTTTTCACACGTTCTACGAGAAAAAGGTCATTTTAGTCGCTATATTTAACTGTTTTCTTTTTTAGTCCTCTAATTAGTCAAACTTCAATATTGATTCATTAACTTTCAACTTTCACCTATTTTAATCCAAATTTATTGAATTGACCAAGTTTGACATTAAATTGCTGATTCGACGAAATTAGTTTGATGACATGGCAAGAAATTTGGGAATTTTTGAATTTAATATAATACCATCATACCTTAGAATGACACATCATTGGAAAAAATATAAACTATAAACAGATACTTAAAAATGCGCAAATAAAAACATCAATATCTTCTTGCTAAATCAATCTAGAAAAACACTAATTAATATTTATTTTGTATTAATATGTTATTCATTTTATCACCTTGTAGCCAAATGTTGTCTAAGTTGTGGATCTTTTCTCCTCAGAGGTAAAGGCGAGAACTCTGTTAAGAGCTTTTCAATGTGAATGATGAAGTTTTTTGTTTCCTTTAAAATCATTTAAGGATTTGATTCGTGTCGGTTTCTGCTGTGGAATAATATCGACATTTATCTGAAAGTTTAAAATGATTAATACAATAAGATAAAATAAATGTTAATTGGTAGTTTTTTAGATTAATTTAGCAAGAAAAGGTTAGTATTTTTAATCGTGTATTTTAACTATTTTTTATAATTTATATTTTTTGTCCAATGATATGTCATTCCAAGAAGGATATATTATATTAAATTCAAAAATTTCCAAATTTCTTGTCATGTCATTAAATTAATTTCGCCTAATCAGCAATTTAATATCAAAATTAGTTAATTAAGTAAAATCGGATTAAAATGGGTAAAATTTAAAAGTTAAAGGATCAATACTGAAGTTTTGACTAGTTACAGGACTAAAAGAGAAAACATTTAACGATAGAGGACCAAAATGACATTTTTCCCCACGTTCTACTATCCAGACTATAATACTATTGATATCACGTCTTATTACTCAAGACAAGATTCAACATTATTTTTAGTGCATAACTTCATTCTCTATAAAATAATAAGATATAATGAAAATTAAATTTAACTTTATTATTATTATTATTATTATTATTATTATTATTATTATTATTTTCGCGATAGGTTCAGGAATGTGGATAGTATCCATATCCATCCCGAATCCAGCACGGGGATCTTCAAATTCACCAACCGAAATTGAAACCTATATTTCTCCTCAAAACCGCTTTGTCTCGGATTTTCCAATAGGAAAAATTGTCATTTCTGTTCGTGTTGGGGTTAAATGTTATTTTAATCTAATTCCGAGACAGATTATATTCGCAACTTATCTTTAAACATGAATGTCAATGTATTCCTCCTGTTCGTTGCTTTGGCCCAATCGGACTAAAGTTTTGATTTTAGGACTTCCTTTAGTGCAATAAGTCAATCGATTTACTAGCCTCGTTAATAAATTATACACGGATATGATATTTTATAATGTAGACTAATATTATCTAGAAATTCGAAATCAATATTTAATTGATTTCTCGATATTCGGAAGTATTTTTATGCAAACATATCCCGGACACATGGGTTACAACTTACAAAACAATTTGTGGTTAATGAGCTACAAAGGATTTTTATAGTAATTTGAATTCACATGGGTTACAACTTACAAAACAATTTGTGGTTAATGAGCTACAAAGGATTTTTATAGTAATTTGAATTTACCATTTTCATTAAATATGAAACAGAAGTCATGTGTATAATCAATATTAAAAAAATGGACCCCAAAACAAACCCTGTTTTTTAAAAAAAAAAAAAAATAACAAAAAAGACAATAATATTTTCATAGTAATTAAAAGGACCCCAAAACAACCCAATCGAAATTGGTGCCTTTGTCCCAAAAAAAAGTTTTTTGGAATATTATCCCAACCAGTTATTGCAAAATTGCACAACCAATTTTGTTGTGGAAGAAACGTCATCGTGCTTTCGGGGATGGAATATTATCAGCAAATATATACGTGCACTGAATAACATTAAAAAAAAAAAGATGTGTTAATTAATTCGTTGTTGGATGGATGTACCGATTGGGCTAAAGCAACGAACAGGAGGAATACATTGACATTCATGTTTAAAGATAAGTTGCGAATATAATCTGTCTCGGAATTAGATTAAAGTACCATTTAATCCCAACACGAACAGAAATGACAATTTTTCCTACTGGAAATATCCGAAACAAAGCGGTTTTGGGTATGAAATATCGGTTTTAATTTTCGGTTCGGGGACTTTGAAGATCCCCGTGCTGGATTCGGGATGGCTATGGATACTATTCACATTCCTGAACCTGTCATGATAATATAATTGTTAGGATCAAACGCTTACCATTAGGTCAAAAGCTATAGCTATTAGCCAAGGTGCAACTTTATTTCCTTATAATGTGGCACCTCAGAGTGCACCTATTATGTACGTTAGGATTGGGCTGTTAGGCTCATGAGTCAGGGAAAGTGCGTGTCTAACTGCTGGTGTTGTCTCAATTCTCTTAGAGATCAGTCTTACCATTTTCCTTACCGCTGGCCATATCCCCAGCAGAGATAGTATTACCCATTAAGATCTGGCATCACACTTTTACAGCCCACATGGCCAATGTGCAACGTCAGCAGCTTGACGTACGAGAACTTCCCAGGAGGTCACCCATCCCAGTACTGTTCTCACCCTTGCACGCTTAACTCAACAACAACAACAATAATAATAATAATAATAATAATAATAATAATAATAATAAAGTTCAATTTATTTTTCATTATATTTTATTATTTTGTAGAGAACCAAGTTATGCACTAAAAATAATGTCGAATCTTATTTGGAGTAATACGATGTGATAAATATATGTCTTTCTATTGCTATCGATGATGCCAATGATTTGAAATTGTTAGTAGGTGAGTATCAAAGAATGCGGGTGTTGTTTGATCATAGCATAATCGTATCCTAATAAATCAACGAACTTAGGTTTATCAATTGCAGTTAGATTATATTGACCGATAAAACTGAAAGCTAGTTTTAAATTGAAGAAACATAATAGATGAGCCAGGGGAAACACTCGCCAGGGAAAAGCTATTTTGCCTATGGATCGATAGAATAGTGATGCTTTGGAACAAATAAATTTATATCTATTTCTGTATCCTTAGCTATATATGATTGTTATGTGCTTTCCTCTGTTACCCCATTTATCTTTGAATAATTACTGTTCTTGATGGTTATGCATTTCATCTCCATGCACTCAACTTTGTTTTACAAATTTGAAATTTAAGAAAAATTTAAATTGCTCAACTCATTCGTGCCAACTTTCATTTTTGAGTACTTATTCTCGATATCTATATCTATTTTTTCCAAACCTTTTGGAAAACTCTCTTGTTGTAGGATATATGACAAACAACTAAAGAAACTATTGTAACTATCTTGTTGTAGGATATATGACAAACAACTAAAGAAACTATTGTAACTATGGTGAGAGGAACCCTCAACACCAAGGGATGGTCCTCAGTAAAGAAGAGTTAGTGGCAATAGCGAGGATCGTGGCAGCCACTATTCGAGGGTTAGTACCCAAATACTAATCATCCACGGCTTACTCCACCTCACGGGATCAAATATCATTATGAATCTTTCAGAAAGAACCAAGCTCCCGCTTTCAATGGGAGCCATTATCCTGAAGTTTCCCAAGGATGGCTGAAAAATATTAAAACCCAAGTCCGGCTACTGGAGATCCCGAATGAATCCAAATTAGATGTGGTAAAACCACTTCTTGATGGCGAGGATGCAAAATTGTGGGATACCGTCTCGCAATCATTGTTGAAACCAGGCAAGTCACATGGCAAAGGTTTAGAGAGGTATTCCTACAAAATACTACCCGGCTGAAGTAAGACCGCAAAAACTTAATGAATTCGAAAGTTTCACTCAAACCACATACATGTCGGTGGTCGACTACATGTCCAATTTCAATTTATTTGGCACATTTGTCTCTACAATTATGGTCAATAATAAGCCGTAGATGCACCGTTACAAGAAGGTTTTGAGCATTTGTATCCACTCGGCTCTAGCAGCCTATCGAGCAACGAACTTTGAGGATTTAATGGGAGCTTCAATCCGAGTATAGACTGATATTAAAAGGCGTGAAGAGAAAAACAAGAACAAACGTCCGCTCGATGTTTAGATCTCTCAAGGTGGGCCAACATTCAATCGGCCGAACCTAACTAATGAGTTGATTCGAGGAGCAGCCTTCCCTACAACCATCCAAGGGTTAAATTGCCCCTCTTGCGGCTACCGACATAGTGGAGAATATCGCAAATAAAGTTGTGCATGTTTTAAGTGCGACAAACTGGGTCATCGAATTATGGACTGTCCCAACATCAAGGATCCAAAGGTCGAGATAAGCGGTGGCTACTCCAAAAAATGTTGGAAATTGGGCAAGGCACAAATTAATTAATCGAAGTTATAATCGTTCGATGAAAGTCGAAATTGACTTGAAAACTTGAATCTACATTTCGAGTAGATATTTTTGGAATATTAATTTGCTCAAAACCGATTTTAGGTGAATGAGAAATTAATAAATCAATTAAAGCAATTAAAGCCCATTTATTGGGAATTGTGTAGCTGTCCCACATCGAAAAATGAGCCTGGTCAAACCTTCCTTATATATGACTTCGTATTATGTGTAAATAATTAATACAAGTCGTGATAGACCCGAGAAGGTTCCTCGAAGGTGAGTAGGCACCTACGAGCCCGCGCCCGTGCCCGTGCCGGAGCACGTGCACGTGCACGTCGCAATGGGCGCTTTGAGGTGCACTTTGCACTTCATCGTCGCGAGGAGCATTGAGGAGCTCTTAAATTTATGCTCGAGTGACTGGGCAGTGACGTGGCTACGATGTGGCCACATTGACGGATGAGTGGGCAGTGACAAGGCTGAATGATATCAACAATTGGATTGGTTATATATTGAAGGGGTGTGATGAATTGCAAAAAGTTGCGATCTGAACCGTTAGATGGATTGTGAAAAGACACGATCTAGGCCGTTGGTGAAACGATGCAATCTGGAGCGTCTAATCTAGGATCAACGGATGCGATTGGTTCAATCAAAGGGTTGCATTGTGAAGGGTCATGATCCTTCATAATGGACACAATCTGGACCATTGGATGTAGATCCAATGGCTACGGATCAATTCATTCGTAAGAGTTGTGACTATTCACGAAAAGATACATGTCCATCAAACTCTATAAATAAGACCCCCATAGTCTGAATTAAACACACAAAGAAATCCTACCATTCCTAGCATTTCGAATTTCTCTCTTCTCCATATTGTCTCTACATTCTGAGTCCAAAGCATCTTGTAGTTCGCTGTTCTCGTAATTTGATGTGCTCCTATTACGATAAGTTCGTCGTTGTATCTTGAGAAACGATTGCCACAAAACGTAAGCACCTGGGTGGGGCAATATTGTTTTAAAGAAGTAATGTTCAACACTATGTTTGATGATCCCGATTCTGCATTAAAATAAAAGTGCGTACGGCTCTTGCACACACCGCCAAACTCTGGCCTTCAATGAAATTAAGTTTAAAGATAACACGCGCTCTCTATATGGGGTCTATATATATATATATATATATATATATATATATGTATATATATATATATATAAATGATCCTTTACATTCACTTAAATGCATAAAATGAAGGTTTAATTCTCAAAATGTAGAGTAGTTCAAAATGTCAACAAAGGAACACACTAACAAAGGAACACACGATTCTAACTAAAATAATTACTCAAATCAAATGCATTCATTGAAATGTACGTATCTAAGTTGTATATAAAATTAACATTCGAAAAGAACCAGCAAAGAACTCCAAAGTCCAAACGGAAGGTAGAAAGGAACAAAGAGACTCACAGCAGCAGCGAAAACCGGTTTAAAAAAAGTAAACTAAATCACCAGAAAATAATTAAAAGTGCTACAATTAAATACACTTAAGGTGATGAAAAAGTAGCTGCAATAATGATGAGAAAATTAAGCTTCAGATCGTTTCTTGGACCTCAGCCTTATGTCCAAACCTTTATTGCCGTAAAGAGTACATGATAATTTGCTTTCTTTGTACAAATTAAATTCACATTACACAGCAAGGCAGGCCCAGAGGAGGTAGCTGGGCGGGTTGCCTAGACCCTCATGGTTTTTTATGTTTAAAAAAATTATTTGTTTATTTCGACTTTTTAAATTGAATTTAAACTTTTATTTCAATCTTCACTTGGAAAGTAAAACCCTTTATTTCCATTTATATAATTATTTACCGTTTGTAAATCTAAAATAGATGTATTTCTAGTGTTCTTCCAGTTGATGGAGAATCGAACTAGTAATAGAATTTTAAGAAAAAATTATACTCAAGCTTGATTATGATGAGTTAGTAGACAATTTTGTAAAACAAAATCCTGAGTCTATATATGACATTTATTGTAATTTAATAAATATATAATTAATATTTTTTTGCTAAATTAGACATTGGTGACGATTATGTGTATTTAGTATTAACAATAATGCTTGTATATTTTTTAAAACCATGTAGGATGGATTTTCTTTTTAAAAATTACTAGGACCGATGTATAGTTATTAAATCCGAACTCTTGACTGGTCAATTAATTTTCCTTAAATAACAAGAAGGAAAAAAGCAGATGTAATACAAGACTGCAAACAGTGAGCAATAGATATATAGCGGTTGGTGGAATACTCGGCGGCAATGGAAACACATCGAATTTAAAGTAATTTATGATTAACTCTAATGGGACAATTAGAATAAAAATCATATATCTACTTTTTTACCCACTTGAAAGGCTTATGGCAGGCTCCAATCATTTTTTGGGAATAATTCTACAATTTATGGGTAAATTTGTCTTAATTCCAAACATAAATTTGCTTCCAACCCCTGTCAGAAAGATTATATATTGGTACTCCCTAATCACAAAACGTGTTTAGACTCTCACGAACCACATGTTTTAATCCGATAAAAATTAGGTACAAATTAGTGAAAATATAGTTCGTAATATATGATTTTTGAGTACCAACTGTTTCAAATCCGATTTTAGTATATGAATTTTGAGTATAAAATATGTATATATTGTCTTGGTATCAATGATAAAATTGTTTTCTAATTAGTGATAATCGGTACAAAGTATTTTAAATATGATATTAATATATGATAATTGAGTAATAATCATTTTATTCAGTACTGAAATATGATATTTGAGTATATAAATATATGTTTCATTTTTTATCCTTCTTTTTTCACCAGAGTTTATCGTATATACCGACTAAAAAATGGAAAGAATATGAAAATATATAAATTTTATGACTAAAAATAAAAATTCATTGTAACATAAAAGAGAATATAGAAAATTGGAAGTTATAGTACTAAGAAGACAAATTTACCGTCAACGGGACAAAAAGTCAAGGCCAAAATTATAGGTTTATTTTTATTTTTCTCATAATTTTAATAGGTTTTACATAAATTTCTCAGATAACATATGTTAGAAAAAGAGTTGTAGCGGCCTAGGCAATATATCCCAGATCAACCGCCTAGGCGACAACCTAAATAGGTATTAATTAATTATAAAATACTTGAGTCGTATAGATAATAATTATAATATGTGATAAGAGAAATATGTTCGATTGAATGAATTAAATTTAAGATAAATTATTAAATTAAAGTTTTAACCTTTATAAAATTAAAAAAAATATAATAAAAAAAGAAGACATGAGAAAAATATAATTTTATATAAATGATTTGATTATCAGATAAATAATTAAAGATTTAATTGATGTAAAATAAATATGTAATGATGATGCGATATGACATATCAAGTATATGATTGCCCCGAAATGGTTCAGATCTCGTCAATTAAGATTATCAATATCAGTTTTACGTTTCAGAAGAAAAGAGCAACCTTAGCTGCATTTGAATCAGATGATAAGCAAATAGAATGATTCAGTTTTATACAATAGTTCTTTAATATATGGACTGATGAAAGCTTGACAATCGTTTTTACATATATACCATTGATTGATGAAAGCTTGACAATCGTTTATATATATGCACCATTGATTGATGATGAAAGCTAGACAATCGTTTATATATCTTCATAATTGATTGATGAAAGATCGTCAATCATTTACAAATTTGTCTGACAAATTTGTATAATGGTAAATCATATAAAAAACTTCCGATATACATATACCACCATTTTCAGTATATATAACGAGTATATGGGTTACATGGAAAATTTGCTTTATACCAAAAGTTGGGTATGATATCGGTATATAGCAAAAAAACTTATAATTTTCTATATTATAACTTTATAATTTAAATATAATGTATATATCTAAGTTGTAGATATTGCTTTTTCAGTTAAGATAATATGTAATTCGAAAATATAAATATTGTTTCCAATATATTTATATATATATTCTGAATTTTCAAAATTACATCATTGTTGTATTGAAAACTGCAAATCATACCAAGATCTTGATATACCGAAAATTCTTATATATTCAAAACTTTTAGGTAAGACAACCTTGATACACCAAAAACCTTTTTTTCCCCACCCCTAATCTAAGTTCATCATTTTGAGAAACCTTTGAATCTATAGTTGCTAATAACAAGAACTATGGTATATGATTTCAAAGCTTATTAGTCACTAATTGGTGGCTGATTTAAGCTTGATTTGATTGCTTCGAGTCGAGTTCGAGCAACTCGATTCTTCGCTCGAGTCGAGTTCGAGCAACTCGATTCTTCGCTCGAGTCGAGTTCGAGCAACTCGATTCTTCGCTCGAGTCGAGTTCGAGCAACTCGATTCTTCGCTCGAGTCGAGTTCGAGCAACTCGATTCTTCGCTCGAGTCGAGTTCGAGCAACTCGATTCTTCGCTCGAGTCGAGTTCGAGCAACTCGATTCTTCGCTCGAGTCGAGTTTGAGTTTTTAATTGTCCCAACTCGAGATAATTTACTGATATTTTCTTCATATATGTATAAAATTTAAGCCCTAAAAAGTTGTTACTATACCTATGAGCTTTTCAAGCTCGAGTAACTCGATATTTCACATATCAAGCTCGAGCTTGAATCTTCGATCAAGTTCGAGTTTAGCTCAAGCATAGAAAATTAAATCGAGGTGAGCTCGAGTCGTATTATACTTGAGCTCGACTAACTCGTCTGCACCATAAAATCACTCCTAGGACGTAATTCTTCGCTGATTGAGAAACCGAACCCCACAGCAACTTACTCGGTACGCAGTTTCTCAACAATATGCATCTGATGTATATATCTTAATAGGGTCCATATATAGTTTCAACATAGGTAATGTTACCGACAATCACTTCATTATATCGTTTCTAAGATTTTATCATTTGAAGAAAGTTAATAATGGCCAAATTCAATTAATGCATTCCATCACAGATGATATTTAAACTATCTTCAATGAATAAAAACGCACTGCACGAACAAACCTTAAATCACCATTTCTTTGAAGCAATGTGCGTCCAAGAGAAACAAATATTAGCCAAGTCCTCTAACATACTGATCAACATTTGTGTTGAAAAGCTCACATCTGAAACAGACAAGATTGGAAAGAAAATTAGCACCCAAGTATAACTGTTGAAAACCCTGTAACTCGGTTAAATAGTATTGTAATAAATTATAGAAGAACAATATTTGCAGTTTGTTGTCCCGCATAAAGCTTAAAGTTTTGCACACAGGTTCACTAGGAAGTCAATAATTGCCTGAGAAAACTGTGAAAACAGCATCATCTTCGCAGCTTAAAATTTATTTAGAGGGCAAGGGGAATGCTCATTGATTAGCTTAACTTTGTTAATCTCTACACTGAATGCAAAAGTCTCTTTTATAACAGGTGCAGTTACCGAAACGAGATACAAGCACAAATCAATGAAGTACTACATGCAAGTGTAGGTACATTGATGGAGACTTCAGGAACATAAGCAAATAGTTTAAAAAGTAGATGCAGTTATGGGCATTGTATTTCAAATACTTCCTACTTAAATGTTTTGAAGGAAATTTGCAGCAGAAGCCTTAAATTTTTCCCCTTCTTGCTTTTGCCCTTTGTTGAGATCTATCGAAATTTGCAAAGCCAAACTAAGCATCAAGTTCTAAGAAAAAACTATTTTATCTAAAAGCTGCTCCATTCAAACAAGTTTTGAATGGATCTCAGATCAACATTACTGTAAACAGAAAGGAGTTATCCATATTTCAAATGGTACCAGAAAAAAATTTGATACTCAACTAATTGAGGCACATGAATTCCGAGACTGCTTTACCTAATGGGATTCCCTGGTGAATAAAGCGGATTTTTGACAACATACTCCACATACAAATTATAGATGTACTTCAGAGGTTCTCTCAGATCGCTGGTCCTTGGGTGGGTAACAAGAATTATCTGCAAAAACCAATAGAGAAATGAAGAACAAATGGTGGCAATCATGGAGCCACTTTGAACTTGTTCGTGGTCCATCATAAACATGAACATCTGTCTAATCTGATGCAGTAATTAGGTCCTAAGTTTCTTCAGAAAAATATATTAAACCTAGGAACTCAAGAATCACTCTTTTTACCAAGGAGCTCAAGTTTAGACTACCATCGGGTGCCATGGATGTATAACCAATGTCTGCACTAAAGCAAGTTTTCACACCTTGAGCCGGTTTCAAGCACATTATTCTAAAGAAAGTGAAAGAAGTAGCAAGACCGAAATGTTACTTTCTATGCAAACTACTAGCAGGACGGAATTCGATTCGATATCTCACATCAACTATTTTCAACTCCAATCCTTCCATGATCAATAACTCTTCGGGCTACTCAAATAGTATCACCGAAAACCATAGGCTGAACTTTAATACAATCATCTCAACTAAGCTTAATTCCAGATCACATAATATAACCGAAAACCAATAACCGAGACTTTAGTACATCAAAGCAACTAACCTTAATTCCAGATGGGCTCTCCATAAAGCTTAGTTTATAGGTATTCGTACGAAAGCTATGAAATGAACAACTCTGCCCAGGCAGCTGCGGCACCCCAAGGTTACCCTTGTCAGCACTGCCCATCAAGCAGAAACCGGTTTTCATACAAAGAGAAATACTAACTAAGTGAGAAAACATAGAAGCCAACGAACAAAAACGACCAAAAGGAAGGAACTATCGGGTGAAAAAAACGAAATTTTCGAACAGGAATAAAATCAAACACCACCTCGTGGGATCCATCTTGGCGGTGAGAGATTTGAGAGAGAAGAGGAGACCAAACATGAGCTTGTGATCTTGCTGCGAACTCAGGGTCTTGAGTGGTCGATTCCATTCTCTGTAGAGCAAGCAGACTCCATTTCTATTGAATATGTAAAGCATGTGGGCATTGTTCCCAGATGCCGTGGGTACCGGAGGAGATGGACTGATCTCTGAACCTCCAAAGAATTGCATTGTTCTTCTGCCAAATTCCGGAGATGGAAATTCTATCAAATCGCTAATTTATTTGTTGAAGATGGATTTTGCAAATCGGCTTCACTTTGGGCCTGCTCCTTTTTGCAATGCTAGCCACCTCAGACTAAATATATGTGGCCCATTTTCAAATTAAAATGCACTTAAAACAATGGCTGCAAGACTTCCGAGTTTTCCTCACCATTTTCAAAAGTCGCTTCTCAGTTGGATGAGACGATAAGCTATCATTCATAGATAATATTATTATTTTTAATTTGTATTATTTTAGGATTCGAGTCAAGTGACAGATGAGACAAAGATTTTACTAGCACCAAATAATGCATTTAGCATATCACGTTATTTATTCAATAATAGAAACTTAAATACTTATGTCTGTGGATTTTAGAAATACATATATTTTGAATAATAACTTTTATAAACTTCATAAAAATCTTGTATATTTAACATAAAATTTTAAACACTTTGTAAAAGTCTATAATATTCAAAATTAACAAAATATTTTTATTTATAATATATCTTTAAATAATAAACAAATATTAATTATCTTATCTTTATTTATATATCATAAAGGTTCTCTGTTGAACTAAACCTTTTTCAGGTCTGATTTAATATCTGATCTGGAAAGAGTTCCTCTGAGCTGTTTTGTAAACTGATAATATAAGTACTTACCTGAGACTTAGCTCTTCACGCTCTGATCTGAATCTTTTATGCTCTAAACTAAACGATGTTCTTGAGCTCTGAACTGTTCTCTGCGCTGTTTCCGCTCTAAGCTGTTTTCTATGTTATCTTCGCTCTAAACTGTTTCTGCGTTGTCTTCTGTAATATGTTCTCTACACGAAGCTCCGATCTGAATCTTCTCTAAACTGATTCCTTCACGAAAGCACAGTTCTGATTTCGAAGCATCAATCTAATCTATCCCATGTCTCTCTAATATGTTCTGCTTGCTCTGAACTGAACTGCGACACTGTAGACTGTTGGACATGCTCTGAGCTGTTCTGTGACATCCTGAGCTGATCGACACGCTCTGAGCTGTTCTGCGTCGTTCTGAGCTGCTCTACACGCTCTGAGCTGAAAAGCGACGTTCTAAGCTGTTTCTGCTTGCTCTGAGCTGATATGCAATGCTGTGAACTATTAGACAAGCTCTGAGATGATCCTCGAAGTCCTGAGCTATCTACCTCGCTGAACTGATCTGCTACGCTGTAATCTGTTTGAGTTCTTGTATTTGTTATCACCAAAATTTAAAATCTACTTAATATTATGAAATGTCTATAAATATCTGTATAAGTCTGCAAAGTTAAATTTATAATAAAAATATTACAACTCAATTCTGTGGAAATAAACAGAAATCTATTAAGTTAAAAAAATTCTATTACTTAAAGAAATTTATTAAGTATCCACAATGAATACACCTCTATTATTTTCATTTGTCCGTGCAGCGACATTATGTTGGACAAGAGTTCTACATGAGAATATATCTCTATCCTGAATATTGAAATATTTATTTGATGTTAAAACAATTACAAGAAAGAGCAAACTATTCACAAATCAGACAGTTTGACTTTGGACAGTTTGAAAAACGTTTTTATAAATTTGTTGTTTAAAAACTTTCTAAAATATTTTGAAAGTTATTTTAAAGATAATATATATTTAGACGACTCCTTGATAAAAATAATTTTAAAATGAAAAAATAGATAATTATTTAGAAAATAATATAGTTAAAAAAAGGCATTCGAATAATCAATCAAATATAAAAAATTTAATTAAAAAATCATATAAATTTTACCCATATTTTATATTTTAAAAATATCATAAAATGGTTCTTTAAGAAACATACTTTAAAATTAGTTTTTTAAAAATATTTTTCAAAAAATATTTTAATTTTTTTATCTAAATACATATTTTAAATTTTTTTAAACTTAAAAAATTTAAAATATTTTAAAACATCCAATATATGGTACCCGACATATTTAGTATTTTTTTACAACGACCCAACTTGTAGAAAGCATGCAAAACGTTCGAGGGGATTCTCAAATTCAAGCCAAGAATTTTAATATTGTGTTTCGAAAAGTTACGATGATGCAACTCAAATATTATAAGATCTCTTTTACATATCAAATTTCCATTAAGTTTTTACATTTTAAATTTGCTATCTAGTTTTCCTATAATTTTAATTTAAATTGTTAAGATCAAGCGCTTACCATTAGACAAAAGCTATAGCTGTTAGCCAAGGTGCAACTTTATTTCCTAATAATGTGGCAGCGCAGAGCACACACATTATGTGTGTTATGGTCGAACTCTTAGGCCCATGAATCCGAGAAGATGCATGTCTAACTGTTGGTGCTGTTTTATTTCTCTTAGAGATCAGTCTTTATCCCTTTCCTACCATAGTTCCTATCTCTAATAGAGATAGTATTACCCACTAAGATCTAATATTATTTTTACAGCCAACACGTCTCGGTACTTTTCTCATTCAAGCACGCTTAACTCAACAATCAATTGTTAGGATTAAACGCTTACCATCAGACCAAAGCCAATGTTGTTGAGGTGAAATAATTGTCCGTACTAGGTAGAGCGATCGAAACGTGACACTTGAGTTGCTATACGATTTAAAAGATTGGAGTTACAACGTTAACACGAGCTATAGATTTGGTAAAACGGCAAGCGCTCAGTCCATAATTGGTATAAGAGAAAGGTCAGGGGTTCAGAGTCTTCCAAAAAGCATTTTCTATACTTCTTGAGGGGGGATTGTTGAGTTAAGCGTGCATGGTTGCAAGCAGTACTGAGATGAGTGACCTCCTGGGAAGTTCTCGTACGTCAAGCTGCTGATGTTACGCTGCTTGATTTGGTTGGCCATATGGGATGTAAAAGTGTGATGCCAGATCTTAACGGAGAATACTATATCTTCTGTGTATAGGATCGACGGTAGGGTAAGATTGATCTTTATGGGAATTGAGATAGCACCAAGAGTTATACACGCACATCTAATGACTCATGGGCCTAACAGTCCAACCCTATATATATATATATATATACTATACATTTTATTAAAAAATAGGCATTTTAAAATAAAATTTCCATTCTTTTAGTAATTAGAACTATACATTAGCTACATATTATGTAGAATGTGTTTTCTATTTTTTTTTTTTTTAAAAATGAGTACAAAGCATCACCGCCACCTACCAAATATGGTAGAATAGAGCTTTCGTTACGATCCATCCAATGGCCTGCAACCAAATACAACCTTTCGAGCCACCAATCATTAATCATATAAAACTTTTTTTTATTTTAAAAGAATCATATAAACCATTTTGATCACTAAAATTAGGTCCACTGCTTTACATATTTAACTGATAAAGAATTTATAATGTGTAACATTTAAACATCTAAAAAACTGTCGAGTCCTTATCAGCACATAAGGACAGTACTAAGAAAACTATATGAACTCAAATAACCCAATTGAAATTCTTGTACAAAATAAACAATTAAAAATTAGTTCCTTAGATGTAGTATGGGTAGTGCTAACATCTAGGGTTGGTTCGGTACGGTATACCGGTTTTTTCAACGTATACCATATACCGTATCGAAAATTACGGTATTGAAAACATCCATACCGTTACCATACCGATTTTTCGGTATACCGAAAAAAAATTTCTTTACCGATACCGTACCGTTACCGAATTTACCGAAAATATACCGAATTTACCGAAAATACCGAATTTACCGAAAAAATATATATATATATAAATATATTAAATTTATCGGTATTTCGGTATACAGAAAATACCGAATTTTCTGAATTCCATACCGATACCGTTACCGAAATTTTCGGTACGGCATCATACCGTACCGAAAATTTCGGTATACCGAATTTTTCGGTATTTTCGGTAAATTTCGGTTCAATAAATGCGATATACCGATTTTTCGGTATTTTTCCCCAGCCCTAGATAGTATTATCCGTTAAGACTGATATTTTTTATATCTCATATGGCCAAACAGATCAAGCAGCGCACGTCAGCAGCTTGACGTACGAGAACCTCGCAGGAGGCGACCCATCTCAGTACTGCTCTCACCCATGCACGCTTAACTCAACAAATGCACAACTTTATTTCCTTAGAATATGGCAACATATAGTGTACATATTATGTGCGTTAGTGTCGGACTGTTAGAACCCATGAGTCCGAGAAATGTGCGTGTCTAAATGCTGAAGATGTCTCATTTCCCTTAGGGATCAGTCTTACCTTATCATATCCCTGGCTCTATCCCTAACAGAGATAGATTATCCGTTACGATCTGACATCACTTTTACAGCCCACCTAGCCAACCAAATCAAGCGGCGCAACGTTAGCAGCTTGACACACGATAACTTTTTAGGAGATCACTCATCCTAGTAATTCTCTCACATATGCACGCTTGACTTAACGTAAAGTTTGGAAGTATAAATTATAAATTCCAAACTCAACATTAAGTTTGGAAATATAAATTATATTCGACATTTTTCTATCAAAAATTCATTGAATATAAAAACAAATCAAAGTGAAACTAAATTCTTCGTGTATTTTACTGGATTCGGAACCAAAGTCGATTCATTATGTCAGCTCCCTGTTTCTTTCCATAAAATGATTCCAGATTTCCAATTTATAATCTCTTCCACATTTAAAAAAAAAAGGCGTTTGAAACCACTAAAAATAAATGATTATGAGCTCTATCAAAAAAATCTTATAATAATTTATTTTTGCTGGTTCCTTAATATTCTATAAAATTGAATATGATTATAATGAACGTTTCTTTTCCAATGTTTAACTTACTCTTATAATAAATTATCAAATAAATACTTAAAAATATATGTCAAATTTAAAAGGGGTCTATGAAGCTTATTTTTAGCAGTAAATAAAAACAAGAGAAAAATAAAACAAGCGATCAGCCATCGCCTCCGCCTTTAAAGGTGGTTGCGGTGGTGGAGCCGGGGGAATTCTACAGCCCCGACGATGGCGGCTGCCTGTAAACCAGTCAACCAGACAACTCGAGTTATATATAACACCATCTCAAAACCCCTCCTTCAAAAATATCATCATGCGTAAAATCAGTCGGAATCATAATACAAATCATATCCCTCATCCTCATCACCGCAGTCCCCCTCCGCCCTCACCGTCTCTGCGTCAACTTCTTCCGTTAATGGAGGAGAAAAACTAGAACAAGAGGCAGGTGGTGAAGTAGTTGGTGGAGAACCACTGGAAATCAGAGGTGTTTTGCTTCTATCAATGGCCACGGCCGTAGCGGCAGGAGAGAGCTTGTTCCTGGTGCTTCCGGTGAGAGAGCTCCGATGAGTTGGCCGTGGATGTGCGTGGTCGCCGGTGTAAGATACCACGAAAATCGTCGGGTCATTTGGGCTACGCTCCACCTGTTTCCGAGCCCCACAACCTTTGGAAGTGCTACACCTATAGTAATTTCTGTTTCGAAATCTAAAACTTTATTTTGTTCATTGAATGTTATAATAACATATATAAATTGGGAATAGGCCATCCTTGTTTTTTGTTACTTTTAAATAATTAAATATTTTAAAAGAAATTAATCTAATAGTATCTCAATTTTTATTTTTAAATATAATTGTTCTCAAAATTTTTATTTCTAACCATTTATTAGTTCTAATTTTAAAATCATAATTTGTTATTTATCAATTTCCAAATTCTAATTTCTATCAATTTTTCTAGATTACTTCTAGAAGTTGTTTGCAATATAAATTTATGTATTATTATTCTTTTAAAATATACTGGATTCTAGTTATATATAACATTAATGTATTATATTTTCAAGTTTCTGGAAAACAAAAATTGAGATTGTCATTTTCGACAATAAACGAAATCTAGGAGACACTTTACAATTTTGTTTATCTTTTTATTCTAATAAACATTTTAAACACAATTATTTTTCCAGATTAGGAAAGCGATAAAAGAAGGCGAAAAGACAAAACCTGGGATACGGAGAGCCCTTTATGGGCTTTTGGCCATATTTTCGCCATGCCCACGAATCAGCAGAGAGATCCTCCTCTCTCATTTCACGAACAATTTTCATTTCCTGGTTTTTTCTGCTCCATGCCCATGATGATTTTTAAATATTGGATTCAATATCCATATGAAACACACAATCTCTAGTTCTTATGATTGAAAACAAATGTAAAAATTCGAGGCAAAACTATACCTTCTCCGAGATCGAATAGACTGAGAACTTGCTGCCGGAAAACTAAGCGAAGAAGGAACAAAAACGGGATTATTCAACAGTAAGTTTTCATGCCTTTGCATGTTCGTGATTTGAGATGGCTGCTGAAAAAAGCTCTGGAAATCATTGCCCACCGGAAAAGAAACTGTACTTGCGTCGGCGGTGGCAGGCGGTGATTGATCTGCACAGAACTCCCTGTATATTTCATGAAAACCCTGGAACGGGTCGACACTGAGATCGTTTATAAGACCAGGATTTTCATCGTCATGCAAGAGCGGCGGAGACGTAATAGGAGAAGGGTTGTTTGTGGCGGTGCTGGGGGCTGCGCAGCCTCTCACCACCGCATGCAAATCCCAGTCATCATCATCCATATCTGGGATCAGTACGAGCAAAAAGGTTTTCTGTGATTTTTCGTTTTTATCTCTATAAATCGCTGATCATTTGATCATGTTTTTTAGAGCATATTATACGAGGCACTCAAAACCGAAGGGGAAAAGGATGGGCGCTGACTTTTGAAGTAATTTATATCATAAAATATTTTCGTAATCTGATATATTTATAGGTGTGAATGTATAATATATACATATCTATTGGAATAACAAGTTATTTGAGTAATTATTCCCATATCCCAATATCATTGGATCATGTGGGTCGTACTTATATTTTTATGAAAGATGACATCATATAGTGATAATTCAAAGGTAAACGTTTTGCCACATCGTAAAGTAAAAACGTTCGGTCTAGTTAATTATATTTAGAAAAATTATATTAACAACTTTGTAAATAACTAATTGTTTAAGCGGTTGGGAATATGATTTTCGAAAAAAAAAAAAAAAAATCAATAATTTATTAAGCATTTAATTAAGTCTTTCTTGGGAAATAAAGCAAAATTTACTAATCTTGTGAAAATTTTAGAATAAATTTGAGCAATATATTTATGAGTAAGTCACTTGTGAAACAGTTCCATGGTTTTATATCCGTGAAATAGTTCAACCAAATACATAATAATACTTTTGACATAAAATTTTTTTATAGAGTGAGTCCATTTGGAGGAAAATTCGACCAAACTCATATTTAATTAAAAGTAATATTTTTTCATTTTATATTTCTTTTTACGAAAGATGATTTGTGTGAGACGGTCTCTGTTGGATCTGAAATAGATCAGGTCTTAAATTAGACAAAACTTGTGTTATGCTTCTAATAGTTCACGTAAGTGCGCATGAGTCAGCTTAGCACAGATCAGTTTTACACAGATCAGCTCAACACAGATCAATTCGACAGAGATCAGCTCAGCACAGATCAGTTCTCCACAGATCAGTTCTGCACAGATCCAACCTCAAACCAGATCGCACAGAACAGCTCAGATCGAAGAACAGCTCATATCGTAAAAACTCATAACGGAATAGCTCAGACGCAAAAGCTCAGATCGCAACAGAACAGCTCAGAACACAGAATAACTCGACAGAACAGCTCAGATTACATCAGAACAGATCAGATCGCAGCAGAACAGATCAGATCGACAACTCATATCAGATCAGCTTGGTCAAACCAGTATGGTCAAACTAGCAAGATCAAACCAGCTCACTCAAACCCGATTAGACTGAATTTTCAAATTGACCAAAAGTGTTGAGAAGCCTTTTCCAACGACTATTTCTTTGTTACTAACGTTCATATCAGATGTGGAAGCTTTAAATACAACACTTTGGAGATTAATAAAAAAAGATACAAGAAATAGAAGAGAAGAGAAGAAAAAAAACTTAGGGAATTCTTCATAAAGAAATCAGCTTATTGAGAGAACTTCTCAGTGTGTGGGGATACATTTGAGAGTATGCACTGTAAAAAATTAAATCCTCACACACAGTCACTCACACATACATAGGAGAGTTAAATTTCATTGTTTAGATGGAGTGAGGGTACACACAAAAACTATAAACTTGTGAAGTTTAGGAGTTCAATTTAGGCAATGTGAGTCCTAAATTGAAGTGGGTTTGTACAAAGTATTGTATAAATCAGAATAAAATTGGATCCTTCTTCAATGGAAGAAGGGGAGATGTAGAAGATGTATATCCTTTGAACTACCATAAACAAATTGTGTGTTTTTCTTATTATGTTCATTCATGTTTTTCATATGTATTGTTGAAGTATTTTAGGTGTTTGATCAAATGATTCAACCAAACTATTTTTAAAACTTCACTTGCATATCTTTCAAATATTTTGAAAATTGCATAATTGGTTTTAGAGGATTATTTCGAGTATTTTCCGCTTGGTATGAAAACCAAACTCGATATGAACCGGAGTTATTGCAACTACATGACTTAAGTTTTTATAATATGTTATTCACCCTCACCATTCTAACATCTAATTCGATCCTATCAAGTGGTATCAGACCATTTTATACCTCTGATCCGATTTTTAACAGTCTCACACAAATATTTCTCAGTATTTGCATGCATAAGGTTGAAACTTATAATTAGGAAAGATTGGATTATAAAATGGTACAAAACTCGGGTGCAAGACTTATTTTTTATGGCTCCAATTGTACAAGTTTTTTAAAATATTTTATAAAGGTGTTTTTTAAAAAATTTTTGCGAAATGTTTTGAAAGTTGTTTTAAGGATAACTATGTGTTTGAACAACTATTTTATATAAAAAAATTAAATTTAAAAAGTATTTAGATAATTATTTTAGAAAATGATTTATAGATAAAAAACATAATATTGAAAAAGCATTCGAATCATTACTCTTAGCAAAAAAATTTAATTGGTCTTCATATAAATTTTTTACCTATAGTTTGTGTTTTTAGAAATATCATAAAATATTTTTCACTTGTTCTTTGAAAAGTGTATTTGGAAAGTAGATTTTTTAAAATATTTTCAAAAACATTTCACAAAAAACTCTTATCCAAAGAATTATAGTTTAAATTTTTTTAACTCTAAAAACACTAAAAATTAGTCTATTCCATGAAAGAAAAAAAAGTTTTACGACGTAGTTGTAGATAACTGTCCAAATATGTTGGCGAAAATATAAAATTATTATGATCTTATCGTAAAATTTATTTAAATTGTGTGGATAAAACTAATACATATTTTAATAGAATGTTTGCTAGTGGGGACTACTTGGATGAGCCCCATTAACACTCTCCGTGGAGAAAAGCAATTGACTTGTAGGTTTAATGGTTTTGTTCCATCTTTAACATTTGACTTTGGAAAAAGTCAATGTCAATGGCTTTTTTTGCCTTCGAAAAGGGCAATAATATGCCTCTTTCTTCTCTCGGAGGTGACCATATGTTCACCAACGTGAATCCACTGATGCCAAGTTTTGATTGTTGTAAATAATTAAAGAATCCATGAATAAATCCAAAATCACATACATGTCAAATCATCATATCTGAAAACTAAATCTGTAACCGAATGCGGAAGCGTACCTGAAGCCATAGTGCTGAATTCTTTCAGAACGATTGGTTGATCTTCCAAATCTGAGCGTTTTTCGTGAGAGCCCTTTTGTTTCTCTCAGAATATATTCTAGTAATGAGATTTAGAATATGGAAGTGATACGCCAGATCTGGGGACCATACCATTAAATCGATAATTCATTGAATTATCTCCTCTAATTACTGTTTTAGCTCATCATTAAAACAGAAATTATTTTTAGGCTCTACACATAAAAGGTCCATATCTTATTAGATACATTAAAGCCCAATAATCCATAACTTTAGTTGATCACTTTAATTCGGGCTTAACTTTATTAAACAGCCCACAACATATAACCTCTCACATATAAGTCCATATAATTAATTGATCTAACAATCTCCCACTTGGGCTATATGTGTGACCTTATGGTTATGTGTTGTGCAAAATAACCTTATGAGCTCAGAAATGCTGTATTACCGAAATGTATCTACTATCAATCTCGTCCATCAATTATGTCAACACAGGATCAAAGCAGCCTTCGTTACACTCATGGTAACTCGACCCATCAATGTTCACATGTGTCAAAACAACTGAACGACATAGATTGTGATATAGATGTGTAGCAGGGAAATTTCACGCAATGTGATCAACGGGCCTATTTCCAACTGGTCCACCCTTAAACTTTATTTGAGATCAAACTTTAATATTATCAGAGTGTGAATGAAAATTCAAACTTTATTTCTGCAGAAAATATCCTTAAACAATATATAATCGAAAATCGTCTATAAAAAATAAACATATAATATGACAAACTCCCACTAAAACTGAATATCCTCAATTGACCCAACGCCCATGTGAGCAGTATGCTCATGAAATTGTTTGTGCGGGAGCCCCTTAGTAAGCGGATCCGCAACCATGGAGTTTGTACCATATGTTCAATAGACAACTGTCCACTTCGAATTCTTTCTTTAACAACCAAGAACTTGATCTCGAAAATCGTCTATAAAAAATAAACATATAATATGACAAACTCCCACTAAAACTGAATATCCTCAATTGACCCAACGCCCATGTGAGCAGTATGCTCATGAAATTGTTTGTGCGGGAGCCCCTTAGTAAGCGGATCCGCAACCATGGAGTTTGTACCATATGTTCAATAGACAACTGTCCACTTCGAATTCTTTCTTTAACAACCAAGAACTTGATGTCGATATGCTTTGACTTCGTAGTGCTCCTGTTGTTATTGGAATATAAAACTGCTGATTTATTGTCACAATGTAACTTTAATGGTCTTTCAATACCATCAACAATATGAAGTCCCGTGACAAAATTCCGCAGCCATAGTCCATGATTGGATGCTTCATAACAGGCTATAAATTCAGCAGTCATAGTAGAAGATGCTATAATGGACTGTTTAGCACTTTTCCAAGAAATGACACCTCCAGCAAGGAGATAGACATAGCCTGATGTGGATTTCATACTATCTTTGCATCCAGCAAAATCGGAGTCAGTATACCCAATGATCTCAAGCTGATCCAACCTCCGATATGTGAGCATGTAATTCTTTGTTCTCTATAAGTACCGTAAAACTCTTTTGACTGCTTTCCAGTGTTCCATTCCTGGGTTACTTAAATATCGTCCCAACATCCCTGTCACGTACGCAATATCCGGACGTGTACATACATGAGCATGCATCAGACTTCCCACTGCCGAGGCATAGGGAATCTTCTCAATTTCCTTTTTCTCAAAATCATTTTTAGGACACTGATTGAGACTGAACTTATCTCCTTTAGCCACAGGGGTATCACCCGGTTTACAGTCGTGCATCCCATAATGCTTTAGAACCTTTTTGATATAGTTCTTCTGCGATAATCCAAGAATACCAAGAGAACGAGCCCGATGTATTTGGATACCCAGAACAAATGATGCAGCACCAAGATCTTTCATCTCAAAATGCTTAGATAGAAATCTCTTGGTGTCATGCAATAATTCTATATCGTTACTAGCGAGAAGGATGTCATCAACATATAAAACCAGAAAGATATGTTTGCTCCCACTGAACTTGTGGTATACACAATCATCAACCATATTTATCTCAAAACCAAATGAGATGATCACTTGTTGAAATTTGAAATACCATTGTCGAGATGCTTGCTTGAGTCCATAGACGGATTTCTTGAGTTTGCATACCATGTTGTCTGGGTCTCCAGACACAAAGCCTTCTGGCTGCCTCAAATAAATCGTTTCATCAATGTCACCATTGAGAAACGTTGTCTTTACATCCATCTGGTGTAACTCAAGGTCGAAATGTGCCACTAATGCCATTATAATTCTGAAAGAGTCTTTCGAAGAAACAGGAGAGAAAGTCTCTTTATAGTCAATGCCTTCCTTTTGAGTAAAGCCTTTTGCGACAAGACGGGCTTTGAATCTCTCAACATTGCCTTTCGAATCCCTCTTGGTTTTAAATATCCATTTGCAACCAATGGGCTTCGCACCTTTAGGCAATGTTACAAGATCCCACACGTCATTGTCTATCATGGACTTTATCTCATCATTCATGGCATCAGTCCACTTGAGAGAGTTAGAACTTTCCATGGCTTGGCGAAGGGTGATAGGATCATCCTCCATCAATCCAATGTCAGCTTCATGTTCTTGAAGAAATAAAATATAATCATCTGTCAATGCATTTTTTCTCTCTCTAGTGGATCTCCTTAATGGCATTGGTTCTTGAGGTGCTAGAGTTTGTTCATCTGAAACAGTATTTTGGACAGGAGGATCTCCAATATCGTCTAGTTGTATTGTGTCTTGGTCAGGACCAGGAATGAGATCCTGATCGATGCCCAAAACACCCATGGGAATATTAACATATTCCTCTTCAAAGACAATATTCTTTTCATTAGGCTTATAAGGCCTTGCCTCAGCTGGACACCCCCAAACGTGCAAATGCTTCAAACTAGGCTTCTTGCCTGTCCAAAGTTCATAAGGGGTTTTAGTAGTTGCTTTAGTCGGAACCCTGTTAAGGATATATGCTGCAGTTTTTAGTGCTTCTCCCCAGAGTGATTCTGGTAAAGTAGAATGAGCAATCATACTCCTTACCATGTCCTTAAGCGTCCTGTTTCGTCTCTCAGCAACACCATTCATAGTGGGCGAGCCCGGCATGGTGTACTTGTTGGGGAACAACGGTGTAGGATCCGAATCCCGCCTCCCGGGGCGCAGCGGAAAACAAAATTTCCCGGGAGACGATCAACACAATAAAAATCAAACACAATACGAACCATTCATAGGGTGTTTTCATTGATTACTTGCTGGCAACTCGTGCCTGGCTCCAACCGGAATTTCAAGAACGCCGGCTCTTCACGGTAGGCGGCGATAGATTCGTCAATCAGGTCCATGACCAGAAGGGAGACTCCTTCGCCAGCCTGCACTAGAAGGCCTGACGAGATCAGCACGGACGGATTCTCCTAGTCAAGTTGGCCGGAACAAATTCCGACGAAGCAAGGCGGCGACGGTGGCGGCGCAAGGCGGCGGCGACGGCGGCTTTTGAGGAGAGGAGGGAGGCGGCCGTATGTGAGCTCTATGGTTAGGGTTTTGTGTGTCAAAAGTGTGTTATGATTAAGCCTAAGTCTACATTAAGTAGACTTAATGATGGACTTGGACCGGCCCAACGGGGCCGGGTCCAACGTATGAACATTCGGTTCATCCCTATCACCGTGACTTCATCATAACTCCGATCGCCGATCAGATCAGACTGATCGAATCAGTTTCCAAAACTGAATACTATGATCTGAAAAACCATTTTTCAGAACCCCAGTGCAAAATGACTGCTTTGCCCCTCAACAGCGGAAATCACGATTTGACCCCTGTTGACTTTTAGGAAGTCGCACTTCCAAAATCCTCCTCCTATGCTCAACACATTGAGCTCAGTATCCGTGCGGGAATCTCGAATCCAGTACTTGTGTGACCCTCAATGGTTCAGGGATACAGCTAGCCGTGGGCCCACAACCATTGTGGCTCCGGAATCACAATTCCGGCGGGAATCTCGAATCCAGTACTTGTGTGACCCTCAATGGTTTAGGGATACAGCTAACCGTGGGCCCACAACAATTGTGGCTCCGGAATCATAATTCCGGACTTGCCCATCGGATCATGGTAAGAGCGTCTAGTAACAT
>KV009364.1:200817-338374 GCA_001598015.1 Dorcoceras hygrometricum | reverse complement strand
TCTTGGTGTCATGCAACAATTCTATATCGTTACTAGCGAGAAGGATGTCATCAACATACAAAACCAGAAAGATATGTTTGCTCCCACTGAACTTGTGGTATACACATTCATCAACCATATTCATCTCAAAACCGAATAAGATGATCACTTGATGAAATTTGAAATTTTCTTTTCGAGATGTCTGCTTGAGTCCATAGATGGATTTCTTGAGTTTGCAGACCATGTTGTCTGACTCTCCAAAAGCCTTCTCTTCTGGCTGCCTCATATAAATCGTTTCATCAATGTAACCATTGAGAAACACTGTCTTTACATTCATCTGGTGTAACTCAAGGTCGAAATGTGCCACTAATGCCATTATAATTCTGAAAGAGTCTTTCGAAGAAACAGGAGAGAAAGTCTCTTTATAGTCAATGCCTTCCTTTTGAGTAAAGCCTTTTGCGACAAGACGTGCTTTGAATCTCTCAACATTGCCTTTCGAATCCCTATTGATTTTAAATATCCATTTGCAACCAATGGGCTTCGCACCTTTAGGCAATGTTACAAGATCCCACACGTCATTGTCCATCATGGACTTTATCTCATCATTCATGGCATCAGTCCACTTGAGAGAGTTAGAACTTACCATGACTTGGCGAAGGGTGATAGGATCATACTCCATCAATCCAATGTCAGCTTCATGTTCTTGAAGAAATACAATGTAATCATTTGGCAATGCATTTCTTCTCTCTCTAGTGGATCTCCTTAATGGCATTGGTTCTTGAGGTACTAGAGTTTGTTCATCTGAAATATTATTTTGCATAGGAGGATCTCCAATAATTCTATTGTATCTTGGTCAATGCGAGGAATGAGATCCTGATCGATGCCCAAAACACCCATGGGAATATTGACATATTCCTCTTCAAAGACAATATCTCGAATCTGAACTCCCCCCGCAAACTCGGCATCCTAAAAGAACCGGGCATTTCCCGCTCGAAAATCGACTTTGTTTTGGGATCATAAAATTTGTACCCCCTAGATCTTTCAGAGTATCCGATAAAATAACAACTGACTGTCCTAGAGTCCAGCTTCTTTTCATTAGGCTTATAAGGCCTTGCCTCAGCTGGACACCCCCAAACGTGCAAATGCTTCAAACTAGGCTTCTTGCCTGTCCAAAGTTCATAAGGGGTTTTAGTAGTTGCTTTAGTCGGAACCCTGTTAAGGATATATGCTGCAGTTTTTAGTGCTTCTCCCCAGAGTGATTCTGGTAAAGTAGAATGAGCAATCATACTCCTTACCATGTCCTTAAGCGTCCTGTTTCGTCTCTCAGCAACACCATTCATAGTGGGCGAGCCCGGCATGGTGTACTGTGGGACGATACCGCATTCCTCTAGGAATTTAGCAAAAGGTCCTGGACGTTGTTCACCTGAACCGTCATATCGACCATAGTATTCACCACCACGGTCAGATCTAACGCTTTTAATTCTTTTGTTGAGTTGGTTCTCAACTTCAGCTTTATAATTATTGAACACATCCAATAACTGTGCCTTTTCATGAATGAGATAAATGAAACCATATCTCGAAAAATCGTCTGTGAACGTTATAAAAAACTGTTGACCATTCCAAGAAGCCGAAGGGAATGGTCCACAAATATCAGTATGTATAAGTTCCAAGACGTCCGATGTCCAGGCTTCAAATCTCCTTTTGTTTGTCTGTTTGCCTTTTATGCAATTTACACAAATAATAGAAGTTGTGAAATCTAAAGGCTCGAGAATTTCATCTGACACAAGTCTCTGTATTCTCTGTATAGAGATATGTCCCAATCTCTTGTGCCATAATGCAACTGAATTATCATTGGTTAACTTTCTTTTAGTGCCTTGAATAACATGCAGGGTTTCATTAAAAGAAGCAATAATATTTAACGAATATACATTATCATTATTCGATAAAAAACCAGAACCAACCAAATTTGAATCACGAAACAAACTAAATATCTCATTTTCAAATGAACGAGAAAAACCATCTTTGTCCAATGCAGAAATAGAAATCAAATTCCGCCTGAAAGACGGTACAATAAATGTTTCAGAAAGATCCAAATACATTCCAGATCCATGCGGGAATCTCGAATCCAGTACTTGTGTGACCCTCAATGGTTTAGGGATACAGCTAACCGTGGGCCCACAACAATTGTGGCTCCGGAATCATAATTCCGGACTTGCCCATCGGATCATGGTAAGAGCGTCTAGTAACATCATCCCATGATCCCCTAGGTATCACTGATAGTGCCTGCAAGAACCAGTTGGTCGTGGTTAGTGTATACGGTCCTTTCAATCCATATATCCCGATCAGATCAACGACAATTGGTAAATCGAGAGTCGCTAAAGATCCGATAGCTATGCATACATCTTGGAGATCGAATAGTGACATCGCGAGTGTAACTAGGTAAACCCATTTACCTAAAACACTTCTAGTACTCTGGCCAGAGATTTATACACTATCGTCTCCTCAGATAACATAGGATATCCACGCATGTCTGCGAGCGGTGAATCCTCGACAACGATGCATCGACTACTACATGCATCGGGGTCTTACCCAATCCCGCCGCCTAATGACCCCAAGTGAGTCGGCAAACGAGTCAAAGTAAGACGCCTATCATGTAGAGTCTCAATGACGTTTCGAGTCGTGAGGTAGTATCAGTACAACCAAGACCTCGGACTTATCAACTCGACAAATGGTAATCACTTGGAAAGTCCGAACGAGGGTAGTTCGATAGATCACCAGGTCACTATCTATCTGCATGCTCAGAACATCACAATGTTCCCTACCAATGAAACATGGTACTTCGCATCGCAGATACTAGTCTCAAGCTCGGGCGGCCTTATCCTCATTTTGACGGCCCAATCGACTAGGAACTGATTCAGAATACACAGTGACTATTAGATGTGTTTCATGATAGCCGTCACTATCAGATCTAACATACACTATAGTGCATTCTAGGTCTTTACTCAACGCAATTGTTAATCATCATACAACACAATGAAAGTAAAGAATGCCATAAATAAATACGAATATCATATATAAAGATCGTTTCATACAAGAGTCTATGAACCCACACGCCACAAGTTGGCTAGTTGGGCATCTACTCTAACAGTACTGTGGGACGATACCGCATTCCAGCAACATCGCCCCATGATCCCCTAGGTATCACTGATAGTGCCTGCAAGAACCAGTTGGTAAATGGGTTTACCTAGTTACATTCGCGATGTCACTATTCGATCTCCAAGAAGGATCTGGTTCATACTTCCTCAACATAGACACATGAAACACATCATGCAATGATGACAGATCTGGTGGCAGTAACAAGCGATAAGCCAAAGGACCAGTCCTCTCCAAATATCATAAGGTCCAACATAATGAGGAGCTAACTTTCCCTTGAGACCAAATCTTATCACACTTCTGAAGGAGAAACTTTCAAGAAAACCAGATCTCCAACCTGAAATTCCAAAGGGCAGGAGGTGCAGATCTCCTATATGTTGGGAAGAAGTGGTGGGGAAGAAGCTATCTTCTCCAGAATTTGTGCAGAAGATGAGAGATCAAGTAGATCTGATTCTCCCAGCGGCAATAATTTCTAACGAATATAGATTATCATTATTCGATAAAAAATCAGAACCAACCAAATTTGAATCACGAAACAAACTAAATATCCCATTTCCAAATGAACAAGAAAAACCATCTTTGTCCAATGCAGAAATAGAAATCAAATTCCGTCTGAAAGACGGTACAATAAATGTTTCATAAAGATCCAAATATATTCCAGTTTTTTAACAATAATCTAAATTTCCCAATTGCTTCAACTTGAACTTTCTTGCCATCACCAACATAGATGAATCTTTCAGCATCACTTGGTTTTCGGCAATCCAGGCAACCCTGCATAGACACACTGATGTGAGTAGTAGCACCAGAATCTATCCACCACATGTGTCTAGGCACTGAAGTTAAATTAACCTCATAACAAATCATATTAAGAAGCATACCTTTTTTAGCACGCCAAGCGTGATAATTTGTGCATTGCTTCTTCATATGCCGTTCACCACCACAAAAGAAACAACCAGAACTCTGAGTATCACCGGGGTTCACTGTTTGTTTCTTTTGAGGTGCTGTAACTGCAGCCTCCTTATTCTTTCTTTTCTTTCCTTTATCCTTCACCTTAGGGGCAGAAGCAAAATGAGCACTTTCTGTCTTGTCTTGCTTCAACATTTCCTCTTCCTGAACACAGTGTGATATGAGCTCATTCAGAGACCAAGTCTCTTTCTGACAATTATAGCTCACTTTAAACTGATTAAACTGTGTTGGAAGAGATATCAGAACCAAATGCACTAGCAAGTCCTCAGAGAGCTCAAGCTTAAGTGCTTTCAATCTTGAAGCAAGATGAGACATTTCCATGATGTACTCCCTTATATTGCCTTTACCCTTATACCTCATTGAAATCAGGTTTGTCTAAAGTATACCAATTTCAGACTTTTCACTTCTGGCGAACCTTTTCTCAATATTTTGAAGGAAATCTTTAGCAGTAGTGATGTCGCTAGACATCGTGCCCCGAAAGGTTTCTGGAATGGCTTTCTTCATAATCATTAGACACATGCGATTCGACCTCTCCCACCTTTCAAACTCCTTCTTTTCATCAGAAGTACTCTTATCAGTAGGGGTGGGAGGACAGTCAACCCTTATCGCAAAGTCCAGATCCATGACTCCGAGAACTATAACGAAGATTCTCTTGCCAGGATTTGAAGTTTGAGCCATTTAACAAAGGAATTGAATTGATGTTGGTACTGATATTAGCAGGAATTAAATCTGAACAGAGAACAAATACAATGCTATAATACATGCTCAAAAATATCCAAATAAAATAATCAATAAATTCAAATAATGTAAATCCCATAAAAAAGAATATCATGCGCTCCATTAATATTTTATCTTTGGACAAAATAAGTAACTTGCAAGAGATATTCTTGTGTAGCAATCAAACACTGATAGTAAATATCATGTCAGTTTCTGGAATGGCTTTCTTCATAATCATTAGACACATGCGATTCGACCTCTCCCACCTTTCAAACTCCTTCTTTTCATCAGAAGTACTCTTATCAGTAGGGGTGGGAGGACAGTCAACCCTTATCGCAAAGTCCAGATCCATGACTCCGAGAACTATAAGAAGATTCTCTTGCCAGGATTTGAAGTTTGAGCCATTTAACAAAGGAATTGAATTGATGTTGGTACTGATATTAGCAGGAATTAAATCTGAACAGAGAACAAAACAAAACTATAATACATGCTCAAAAATATCCATATAAAATAATCAATAAATTTAAATAATGTAAATCCCATAACAGAATATCATGCGCTCCATTAATACTTTATCTTTGGACAAAATTATTAATTTGCAAGGGATATTCTGGTGCGGTAATCAAACACTGATAGTAAATATATGTCAAATAATATTCTTCCTTTGGGCCGAATTATTATTCACATAAAATAACCGAAGAACTACCACATGTTTATCACCACAAATATATATGCAATCAATCAAATATTAATCTTTCTTTGGGCCGATTAATTTTCAATCAAATTACACATATAACTTTTTATACTTCAAAATAAAATAATTTCCACAAGAGAGATCACTTTGCCGACGTCATTGTTTCGATTAATTCATTTTAAAATATATATGTTATAACCCTATCATTATTTGAATATACTGAATATATCTTTATCCGGTAATCAAAAAATTACCAAACTGAAGCCATTACAACAGAAAAACTTTAGCAAAAATAAAATTCAACATCTGAATTTTCGAATTTCCAATTTTTTTTTTTAAATCGTAAACCCTAACCCTAACCCTAACCCTATCGACAAAACCGCCGCCGCCGCCATCCACGCCTTGCCTCCGACCAAATCGACGCTGGCAAATGGTAGTGCACAAGACGACGACCACCACCGTACCTTAGCAGTTCCAGATAGTCGACGGAGCAGCCTGAATTTTGGCCGGGAAATCGTCGCTCGCGAACATAAAACTTGCGCAACCTTCGGCGACATATTCCGACCAAATCGCGGCGGTTTTCGGTCAATAAACTTAGGGGAAAGGGGCGCCGGACTACGGGTAATATTTACCCTCAACCCCCGTCGCCAGACGGTGGCCAAAGGTCGGCCGATTTACTCGTTTTTCCGGCGGCCTTCAACCCTAGACGAAATAATTCCGATTTTTTTTTCGAAAACTGGATCTGTAAATCGGAAATTTCGATACCAAATGAATCACAAAAAACTGATTTCGATTTCAAACAACAAAATTCGAATAAAGTGTACTGAAATCCAATGATCTAACATGAATATTGCTCTGATACCACTTGTTGTAAATAATTAAAGAATCCATGAATAAATCCAGAATCACATACATGTCAAATCATCAGATCTGAAAACTAAACCTGTAACCGAATGCGGAAGCGTACCTGAAGTCATAGTGCTGAATTCTTTGAGAACGATTGGTTGATCTTCCAGATCTGAGCGTTCTTCGTGAGAGCCCTTTTGTTTCTCTCATAATATATTCTAGTAATGAGATTTAGAATATGGAACGTGATACGCTAGATCTGGGGACCATACCATTAAATAGATAATTCATTGAATTATCTCCTCTATTACTGTTTTAGCACATCATTAAAACAGAAATTATACTTTAGGCTCTACACATAAAAGGTCCATATCCTATTAGATACATTAAAGCCCAATAATCCAAAACTTTAGTTGATCACTTTAATTCGGACTTAACTTTATTAAACAGCCTACAACATATAACCTCTCACATATAAGCTCATATAATTAATTGATCTAACATTTCGTCCTACTGAACAAATGGATGTTACTTTAGGTTCATCCTTCCATATTTTGTATCATAGTTTTCCTTCCATATTTTGTAATATCACACTTGATATTCGTGATTGTTTCAACTCGTATTCGTGTGTATACAAAATTTTACCGAGTAAAAAAAAATCATTTCATATCAAAATAAAAATTTAACCGAGAAGGGAATCTAGTTACGTATAGGAACTGGGGCAATTAAAGAATATAGATGAATAGTGTAGGAACAATATTGTTGGAAACTTGGAATATTTAATTAATCCCTTTGATATAATAATCACTAATTCACTACAGTATAAGGCATCTTTTCCCCCAACGGGTAGATTTGGAATTTTATGGGTGGGAATCTAATAATTAGAGTATATATTCATAGGTTAATTTAATGAGACGAATTCAAATATCTGGTAATTTTAGTATGTTAGAGCAATAATATAATTACTAATATTTAGCATATAAATTAATTTGGTTTATTTTATCAGATCCTCAGACTGTAGCTATTTTGAAAGGTAAAAGTGGATATTTGATATCATAAATTGTATTAACTTTTTGTTCTTTTATGTCATATTGCCTGTTTCAAGAAAAATTAAATGTAAATAGTGGGGAAACAGGACCTTATTTCATCTTAATAAACAACTGTTTAATTTATAGGGCGAAAAATCTTACTTAGTTATCCAAAATGAATCGTCTCTAAAACTAAATAAGAATTAATGTTTGTCGATACACTAAAAAATAGTTGGTATTAGAATAATATTTGGTGATTACTAATTTGAATAATGTTTTCCATGCACATAAACGTTATACCGAATGAGACTACACATTGGTTACAGAAAGAATATAGCTATCGGATGTAAATGATATACCGGGAGCTATACACTAAAAGAAGAACCAGATGTTAAAGGATAGACCGGGTCAAGGAACCAGAACTCAAGACTAGCTCAAAGCTCACACCAGATTTCACTCATCGCATGTCTATCTGATCATTAATATTCTTAGACTACATCGAAAGCTACAGATTTAATGTCTTACAATATTGAAGGTTTGAGTTAAAGAGTACATGCGTGAGTAGTACTGGAATGAGTGACCTCATGAGAAGTCTCATACATCAAGCTGCTGACATCACATCACTTTATCTGGTTGGTCAGATGGACCATAAAACTAGCGACGTCAGATCTTAACAGATAATACTATATCTGTTGGGGATATGACCGGTGATAGGGGAATGTTAAGACTGATGTGCAAGTGATATGAGATAACACTACAAGTTAAACACACACATTCCACACACCTTCCTAGAATCATGGACCTAACAGTCCATCCTATCACATAAAATAGGTGCACTCTGTGCTGCCATATATATATATTAATAGAGTTGTAATTTGACTAATAACTATAATTTTTGATATCTTTTTACCCTGAAAAAATATATATGAGAAAACTATGTCGTACAAAGAATTAAGAACATTAAATGACGATGAAGCATAACACGTTGCAAAGAAGAAACTATCTTTTCATAAGACTGACAACCTTTCTTCAGTAGAGCAAAAAGGGGAAACTCTTTCTATGCACGTAGAGTATAAAAAATTCGAACGTTTGTATATTAACATTGGAAGATGGGCAATTATAGAAAAAGATTTGAAGAATCAGATTATGTGAGCCTAACAATGATAAAAAAGGATTATAAAAGAACTTGAGCAGCTTAAGATCATCACTCTACTCATACCACCAAGTTTGAATACATCAGTTAAGAGGATCAACAGGCTTCATCAATACAATTACTAATATTTGTCATTTGCTTAAACTGCAATAGTTGTAATATCAGTGTAATCTTATGATACAATTATCGGCTTGTAACATTCAAGCATAGTTTGTTGGTGTACTAGGAGTATCAATGTTGGTAAGTGATAAATCCTAACCAACATGAGCTGTTACAAACGGTTATAAAGTCTGTTTTACAGTGAATACTTTCTACAAAGGAAAAAGGGTTCACATAGGAGTATTATCTCCAAACATCCATAAAAAATCTTGCTTATACCTCACTGATGTAGCCAAATTAACATCAGCCGAGAGCTAATACCACCACGTCGAGGAGCTCGGTCACGTCGGGCGACGGGGGGCTGGATTGCACTTCCTTTCGATGTCTGCGACCACAAATAACTCGTAAGAGGGCGCCGGAAGTGTGTCCGACTAAGTCCCTCCGATGCTTAAGTCAGGCGATGCGCGTGAGAGAATGAGAGCAAGTATATGCTGTGTGCGAAAGTGTGCAAGAATGAGTGTGTGTAGAATGAGGGAGCAAACCTGGTATTTATAGAGGGGCTAGGGCGGTGGAGAGGAGTATATCTCGGCGGAGATCTCGGGTAGGCGAGATCCTCTCCGTGATCTTCGGGAATCTTGTTGCGTAAACAAGGAAAGTCGTATCTGTGAGGCTCTCTACTCACAATTAATCTTCTAATCTCATCTTATGGGCGTTTAATTAAACTAAACGAGTTTATCAAGTGAAATCTGGTTCATAACACCATTTTTTTTTGTTGTAGACAGCAGCAGACTAAAGATCACAACTTGTATCACAAAAGTCGTTTATTCATAATAACAACTTACTGTACAAGGTTATTACAACCTAAATGCATTAGTACAAGTTTGATTCATAAAGACAAAAACCAGATTTCAGCAGTCCTAAGATCAACTATCTCAAAACATAGACTATCAGCTGGTGTCTAGTCTCCTCGCTTCTCGCCCTTCGTTTAAGTAGTGATCTCTCGCTACCCTTGTTTACTCCCACTAGTTTCTTCCTCCTGTTGTCATGCCCACATACAAAACAAAACAACAGCAGGGTAGTCTTTGGGTGAAACGAGGTCTTGGAACAGTCCTCGGGCGATTCCCGATCTCTTCTTACGAAATCCTTGTGTGACGTCCGATCTGGGTAAAGCACGTCGGGACTTCAGGTGAGCTGCTCGGTCCAGAAGAAATCCGAGCTCATAATCAAGCTTCATCAAAATCTATCATCTGGAACTTCAATTTACTAAATCTCGATGTAATAATTTCGGGCATTACAGTATCGTTCCCGGATTCTCTAAATAAGGAAAGACGTATCTAGGAAGGATTCTTCGGCACATTGGGTCGGAGTCGTCGGGGGATGTTCTCGGGCCGACGTGGTCCTCGGGCCAACTCCCGAGCGCTCCTTGCGTAGTCTTTGGGTGAAACGAGGTCTTGGAACAGTCCTCGGGCGATTCCCGATCTCTTCTTACGAAATCCTTGTGTGACGTCCGATCTGGGTAAAGCACGTCGGGACTTCAGGTGAGCTGCTCGGTCCAGAAGAAATCCGAGCTCATAATCAAGCTTCATCAAAATCTATCATCTGGAACTTCAATTTACTAAATCTCGATGTAATAATTTCGGGCATTACAGTATCGTTCCCGGATTCTCTAAATAAGGAAAGACGTATCTAGGAAGGATTCTTCGGCACATTGGGTCGGAGTCGTCGGGGGATGTTCTCGGGCCGACGTGGTCCTCGGGCCAACTCCCGAGCGCTCCTTGCGTAGTCTTTGGGTGAAACGAGGTCTTGGAACAGTCCTCGGGCGATTCCCGATCTCTTCTTACGAAATCCTTGTGTGACGTCCGATCTGGGTAAAGCACGTCGGGACTTCAGGTGAGCTGCTCGGTCCAGAAGAAATCCGAGCTCATAATCAAGCTTCATCAAAATCTATCATCTGGAACTTCAATTTACTAAATCTCGATGTAATAATTTCGGGCATTACAGTATCGTTCCCGGATTCTCTAAATAAGGAAAGACGTATCTAGGAAGGATTCTTCGGCACATTGGGTCGGAGTCGTCGGGGGATGTTCTCGGGCCGACGTGGTCCTCGGGCCAACTCCCGAGCGCTCCTTGCGTAGTCTTTGGGTGAAACGAGGTCTTGGAACAGTCCTCGGGCGATTCCCGATCTCTTCTTACGAAATCCTTGTGTGACGTCCGATCTGGGTAAAGCACGTCGGGACTTCAGGTGAGCTGCTCGGTCCTCGGGTCTCGAGGTGGTTATGGGGGGCATCACTCACATATCGGATTCATATACCGGTTTCTCATATTACTATTTTCAGGATATTTATTCCACATTTCTTTATAATAAGTTATATCCTTATACGAAAAAATCAAGAACAAGATATTATCAAGTAACAACTAACGGAGATCCATCGTATATTTATTAAAAATATATAGGTGTTTGTTCACCCCCTCTCAACACCTATCGATCCCCAACAGTTTGTGATTATAACACAACTTTAATTGTTTAAATCTTGTGTCCATCCAATTATACAAATCGACCAGTCTCTTAATATACCAGAAATTATTACACGATAATAATCTTCATCTCATATTCTCGATAATTGCGCACACTACTTTCAATCTATACATGATAATCAAACAATTACCTTGACTTAAATATCAGTTGGAGGATTAGTGTTTGTGATTATACTAAAAGCTCTAGCAGGTCTCAGAGTTATTATGGTGCTACTCCATCATTCAAACAGCAGGTCTCAAACATTTACGTACAGCTCTTTTCCCAATAGATACAATTATTGCACGACAAATAATATATATATATATATACACACAAAAGAAAATGTGATATACGCAATTATTTAAAATCTGAAAAAAGTGTGTCGATTAAGAAGGAAGGTAGGCATGCACTACTAAGCTAGTTGGTCTTCACATAATTTGTTTCTATCCCGTAAAAGAGCAAATCAAAATTTCTTTACCGACGAATATGTCATGTCTCAATCATCAATCTCTCAAATATTTGATGATCAATGATATTGCATTTCGTGCAATTTGGTTCCCATTTTACCGTTTGTGGGTTATGGGGAGAATTTTTAATATGGGGCAATATAATATATTGAGACGAGAAATGTGTGTTTAATTTTGTAGTGGGAAAATGATTTTTTCTTTTTAATGGAAGATACTAGGTAAAATTAGTTTTAAATCTTAAAAGTTTTTCTTAGATTATAATTTTTTATCATCATGTTATAACACTTAGATTACGTGGGGTTTAATCAATATTTTGAAATTAATACAACAAATTGCAGGGTTTGAGCATTATGTGAAAGTTCTAGGTTATCGGTTAATAGGAAACTGAGAAATAGTGCATCGTGTGTCTTTAGTTGTAGCTGAAGAGACATCATGCAACTTGTAGATGGAGACCAAGTAGTGGCTTGGATTGTTGGCATTCTTCTTAGTTCCAATATTGTTGAGATTGTGTGATTTGATTTGAGTTGTAAAATTTGTGGTTGGAATACAGTTAAATAACAATTTGATGCTAACTACTTTTGATTAGGATAAATATTGGAAGATGGCAAGAAAAGATTTAGATCAATACAGTTAAATCACATGAACCTCAACATGTGAAATAGTTACGATTAATTGGATCTATGTTATATATATTATCTTCAAAAAAAGTAGAATCTCATCATCATGAAGAAAAAGTCTGCTCACATAAAAAAGATCCTTCCTTGATGTACTTTTGTTCTCAAGTTATGGATCAATCATCAACTTAATGCATTCTTGGATGCAAGTTTTCTCATGTAATTTAATATATGGTAAGTAGTCAAGTTGAAGGCAACTTTGTGACTTTGCATCCACAGCTTTTGATGGGTAACATGAATCAGTAGCAAATAATGAACTTATTGAAAAAAAGGCGTGTGTCAAATTCCAATTCATAGTGGAAAAAGTAAATGTCAACCCTAAAAGGCACTCAGTTTCTGAGTGCTGAACAAACGTTTACTTGGGATCCTTACATTAGAAGTGACCAATTTGACTTGGAACGACGCTACCTAAAAAAAAAAAATGTATATACTTAAAAGGTAACCCAACCCCCTGTATAGATCAGAAGCTCATTGATCCATACAGGTGATAAGTCGAGGGATACGCACGAGTAGGCAGGGACCTGAAGGAGAGGACCCATATAACGAACTAATTTCCAGAGCATACCCCCACAATATTTCAGTGGAGAATATACTCCACACGAGAATCGAAACCGTGAATCCGAAAAAGTTACTCCATATCATCCCAAATCTTACCAACTCGCCTGTGTCCCTGGGGCACCAAAAATGTATATACTCTTTCTACAACGGGTGGCACGAAAAAAAAATCATAAACTTGGATTTTTAAAAAACCATTAAGCCTTAACCATTACATCTAGTCAAAATTATATTTTCAAAGTGGGGGTTTACACCAATACCACATGTGGGAATTGATAATTCATATTTCATCCCTATGAACTTAGATAGACGTCAGATCTATTTTATACGTTTGACATGATAAATAATGTAAAAAATTAGATTTTCGATTAAAATATAGATACATGTTAAAAAATATCATTTTAACAGGGCCAATTATGCAATTTTTATAGAAAGTCAAAGTATGGAACGCCTATTAAATTTTCTTATGATGACATATGCATTTTCAATATTTCACGGACGTTATGGTACAAAAAACGCTATTTTCAAAACTTGGTTTTACCGTAATTGAAAATACAAAGCTAGTTCAATCACTAATCCGATCCTCCTCGAACCCATCGAACAGCGCCTGTTCTTGATGGACCAGGATAATAGTCCCCAACGTTGGCCACGAACAGCGGATCCCGCATGTCAAAAATGTCTTCGTCACTAACTGAGCTAGATTGATTCATCTCTTGTTCAACCCGTTCCAGTTCCTTCGTTAGATCATCCATGGTCTTTCTCAAAGTGGCTTTGTTCACCTTCCCTGGCTCTCCTCCTGTCGAGACACCTACCATGGTGATCTTGGGAAGGAAAGGCGATTTTCCTTTGTCTTTCTTTGTAGAGTTTACATCTCTGCATGTAAAAGTCGCAATCTTGGAAACCGTATGGATAAAGGAACATTGATTTGAAGAGGTGAATGGTGAAAACCTTGGATTGAGTATGCTTTGCTGGTTCTGGTGTTGCTTCAACCAAGGGTGACTTAACCAATCTCCAAAAGGGAACTGGAAATCCCGGAGAATATGCCCTTGACTGGGATTGCCATTGGATGATGTTATAGGGCTCGGAAGTTGAGGGTCATCCCCGAATTTCGAATCAGATATTAAGTTACATGGTTCTTTAGCTCTCCAAATAGAAGCTGCACTCCTGCAAAATTTATCGTAAAAATTATCAGGATAAACTCGATAGGAAAATGCAATATTCTAACGAAATAAGATGGTTGAAAGGTAAGAAAGTGCCTTCTCTCAAATGAGTCGACCATGTAAGGGAATTTGGGTTGAATTCCAGTGGCTTTCCGCAGCCATCTATTCCCAAGTAGAACTCTGTCTATAGCATACAGAAGTTGAATCTCGGCAGCCTTTGATATGACACTCAACGGTATTCCTGAATGGCCCATCTCATCCAGAACTTCCTGGACCTATCAAAGCAGGGGACGTTCAAACATAAATTAGGAACATACATCAAAATCTTTTCGGAATGTAATTTTGATTGCGTTAAGAAGTACACAATGGCAGACAGACGTATTTGTACCTCCAGATGCTCAAAATTGCTCTCTCCCATCTCTTCAATAGCTTCGGCAGAGAGGTTGTCATCACCAATGTCTCGCCGGCGTTGTAAATTCCGTGTCTGAATTAATGCATGAAAATGCTGATCTACAGATTCTTCAAGAATGTTATCAAGCATTGTTTTGTCGAAAAAGTACGGAGTGTACCTAAGAAAGAAGCATCATGGAGATCACAAAACGGGAAACAGAAAATGATGAATTTGACCTAAGAAAGGTCATGAGTTGTTAATACCATAAACTCCTCTACAAAATCTCAAAATACAGATGGAGCATACTAACTCACCACTTAATTCCATTGTTCGTTGCTATGGCTATATCCAAGTTTTGAGCACTAAAAACAGGAACACCGACAACTTTCTTTTTTCCATCACCACTGGGTAAAGTCTTCAAAAGTTTATTGGCTTCCTTGACCTGAAGGAAGTGGATGATGGAAAATCAGGTCAAGATAGCAAACTTATGATTAAAGAGTTTTTGTCATGGAAAGTTCGTAGGTCTCTAACCTGTCTCTCATTCGGAATAAATTGAAACAAATCAGGTTTTTCCTGCGTATCACATGAATTAAGAGAAAATTTTAGAATTAACAAAACAATAATGCACCAATGGAATGAAAGTTACATGCTACAATACATAAATACAGTTGCCAGACAATTCGAAGAACAAACAAAGGTAACCTCAAAATTCCCAAGGAACATCATCATTCAAAGCTATGTGTTTCACGTCAAATTTTATACCTTAACAGTCATATTGGCCTGTATGTCATGGCATATGAAAGAAATGCTTTTTTGTTTCTGGATTTGTTTTTTAAATAATGGGGGTGGAGTTTCCTATCTAAATCTAAATCTAAATCTTAACTACCTAATTACCCAGACAAGTGAAATTTGAACCCAAAACTTCATGGTCCAGGGGTCTTACTCTTGCCACTAGGTTAAGTGATCCTCAGCACGTTGCTAATGTTATAATCAATAGAAGTAAACAACAGCAGACCGTCTCTCGGAAAGTACAGCAGTAATAAATAAATGAAAAGAACAAATCAATTCCAGAATTCAAAATATAGTCAAGATTCCAATGGATGAAGAGATATACCTTAAAGTGCTCATATGCGATGTCAAGACGGCATGCACCAACCACGCCACTGGGTATATTGAGCTGTTTCACATAAGAAACTGGAGATATAATGAGCTAGATGTTTGCCATCGCAAACCTCACAAAACTCGTGAAAAGAGGAGCTCACAAGTGTTCAGAAATAAACTTCTAAGCAAACATGGTGACAAACGAATCCAATTAGAATAATAATTTACATAAGACACCAATTCAGTAAAAATGGTGACAAACGAATCCAATTAGAATCATAATTATTTACATAAGACACCAATTCAGTAAAAATGGTGACAAACGAATCCAATTAGAATCATAATTATTTACATAAGACACCAATTCAGTAAAAAGAACAACTGAACGTGGACTATTCACTTACTAGAAAAACTTAAAAAATGAGACCTATAATTTCAAAAGGCCATCCTCTATCAAACCATCAGCCACTTTAGAGCCATTTCTGAGCCTCATCAAAAGAAAGTAAAACATGGTGAAAATCAGAAAGATTATGCTATTAAACCATACCAGCATCACCAAGATCCATAAAGAAACGAAACACGGGGCCACTCCTTTCACACTTGGTCACTGCTGCAAACATTTTCTTCAGCCACTCAGGTGTTCTATCAATAAGATTAATGAGATATATAAAAAAACGAAAGAAGTATGATAGAACGGCCAAAACATGCAAACACAAAATCAAGCAATGGAAAATTAAGAAAATTTGCAACATAGATAGGCCAACAAAAGTTAAAGAATGAAGTCCATCAACCAATTCTGACAAAAGAGGAACTACAATATATTTAATATACTAGAGTGCTGCATTTGTAAGTGCCGGGGCTACATGATAAATTCGCAGATATCTGTTGATAGGTTTAATTACTTACACGTGTAGGTTTGGAGAGTTTATTGTTTTATGTTTACTTAGTCAAAGGATTAGTGGTTGATGGGATACAACATTATGTTAGTGGGTGTGTGCTTCTTTCAACATAATGTATAGTTTATAAATAGGTTCCTTGTTAACAATAAAAAAAGGAAGAGAGTCCTTTTTCTTCAGAAAGCTCTCTGTTTCTTTGTGCATAATATCTCCATAAAATTGTCATTTTTCTTTATCAGTGGTATCAGAGCGGGTTAAAATATGGCTTCCGACACTTTTGTTCAATCAGCCATTCCACGCTTCGATGGTCACTATGATCAGTGGAGTATGCTCATGGAGAATTTCTTAAGGTCCAAGGAGTATTGGACAATTGTTGTTTCTGGTGTAGTAGAACCAACAAAAAGTGTTATGGTGACAGATGCCCAATGAACGGAGATTGAGGGGCTAAAGTTAAAGGACTTAGAGCAAAGAATTATCTCTTCTAAGCTATTGACAGCTCAATTTTGGAACCATTCTTCGCAAGGACACCGCTCAGCATATATGGGATTCCATGAAGAAGAAGTATCAAGGTACAACCAGAGCCAAGAGGTAGCAGCTTCAAGCACTTCGTTCTGAGTTTGAAATGCTTCGAATGAAATCTGGAGAATCTGTTACATATTTTTCGAGAACGATGGCAATCATTAATAAAATGCGGATCCTTGGTGATATGTTCTAATCATCGAAAAGATTCTTCGCTCCATGACACCAAAATTTAATTTTGTTGTCTGCTCCATTGAAGAAGCTAATGATGTAAGTTCATTCAGTTGATGAATTGCAAAGTTCTTTTTTAGTTCACAAACAGAAAATTAAGCAACAACAAACGGAAGGGCAAGCATTGAAGGTCGTATCACAAATTCACTCTACACCTGGAAGAGTTAACAGAGGAAGAGGTAGATCTCGAGGTAGAGGAGGTAGAAACACTAATGATCGTTGTAATCAACATCAACAGCAAAATCATCATCTTGTTTTCAGCGAAGAGGTAGAGGACGTGGAGGCCGACATTCAACAACTTAATAGAAAGCCAGTTGAAAAGTCCACTGTTGAGTGCTATAGATGTCACAGGTATGGTCGTTATAAGTCAGAATGTGAAACTGACTAGAACAATGGAGATCAGACTAACTTTGCTGGCAACAAAAAAGAGTATCTCTCGATGATTTGTCATGAGAAGGAAGATACTCTGAATAACATGTGGTATTTAGATACAGGGTGCAACAACCACATGTGTGGAGAGAGGCAAGCATTTTCTGACTTTGATGAATCCTTTCGTAGCTCTGCAAAGTTTGGTGACAACTCCACAGTTTTCTATTAAGGGAAAGGAAAGGTAACAATCCCAAACAAAAGGGAACTCTACCCATACTACCGGCAATGTCCTTTTTGGGCCATATTTAAAGACCAATTTGCTTAGAGTGGGCCAGTTACGAGAAAAAAGGATATGAGATCTTTGTCAAAGATGGTGTATGTCAGATTCAAGATTCAGAATTGGCCTAATTGCTCAAATAAACATGACCGAGAATCGTATGTTTCCACTTTATCACCACAATACAACTGATTCTTGTTTTAATGCAAAATTAGAAGATGTGGCATGGCTATGGGATTTTCGTTATGGACATTTAAATTTGGTGGATTAAGAACGCTACATCAGAAAAATATGGTGACTGGTCTTCGACAACTTACTTCTCCTTCCCAAGTTTGTGAAAGTTTTGTTAGCAAATAACATCGCAATCAATTTCCTCAATGGAAGTCATGGAGAGCAAATAAAGCCCTGGAGTTAGGTCATTCTGATATCTGTGGCCCGATAAGTCCAGCATCAAATGGAGATAAAAGATATATAATTACCTTCATCGATGATTTTAGTCGGAAGACTTGGGTCTATTTTCTACAAGAAAAATCTGAAGCATTTGTAGCTTTCATAAACTATAAAGCTTTGATGTAGAAAGAAGCTGACAGTTCAATAAAAGTTCTCCGCACCTATCGTGGTGGAGAGTATGACAAGTGGAATTCCAAAAACTTTCTGGCCTAACGCAGTGAATTTGAGCATCGACTTATTGAACAGAAGTCCCATATTTTCTGCACAAAATATGACACCGGAGGAAGCATGGAGTGGAACTAAACCTGTTGTAGATCATTTCCGGATTTTGGTTGCATAGCCTATGCGCAGATTCCAGATATGAAGAGGCAAAAGGTTAATGTTGTTATCAATAATTCAAAGGCTTATAGATTATAATCCAAACACCATGAATATTCTTATCAGTAGTGATGTCATTTTGATGAAAAAAACAGCTGGTCGTGGAATCAAAATGATGTCAAAGAAAGCATTCTTGCAGATTTTGATGATGATGAGAAATCGCAGCAGCCTATGGAAGATGAGCAAGAAGAGGGAGTCATACAAAATCTTCCGATAACGAATCAAAATAGTTCCAATGTAGATCAAAATGACCACAACGAGTTCGAAGAAGGCCAGCATGGATGTCCAATTATGGTAACAGGAATTGATCAAATCACATTTTGCTTTGTTCTCATATTGTGTTCCTACCACTTCTGAACTGGCTGTCATAGAACTAAAACGGAAAAAATCTATGGATGCAGAAATTTCAGCCATTGAAAAAAAAATTGTAAATGGGAGTTAAATGATCTTCCAAAAGTGCAAAGAACAATTGGTGTAAAAAGTGGGTTTACAAAACAAAACTAAAAGAAAATGGTGAGGTTGATAATACAATGTACGATTAGTAGCCAAGGGCTACAAAAAAAGTACGATGTTGAGTACGAAGAAATATTTGCTCCAGTAGCAAGACTCGATACAATCAGATTGGTGATTACAATGGCAGCCCAGAATTCGTGGTCTATCTTTCAGTTGGACGTAAAACCCGCATTCCTCCATGTAGATTTGAAAAAAGAGGTATTTATTGATCAACCTCCTAGTTATGTGAAGATTGGCTTTGAGCATAAAGATTGTAAGATAAAAAAAGCTCTATATGGTTTAAAACAAGCTCCAAGACCTTGGTATAATCGTATATAAACTTATCTTTTATGGAAGGATTTCGAAAATGTCCTTACGAATATAGACTTTTCATTAAATTTGAAGATGGCGGAAAGATGCTCTTATTTTGTTTATATGTTGATGATTTAATCTACACTGACAATGATAGGTGCATGTTTGAAAGTTTTAAAAAATCTATGATGAATGAATTTGAAATGTCTGATCTTGGAAAGATGCATTATATTCTTGGCCTTGAAGTGGCGCAATCCACTACTGGAATTTTTATATCTCAGAAGAATATGTGCAAGATATTTTGAGCAAGTTGCAGATGAAAGAGTGCAATTCTGTGAGTGCTCCATCTGAGTATAGCATGAACTAAACAAAGAGTTTAGAGGACAAAAGGTAGATGATACTCTTTAGCAAATAGTGGGGAGTTTAATGTACTTGACAGTTACGAGACCTGACATAATGCATGTTGCAAGTATGGTTAGTAGATACATGGATTCTCCAATAGAAATCCATCTCTTGGCATTGTAAGGCACCAAAGAATTTGGATTGTTTTATAGAAATGGAGTACAAACATAACTTGTTGTCTTTAAATATAGTGATTATGTAGAAGACATAGATGATCGAAAGATTACATCCGGGTATGTATTTATGTTGGGGACAACAGCTATTTCATGGTCATCAAAGAAGCTACCTATCGTCACATTATCATCGTAAGAAGCTCAATTTGTTGCTACAACTTGTGCCTGTCAAGCCATTTGGTTGAAAAGACTCATCAAAGAACTGAATTTCAAAGAGGATGAACCAATCCAGATTTATTGTGACAATAGTCGGCAATAAATCTTTCGAAAAATACATTTTTACATGGTCGAAGTAAACATATAGATGTGAAGTACCATTTCTTGAGGAATCTCACAAATGATGTTGTCGTTGATCTTGTTTACTGCAGGAGTGAGGATCAACTTGCTGATATTCTAAACAAGTCTCTCAAGGCTAATATCTTTCAGAAGCTCGGGAAGCGACTTGGTGGTTGCACATGGACTTACAAACTCTAGCTATCATTAAATTGATTGTCATCAGTTTAAGGGAGTGATTGTTTATAGGTTTAATTATTTTACATGTGTAGGTTTATAGAGTTTATTGCAATATGTTTACTTAGTAAAATGATTGGTGGTTGATAGGTTACGAGATTGTGTTAGTGGGTTAGTGCTTCTTTCAACAATATGTTTAGTTTACCTTGTTTAACAATAAAAAAAAGGAAGAGAATCCTTTTTTTCTTCAGAAGGCTATCGGTTTCTTTGTGCATAATATCTCCATAAAATTGTCATTTTTCTTTATCAATATCAGTCATCCAGCATAATTGTCAATTCAGTTTCAGGCATTGGTCCTACCATTCACCCCTGTTCGAATTTAGAACACACAAGGCTAAGTATTTCCAAATTAAAGCAACGTGGAGAACGAAAGCATTATGACACATTCACACAGGTAAATTCTAAAGCAAAAAAGAAAAGGGCTTATCTTTGAGCTTTCGAAGCAATTTCTTCTACAGAAATTTCAGAAACAATCAGCTTGAATGCATACGAAATTCATAGTGAAATAAAATACACAGGCCGCCTTATTACTAATCAAACAAAAACGATTTTTATTCTCTGTAAATATGATATGTCCAGACTTATACCTTCTGGATATAAAAGGGATATCAAAATGAGTGGAGACAGCCATTAAACCGGTGCCGGAAAGGTCACACATGCTGAAAACCTGCCCAACAAAAGCAGGTCCGCCACCTCTTCCGGCGGAAATTCTTACTGTAGAAGGGAACCCAGAGCCAGCATTTGAAGAAGGCGAGCTTTCGATTGCCGGGGACGAGGAGAAAGGGGTTTCTCTTGACTGAGATGAGGAAAGAGAATCAGGCTGGGCTGAATCCGACTGGGAGGCAAGTGAGACCGGCGAGTCCGGAAGGAGGAAAGGGAGGTGAATTTTGGAATAACGTGGCGGCTGATATGCAGGTTTGGAGGTGAGGAAAGAAGATAGGTTTGTGGCGGCCGTGTGGAGGAAGTGCGGAAGGTGGGTGGCGGGGCTGCGGCGACGGTCTCCGGCCGAGGCCATGGGAAGAGGAGCCAGGAGGAAGCTGACGGAAAATCTCGAGGCAAGGTACCTTTGCTGTTTATTTTATCGCGCTCAACTCAGTCGATAAGTTGTCTGCAATGCGGTTCCGCAATAGAGTCTAAAGTCTAAACTTTGTTGTGTTTTATTAGATACTGATATTCTAACAAATCGGAAAATTTTGAGATATCCATGTTTGAAAAAAATTGCAAATGAGTTAAATATGTTTAATTTTTTAAAAAAAACATATAGGGGTTGAATCTTCTTGATTTTTGAAAACAGGGTGTAAAATCTATTAATTTTATTTTGTATTATTACCGGATGTGAAGTTCTGTTTGCCCGAAGATTCCATCTAGGTTCCGTAACACAGCCCCCTAGAATCTATTTTAAAAACTATTTATTTATAAAGAATATTTTAATTAACATAAAAAACATGAAATTACTTTTCTTTTTTATTTCAAAAGTACTTAATTATTTCTCCTAATGACTTCTATTCAGTCATGTTAGGCCATGTCAACCTTCATTTTATTATTGGATTGAAGAATCAATTGCCCAATGCCTCAATAGGAGCATTAATTGGGAAACCAGTGTGATTGAGTTTTAACCAAAATATTTGACTTCTAAATCCTATGTTTTTTAAAATCGAACAAACAGAATATCAATCTTTTTATATAGGATGGGATTTATCGTATCTCAAACTAGAAACATGTCCCATTTTTATAAAATGTGGCGAAATAAGTAGATTAAGAATTTATATTATTCATGTTTGACTAAATGGTAGCTCAGATTTTGTTCTAAATTCTATGCCATTCTGTAGTGTCCTGACAACAATAATAATAAGGCTAAATTGGGTACATTTCCGATACAAAGTTTTCCCGTTTCAAATTTGCAGAGATCGACGAAACATTACAGATTTTCCCAAGAAGAAGAATTGAGGTAGCAGTCACTCCAGACCCCTCTTAAATCTTCGAGCCATCTTACTGAATACTGGCACTTTTTTATATTTCGCGTTTGGTGCTGGCAGAAACGATCAGATCTCTGATTGATTTCCAGTTTGAGGTAATTTACATCTTAAATTACATACCTTGTCCACTGTTTTTTGATGGTTCGTTGTATGTCACTGATATTTCTTGCTGATTTGTTTGTGAATTTGGATTTATTCGTGATCTTGAGTTGGGTTTTAAATGATTCTTTACTTTTGTGGGTTTTACAGAGGGTTATGTTTCTCCTTTTATTGGGGTGAAGTTAATGTATTTTGTTTGTTTTGGGTTTGATTTGGGACTCTAATGCTAAAAGATCCCGTCTTTGAAAGGTTTGCGGTGTTAGTTCTGATATGTTTTTGGTATGTTTTAATGCAATTATAGTTGTGGACAAGGTCTTGGTTCGTCTGATTTGTTATATCTTGTACGAATTTAATGTGATTTTAATATCTGGAACCGATGAACGAAGTGCTAAGTCATGCATGCTGTTGAGAACAAATTACAATAATATAAACATATTATCAACGGGCAGACTTGAATAGGTACTACCAGCCCAATCCCTCCGATACACCTCAAACATCCAGAATTGATTATTATCTTATCACTTCATTGGTCGTCCCATAATCTTTTCAGGCTCTACTTAATAATCGTTCTCTTAACTTTTTAGTTTCTTTAGTTTTCTTTTGAGGTTTGACATGATGTTGCTTGTTCTTGGCATCTTGAGTCGGAGCATTCACTCTAAACTTCATTTGCAGGTGTAGTTTCGATATACAACACACACATTGAGCATTCTCATGGCTGATTCAGAAGAAAATAATGCTTTATTTCCAATTTTTATTTTGTCAATGATCGCTTTGCCATTGGTGCCTTATACGATACTGAAGTTATTCCGTGCTGCCTCAAAGAAAACGAAGAGCATCCACTGTGCTTGTTCTGACTGTGCTCGATCTGGGAAATATCACAAATCAGTCTTTAAACGGGTCCATAGTTTGTTATTCACTTATATCTCTATTTTAAGTATTGATGTAATTAATAGTATTTTTCACCATCCGATTCACCTTTTCATTTCTTCAGATCGCAAATGTATCGACATGTGGTAACTTCACTATCGTGCTGCTATGGATCATTGTGGGAATTCTTGTTTATTACATAAAGAACATTAGTCGTGAGGTATTTTTATTGGATAAAATCATTTTAAACAGTCTTTGAGCAACAATGGTCCCACTATCCTAGGAGGCTGTTCCGTTACTTGATTTTACATTTCGTACAAAGCCAAGATAATAATGTATTCATTAATTGCAAGTTGGAGCAAGTGTTGGATTGCCACATTCCCCCAATATCCCTGGTCGGTTGGCTCTATTCAAAAACAGAAATGTAGTATTTGGATCATTGTACAATTGGAAGTTTTATATTGTACAATTATTAACATTTAACAGCTATAATTTATGGCTTAACTGCAAGCGCTCATCCTGCCAATAGTAATTAAACTACTATCATTATTCTATTGTGATAACTTGTTTTTTGATGTGTGTTTTGAGTTTATATTCACATGAGATTAATGGTCTTTTCTTGATAACAATGCTACCATGTGACAACTTAGGTTCAAGTCTTTGAACCATTTAGTATTCTTGGATTAGAGCCCGGAGCTAAAGAATCTGAGATTAAGAAAGCATATAGGAAACTCTCCATTCAGTACCACCCTGATAAGAACCCTGATCCAGGTTATTTGAAGTTTGTATGTATTAAGAGTTTAATTGATGACATATGAGACCTTCAACATTTTAATACCAATAATTTTCAATTTTGCAGCTGCTCATAAGTATTTTGTCGAGTCCATATCCAAAGCTTACCAGGCTCTGACTGATCCCGTTTCCCGCGAAAATTTCGAAAAATATGGCCATCCTGATGGCAGGCAGGTAACTTGAACGAAAATCCTGTCACACTTGTATGAATAGAGCTGATTGTAACAAATCTGCTGCTATATTATTTATGATTCAGGGGTTTCAAATGGGAATCGCTCTCCCTCAGTTTCTTCTTAATATTGATGGTGCATCCAGTGGTGTACTATTAATAGGGATTGTTGGGGTCTGCATATTGTTGCCACTTGTGATGGCAGTTATATATCTTTCCAAATCTTCAAAATATACTGGAAATTATGTCAAGAATGACACACTGGGAGCTTATTTTCACTTGATGAAGCCCTCATTGGCCCCTAGGTATAGATTTTCCCTTTTGCATTAATTTCTCGAAGTACAATTCGTATTAAATTTACATATAAAAATTTGGAATGGTAATTTTAATATATCTTAATTAGCAAATCCCTTTTCGCAGGTAAAGGATTTCATTTATAATTGTCATGTTTAATTATGCTTAATTTGACTTATAAGTACATATCTCGAATAAAATCTCAGTTGAGGGAATCAATGATTGTAATTTTCAGCAAAATCATAGAAGTCTTCATTAAAGCTGCTGAATTTTTTGAGATTCCTGTGCGAAGAACCGACGATGAACCTCTTCACAAACTCTTTATGACCGTAAGAAGCGAGTTGAACTTGGACCTTAAAAATATAAAGAAGGAGCAAGCAAAGTTCTGGAAGCAGCATCCGTCCCTTGTCAAGGTAAACGAGAACCTAAAGCAAATGATTTGACCAAAGAAATATGTCTTTAAACTATTGGGTTTACCTTTTCTTTAACTATTCTTCAGACAGAACTGTTGATTCAAGCACACTTGACTCGTGAAACAGCATCTTTATCCCCAGAGTTGGAACGTGATTGCAAAAGGGTTCTGGAACTCGCACCTCGTCTTCTTGAAGAGCTGATCAAGGTCACTACTTTCAAACTGTTTTATTTTAATACTTGATTATGCCTGTAGGTTTAATGATTTTGTACGTTTTTCTCGCAAATGTATTTTCGAGCACCATGTCCCCAAATTACTCACCTATTAAAACTTTGATGAAAGGGAAAAATTGATATATCCAATATCAACAAAAGAAACATCTTTAACTGCATTTATTAGGGCTTCCTGACAATTTTCGATCCTTCTTGTTTGCCTAAAAAGTGGTAACTCGTTGAAAATTTACAAATTTGCAATTAATGCTTCGATACTGAGAGGGCATTTGGATAAATAAATTATTTCTAAAATGTTTTTTAATATAAATGATAGTTGGTAGGACTTTTAAGTTTAAAATAAATGCTTAAACTAGCTGAAATTAAGAAGCCTATATATGTTGATCTTAGAGCCTTTTGCTTCAACTTCTTTGATAAAAGCCTCTCTGTAACTATTACGGCCGATTATAAAACTGTTTGTGTCTTTATTTTGGTAAAGAGAGTATTTAAAGAAAGTCTGCTTGATCTAAGTTTGACGTTTTGGTATCCTCACTCTCATTGAACCTTCTACAAAAGTCTGGTCCTCTATTACTATGTGTTGCATTTACAAAATCATCAGCATAATTGGATAATTGAGCATTATTGTTATTTTCCTTTGGGATATTGAACGCATTGTTTTTACTTTGTTGTGTTTTTCAAATCGATTTTATTCTTCATCATATGCATTTACTGCAATGGACTGGTGTAATAATTTTTGTCATGCAGATGGCAATCATCCCACGAACTTCTAAGGGGCAAGGCTGGCTTAGACCTACCATCGGAGTCGTTGAACTTTCACAGTGTATTGTACAGGTAATTGCTGAAATTTGATTTGCGAGGATATGAAATCAGCTATTCAAATGAATTTATTGAACTCCAATAACATTCTGCCTAAAATAATATCTCAACCAATTGATGGGTCTTTGATGTAGGCTGTTCCTCTTAGTGCAAGAAAGGCTGCAGGAGGTTCTGCTGATGGGATTGCACCTTTTTTACAACTTCCACATTTTAACGAGGATATAATCAAGAAAATCACCCGGAAGGTAAATATGCCTTTCCCCTCTTCCATTTTCTTCCACACAGAAGAATTCCATTTTGCATCTGCTTAAGTTTAGGCTGGTTTAGATGTAACAGACTTATGTACATTATGTCTTCGATAAATACTCCTAGTAATTTCGTAACAAGTGATTTTTTGGAACTTTTACCTTTTTTTGTGAATCTTGTTCTTTCCCTGGCACTTTTCCTCGCAGAAGGTGCGAACTTTTCAAGATTTTCGGGAAATGAATATTCAAGAACGAAATGAACTTCTGACTCAAGTGGCTGAAATGTCGCTTCCTGAAGTGCAAGAAGTGGAAAAGGTATTGGAACTGATTCCTTCGGTTATAGTAGATGTTACATGCTCCACTGAAGGAGAGGAAGGCGTACAGGAGGGTGACTTAGTGACTGTTCAAGCTTGGATCACCCTGAAACGTTCAAATGGCTTGATTGGTGCCCTGCCCCACAGCCCCCGTTATCCGATTCACAAAGAAGAAAACTTCTGGTTTTTACTCGCTGATCCCAATACAAATACCGTGTGGTTCTCCCAGAAGGTCAATTTTATGGATGAAGTCGCTGCTGTTAGCGCTGCTTCAACGGCAATAGAAGAAAGAATGGAGGTTCTCGCAGCGAATCCGAAGGAAACAAGCGCTGCTATAAAGGAAGCAGTTCAGCGGGTTAAGAGCGGTTCTCGGCTTGCAATGGGTAAATTTCTTGCCGTGGCGGAAGGGAACTATAACTTGATGTGCTATTTGTTGTGCGATTCTTGGATTGGATGCGACAAAAAAGTGCCTTTGAAGCTGAAAGTTCTGAAACGGACAAGAGCCGGGACGAGGGGCGGGCAGATCGAAGGAGGGGCGGTTCCGGAGGACGGTATTGAAGACGAAGAGGAGTCCGAAGAAGAGGAAGAGGAGGATATTGATAGCGAGTATAGTGAAGATGAAGACGAGAAACAGAATTCGAAATTGAAGGGAAAAGTAAATTCGAAGGAAAAAGATTCTAGTTCTGAGACTTCAGGTTCAGAAGAGGAGTAGAATGCTATAGTTTCATGTATCCTTTCAAATAGATCCACCCATTTTCGAGATCTTCATTTTGAATCCACCAAATATTCTTGAAACATATGTTGAACATTTTCACAGTTTTGGTTAATTATATACCGGAGATGAGACTTCACTGGTTTCTTATTTACCTTAAATTTTCTGTAGCAGTAATATGCAATGGATCTGGTATTGAACCAGTGAATTTATTTGATGACCAAATCTACATGAATCAGATATGGGATATTTAAAAATCCATTTGCTATAGAGCCATTGAGTTTATTCCGGCTGAGGTTTAGATGGCTCAAGAATGAAAACCTTTAAAATATAGGGAGCGAACTACTTATCCTATCACTACTTCAATTTAGACACTGCACTTTCTTCTCCACAGGCCCAAGTTCATCATTAATTCTGAAAGTCAACTGCAAACTCAAGTACATCAAACCGCTCATATTTCCAAAGGGTTTAGGAAATAAGATATCAGGATTGAGCATATTATGCTAAACACTGGTTTTATTTAAATTGGATGGCCTTCGTCTTGTTGTCTATCACATTAAAAAAATCAAGCATAAGTGCTTATTTTTCCCCAAATCAAGAAAGACATTCTTGAAAAATGTGTGAATGAATAATAGATGAAGTATGTGGATCAGGATAGTTTTCCATACCCAACCGTAACAAACTACTCCTTCGATTAAAAAGATGATTCTTTTTAACTTAATGTATGAGGTTTTGTGCTCTTTAAAAAATTCATTGGATGATAAATTCAGTTCCCCTTAAAGGACCTACCTAGATGGGACCCATAAAAAACTAAATTATGAGCAGAATAATCGATTTAAAAAATCATATAGCGGGAATTACACTTTTTATCTTTTAGTTTGCTATTTTCCTTTTTATTGTATTGTTAAAAATAAATTTAATTTTAGTATATAACTTGCATTCTTTTTTCATTTTTAGCTCAATCAAGATGAATTTTCTATTTTCTCACGTAACTTATATGTATTCTCTTTTTCGTCCATTTTATCAAATAACATACAACTTGCAGGAGCATGGTTAAAACACAGATAAGTTATATGACTAAAATTGTGTTGGATCCGTCAATGGACCAATCTTGATTTTGATAACACAAAACTGTATTGTGTATCTAACATATTTATTCAAATGTGTAGTTGGTAGATGCAAAATTGAAAGTGCAAAAGTTAACAAAATAGACTTTCAGCATACTTGAGTTTCTGGCGCAACTGAGCATTTTACGTTTATCTCACAAACTTGTAATCCAAATGACAAGCGGCTTGAACTTTTGGAAAGAAACTCAAATATCTAAAGTAATTTGACAAGTCAAAGATTTACTTTGAGATTAAGTAGTCCAAAAAGCATCGTGCTGGTTCGGCTAGAACGCAGAATGAAGATGAAGTTTCATGTACCGGAAGAAAGTGATCAGTTTCAATAAAAGTGTCGTATCTTCAAGCTCAGATATCCAAGTGGAACGATTCAAATAATTTTGCAAAGCCAATATATGCTCGACATATCATCTTCACAAGTTGGAGATTGAATCAGAGCTTAAGCAGTCTGAAACATAATGAGCAGGTTTGGCTGCAGCCAGAATGAATACGAATTTTATGATGAGCATAGTCTAGTTTTCGAGTATTTTTCTCACATAAAAGCTCCACATCAAGTGTTCTGTTGCTATGGAAAGCCAAGATATAGAGAGACAACCTTTTTATTTACCACTTTGCCCACAAATCAACAATCAAAAGATATGAGCTTAGTTAAAATGAGCCGGACAAACACTGCTCGTCTGAGTTGGACAAGCACATATCAGATCAGTACAACAATACAGATCAGATCAGTCCAGCATAGATCAGCTCAGACCGAAAGTAAAGTTTGGTCGAAAAGTCAACTCTGCTGGAAATATTTAAAAAAGGCCAAATATAATTATTTGAGGCCAACGTACACCAAAACTTTTCCAATGACTATATCGTTGTCTAACATTCATGTCAGCTTTGGAGACATCATATGATAAATATAACACTTGAAAGATTAAACATGTGAGTGGAGTGAAGAATAGAAGAGAAACAAAGAGAAGAGAAAGATTGAAGTTTGGGGATACATGAAGAAATCAAGATAGATGAGAGTATTCCCAAGTGTGTAAGGAAATATTTGAGAGAATACATTGTAAGGGGTTAGATCCTCACACACACCCAATCACTCATACAAAATAAGAGCTTGAATAGTTGAGTGATAGCATCACACAAAGACACTAAACTTTAGGAGTTTCAATTCAGACAATGAGTAAGTCCTAAATAGAAGTGATTTGCACAGAGTATTGTATAAATCAAAGTCTTTTAGCGGATCGTTCCATCAATGGAAGAACAGATGATTTAGAAGGTGTTTACTTCGAACTTACATAATCAAATTGTGTATTCATTTCATTGCATTCGTTCATGACTTCCATACGCATTGTTGAAACATTTTAGGTGTTTGATAAATACGTCAACCAAGTTGTTTTTAGATATTCAACTTGTATACTTTTAAAATGCTTGTTGTAAATTGGTTTTAGATGTCTGTATCGAGTATTTTCCCCTTGGTTTAAAATCAAACTTATATAATTTCTCGGTGCTTGAAAAATTTCAAGAAAGGAGTTATGCAACTCCATGGTATAAAATTTTTTTATAATAGGTCATTCACACCCCCTATTCAATCTATTATTCGATACTATCAAAATGACAAAATATATAATTTACTGGACCAAAAAAAAAATATATAGTAATAGGACCAAAAATGTTAATAATTTTTTAACGGGAAGCGGACCAACAATGAAAATGTGTTAGTTTCCATATAAAAGATATGATTTCCCAATTTGATAAGCTCGTATTAGTTATTATTTTTGGTATCATATTCACCTCGTTCTCACTTTATAGTATGGGTAATTTATGAAATGTAATGTGTTTTTATTGTAGGAGGAATTTTGATAATCGTATCAAAGTGGGCGAAAGTGATGAATTTTGCTATATTTGGAGAAGATAGAGAAAGTTGAAGTCGATGCAAACTAGAGGAGGTTTTAAGTTAAGGCGTGGTCAAGTCCTATGGGAAGCATAGAAGAAACAAACCAGAAGCGAATTTCTGCTTAGAGCAGATAAGATCAGATTAGAACGGATGAGAGTAGAACAGCTGAGAACGGATAGTTCAGATCAGCTTAGAACAGATAAGATCATATAAGAACATAATCAGAACAAAACAGAATAGAGCTGCTCGGAGATAAGCATATTAGATTAGATGAGATCAAGAGCAGCTCAGATCAGTCCAGAGAAGAACAGAACATAGCTGAACGGAAATGAAGAGACCAACTCAGATAAGAAGCAAACCAAACAGATGAAAGAGTCAGTGAACGAGAGCAGTGTAGCTCTGTATACAGATCAGATTGCATCTTCGCACAGATCAGTTCACATTAGAAGAGAAGAGCTTATTGAACAGAATAGATCAGAACGGAGTTCAGATCAGATCAACACATGCTACTAGCTCAGATGGACAAAGCAATTTGAACAAGTTTTACTAGAAGATTGAATTGAAGTGTTTCAAACTGATTTTCGCTAATGCATCAACATCAGTTCCGAGGTAGTACAAAGATAATAAATAACCTCACATACTATTGTACGATGAAGGAACAGCAAAACCACAATGGCAGAAATTTTACAGAAGCTTTTTAACGTCTTGGAGCTTGTGTCCAATGGTAACATCGGTACAGAGGCTACAAATACAAGATGAACTGATAAAGAGAAATAGTCATTGGTGTGTGACTCTCGAGAGACCAACAAGTCGCGTGTGTGCACAGAGTGCAAGTTCTGATCACAACAGAATATCAAGCTGTGCATGCACCATCAGATGTCTTCGTGCTGAACTTGTAAATCACAAAGGAGACGACGGTGCGTGAGGAGATATGTGAGAGTTGGCTGAAATAGATAAATCCTCACACACACACATATGAGAGCATGAGCAAAACATATTAGAGTGAATGTACAATCAAATCAAACAAATCAATTTTATCTTGGCACGAAGACGTTAAATTTAGTGTATGTAGTCTTTCTCACAGAGACATTAAACAAGTGAACATAGTTGAGAGTAGAGTGGAGTCTAGGAGTTCTACTTGGGTTTGGTAAATTTCAGCTGAGTGGGTTTGTACAACTTTATATAAATCAAAGGTCTTCTAGTGAAAGCCATCCAATTTGGAAGAATGAGAGACGTAAAAGCGGTGGGTTCGAACTTCCATAAACAAACTTCTGCATACTGAGTAATTTATTTACTTCTTATTTGAACTGCATACATGTTTTCTAAACTGTTTCTTTTAATAAAGTTTCAATTTTCAGGGAGTACTTCGTGTTATTTCCGCATGGTTTTATTATAGCACTCTCTCGGTGTTCAAAATTTTTCAAAAACCAGAGTTATTGCAACTCCTCGTAGATGAGAATAATTTTTATTCTCGGTCAGATCGTGCACGGTCTACTGATGAAATGAATTTAAATGTCCCGGCGCGATCTGATCATTTTCTAACAAGTTGTATAAGAGCAGGTTGTTCTTGAAACAACATTTTAAATTGAAAGCTTATGCTACATAATTTTAAAGGTTTTTAAAATGTTTTAGTTTCATGTTATGAAAATAGAGGGAATAATGATTTTTGAATTACAGTGCTACATCTTCGGTCGAAGGAAGTATGATATGATTGAGAAGGAACTTGATGTAGTCAATACAATGTCGATCGCATGAAACCGATGAATTAACATGGTGCAGATTAGCGATCATTTAAGTATCATCATGTAATAAAAGTATCCTGCTGCAGGCAGATATCATTATCAAGGACCAATCAAATATCAAATTTAATGTTCTAATTAAATAAAATTTCCAGCTAAATGAAAACTACAAACCTTGAGAAAAGAGATAAAATACATGGAAATATTTTACTTATCATTTCCTGCATAAGTACTACAAGCAAACCAAAACATTTTTTTATCAAAATATGATTAGTTCGTCTGAGATATAAGCATTATAATACTTGTTTTGAAGACGTTCTTAGTTTAAAAAGTAAATAAAGTAAACCGAAAGCTCAATTAGTTTACGTTCGTCTGAAAGTATTTTTTTAAAAAAATATTGTAAAATGTTTTGAAAGTTTTTTTAAAATTAAGTATGATTTTGGACAATTATTTTATAAAAATAATTTTAAATTAAAAAATATTTAGATAATTATTTTAGTAAAATGATTTCTAATTAAGAAATAATATTACAATAGCATTCAAAAAATTAATCTAATAAAAAAAATTTAGTTGATCATTCATATAAAGTTTATCTATATTTTGTATTTAAAACCATTATAAAATATCTTTCATGTGTTCTTAAAAAATATACTTCAAAACTAATTTTTTAAAAATATTTTTGGAAAATATTTTATAAAAACTTATCCAAACATGTATTTTAATATGTTTTTTTAACTTTAAAAATATTTTTAAAAAAACATGTCCAAACGAAACCTTAATTATATATGTTTCGTACAACTCACACATTAAATTAGGGGTGTCAATTCGGGTGGGTCGGGTGGGTTCGGGTCGGGTTCGGGTGAAAAGTAAAAAAAAATTCCCAACCCGAACCCAACCCGAACCCGAATCAACCCGAAATGGCTCAACCCGAACCTGATTTTTTTCGGGTGGGTTCGGGTTGGGTAATCGGGTTGGAGTGTATTTTAGTGTTAATTTGGGTTGATCGGGTGGGTTCGGGTCGGGTTGAATAATTTTTTTTAAAAAAACTCCCAACCCGAACCCAACCCGAACCCGAACCAACACGAAATAGCTCAACCCGAACCTGATTTTTTCGGGTGGGTTCGGGTTGGGTTTTCGGGTTGGGTCTGAATTTGACACCCCTACATTAAATAGCTAGATAGAGTTAGAAAACACCTAATATAAAAACCATATACTGGTCAAAGCTTAACTCAAATTTGGTCATAGTAAATTTAGTTGTCTCTAATTTTTTCCAATTGTTAATATCAGCCTACGAAATACAAGGAAGAAAGCTACGGCATTAGGCTAATTTCACTTGCATAAACATAACAAAAAAAGAGTTATAAGCAATACTTATTAGCTCTGGAAGCATCTCCTCAGACGGGCTTTGCTCAGCTCTACTCTTAAGTATACAAAGTCTGCAACAGTATTCAACAATGTGAAATAAGCAAATCTGGCTGACTTACTGAGTATAATTGTCCCAAAGATCATCCAAAATCCAGTGATGAAACCAAATACCATACAGATATAAAATCCCCTGGTAATGAATTTGTCTTCATGTTCCAAATTGTTCATTGCATCGTTGTCATTCTCAAAGTTTGGATCTTGCTGGTTGGTTTCATTTCGATCTCCGGGGCAAGATTTATTGAGTATAGGATATCCACAAAGCCCTGGATTTCCAGCATATGCAGATTCATCGAAACTTAGAAAATGAGGCGGAATTCTACCTGACAAGTTGTTGTAAGACAAGTCCAAGACTCCTAGAGAACTTAGTTCAGAAATGCCGACAGGAATGCTCCCAGAGAGGTGGTTCCTTGAAAGATCGAGGGAATTCAAGTATCTCAACCTACTAATGTTTTGAGGAATCTGTCCATGCAAAACGTTTCTTGAGAGATTCAACGTAACTAGGCCATCAAGTTTCGTGATTTCCGAAGGAATTTCACCATGTAGAAGATTGTCGGACAGATCAATAAGCTTAACAAGTAGCAGGCCTTTTACATATTTAACCTGTTTTCCTTTCCACACAATGTGTGCACCATCACGTAAGCTATCATACCAAGTATCCGTAAAATGTCCTATGGAAGAAATGGTGTATATATAAGATGTCGAAATATAACCTGCTTCTTTGGCAATTGAAGTAAGATTATACAGGCATTTCGGTATTGGCCCTGAAATCATGTTGGAAGATGCGTCTAAGACTTGGAGACTCTGTAGATTGCACATGCTCCAAGGTGTTAACCCACTAAACTCGTTGGAACTTAAGCTTAGAACAATCAGTGATGATAAGCTATCTCCTATCCAGATTGGTATATTACCAGTCAGCCTATTTTCTCCAAGATCAATCATTTTTAACCTCTTGCAGTTCCTCAAAGACATAGGGATGCCACCTGAGAAACTATTGTTCCTCAAATTCAACAAGGATAGCGAACTTAACGAGCCAAAAGAGTCTGGGATTTCCCCCGTGAAATGATTGTTGGCCAGATTAAGATATCGCAATGACGTTGAGTTGACGAAACATTCCCGCAGATGCCCGGAAAATAGGTTATCCGAGATGTCAATCAGCTCCCAATCTTCATTATGGCACAAGAAAGCTGGCTGGCCTATGATCTTGTTGCTTGATAGATCTACCACTGCTCGGGATAAAATTTTCTGTAAAGGAGATAACGAGCCTCTTGTGTGGTTGAAAAAAGTGTAGGGAAGTGCACCATGTATATGGTTGTTTGATGCATTCAGATGCATTATTCTAGAAGTCAACCTCCCAAGCCAATTAGGAATGGTTTCAGCAATTTGAGAATTCGAGATATCAAGAAACTCCAGTTTTCTCTGGAACTGAAGCCATCGCGGAAAACGCTGTCCTGTATTACAACCGGCGAGTCTTATGGCTTTTAGTTGAAACGGAGGAACCCAGTGTGGGCTACAATTTACGGTTAACAGTGAGTTGGAAGACAGGTCAAGTATTTGCAGACGAGATAGATTGAAGAAATGTGACTCTGTAACTACACCTTGTAAGTTATTCGAACGAAGAACCAAGTCCTCCATCTTTGAAAAGTGCCCAATGCTTTCTCTCAGATGTCCATTGAACATATTGTCGTTGAGATACAATCTTTCGAGGAACGGACTAAATGCAAGATCAGGTATGGTGCCTGTCAACCTATTTGATGACAAATCTAGATGAATCAGGTGTGGAATAGTTAGGAATCCGTCTGAGATGGAATCACTGAGGTTATTCCCATGAAGGTCTAGTTGGTTCAAGAATGAAAAACTTGAAAAATTAGGCAATGGACCACTTATCATGTTATCACTTAAATCTAGGTACTGCAACTTCTTCTCCAGAGGCCCAGATAAGTTCACCATTAATTCCGAAAGTTGGACAGTTATACTGTTCCCACTCAACTTCATGTATACCAAATTGCTCATATTTCCAAAGAAGTCAGGAATCCCATATTCAAGAGCATTGCCGGAGAGGTCAAGATCCGAGAGGGATTCCTGTTTGTCAAAAGCATAAGCAAAATCGAGACTTGTTATATTGTTGTGTGAGAAATCTATGAAAGTCAGGCTTTTGCTAAAGTTGAAGAACCATTGAAATGCGCGAGACCTGATGCTAGGATTCGATGAGAGATCGAGGATGGCAAGAGGGGCAGAGGCATTGATCGGGGGAAGAGAAGAAGGGCGGATGTCACGAAGCTGACATTCTTCCATGTGTAATTCTTCAATGGAGCTCAGTTTACTGATTGCCAGTAACCAAGTGGATGCATGTGGCAGCCAGACACCACTGAGGTCAAGATGTTTGAGTGAGCCAAGATGAGAGACCCAATCAAGATTTTCGCTGGTGAGAACAGCATTCCAACCCAAATCAAGATATATCAACCGGGAAAGGTTCCCAACGCTCGGGGGGATTGATTTGCTGAAACTAGAGCGGGAAAGATTGAGATACCGTAACTCCTCAAACGAGCCAATGAACTCGGGGATGTTGGAGTATCCAAAATTATTGCAACTGAGATCTAGGTAAGTCAAGTGCTTCAACTCAAGCAAAGAAGGACTCATCTTTCCTTTCAGAGGAGCCATACGGATTGGAGCATAAAGATAGAGTTCGTATGGTCCCCTCATATTCAACTGTGTCACGTGATTAGTTCGGTTATGGCAGTGAACACCTATCCATTGGCAGCACTCCCTTCTATTTCTTCCGACTCCCCAAGAAGAGAGTCGACCATATTCGTCGACAAGCTCGTCTCTGAACTTGAGAAGAGCTTGTCTCTCATTCTCAAAACACCTGACGTTACTCGAAGAATGCTGCCAGGAAACACAATATCCTAAGCTCACCAAGAGCAGATTAGCTGATAAGAGAAGAGGGCTGGAAATTTTCTCTTGAGTGCCCATCTCGCTTCTCTAATGTGTTTGTTTCTGCAAAAAAATCGGCCTAATATGAAAAGATATATAGTAGCATATATATGTTTGAACAAACTCGACGTTGTTTTGACAAAGATTAGACTCTTTCCATTTTCAAATGGAAGAAGTTGAATAGAATAAATTTTGCGATTTGTAAACTTGTGGTTGGTTTAGACTTTAGCATGATACTTTTTCAATCCCCTTCCTTGCCAGTCAATATGTCCTAGCGATTGAATTGCGACACGTGGGCTACTCATGGTTCTTTCTTCTCTCTCTTTTATTTTTCTTTTTTCTTTTTTTTTTGACTTTACCAGTCGGAAAATTCATCCTACCCATTTCGTAGAATTACGAGTAAAAATGAAAGACAAAACATTTACATGTAAACCATTACTATGTTATATTATGTTATACTACGTTATATTATATTGTTAAGTTAAGCCACTTTAATATTTATCCAACGCATTAAACAAGAAATTGTAATTTTCATGACAATGGAGTCAAAGACGCCATCTTTCGTCCACTAATTAATAACTTATTGTTTTTTCTTATCATACTTGGTCAATTTTTTCTAACATCATCAGTTAGTGAAGAAGTTTATCTCTCACATTGCATTTGGATTTGAGGAAGTATTTGAAGCGATGACTTGAAAAAACTTCATATTAAGATGGTTTTACGAATTTTCGCTACATGCATGATTCAATAATAACTTGTCTAGCAAATGTGTCGCTTAACAAGAATGTAAAGAAATCGATAATCGATGTTTTTATTTTTAAGGAGAAGAATGGTTAAATATAAGAACAAGAGTGTATATTATTTTTTCCAGATTAAGTAGATCATATTTGTTCTTCACCTAAACATATTGAGTATAATTTCGCTTTGTCCGAGAATAGTAGAGAGATAAAGTGTGAAAATACAAAAGACTCATACAAAAGACAACATGACTGATTATTTGACCAAGCCAATGAATACTGATAAGGTCGAGTGGTGTAAATCCTCATGTGGCCTCGCAGTACGTAAGCAGCAGAGAACGACAAGATTGAAAGGGTATGTGGAGATATATTTGATTCTCACTCGAATCTACAAGTGGGAGAAATGTTGACAACAAGTGAAAACAACTGGCCTGGAATGTGAACGATTACAAATTGAATTTGCCTTCCTGTCTCGAGGACCTCTATAAATAGAGCTTATCAGGTTCATCGTGAAGCATCACAAAATCCTTATGTTCTCTCTCATATATTTACGTAAAGATATATTTATATTTATATATATTTTGGAGTATATTCTATAATATTTATGAGATAGTTTTCTCTCGTATAAAGAAAGTATGTGTTTTTTGGAAACATGTTAAGATGATGTAATTCTCAAAATTCTAGTGATATTTTTCATCTTGTCGGTGTGTTATCCTAATAATTTTTAGGGGTTGTTCATGTAAATATTTCGGTGTTCATTTTTATTCTGTCTCGAGGTATCCATTGGGACCAATATATTTAAATGTAGTTGGATTTGATTTTATATATGACCCTAAAAATATTTTGCATATCAAACAAGCATTGCATGGTTTGTGGAACGAATTTTCGTTCGACATTGGTTTAGCATCTATTATCTGAATAAGTAACATATTTCATAATTCGACAGGTAAATATTTTTAAAACCTGGGCCTTGATAAATGATACTATGGGCCTTAACCCAAAGAACATTATAACAAGCCCAACTATAAAAATAAATCTATATCCTAGGGTTTCAGTTTACTATCACACCAAGAATTCAGCTGCTGCTTCTGTCGATCTGCGCAGTAGCCATGGTATGGCTGTGGTTATCAATATCGATCGATCTGTGAAAGTTTTTTCCTTCTTTATTTGTGTAATTTAACCCATTTTTTATTTATTTTTTTATTCAGATTATCTCAGAGAAGAACCGGAGAGAGATCTCAAAGTATCTTTTCCAAGGTCAGATTAATATTGTATCTGTATTTTTGCATGTGTATGGGATTTAAGCATGAAAATGCGAAATTATTAGTTTTGGGACTCAAACGCGTTGAATTTCCGCCGTACTGTTTGTGAGGCTTTTTTGGTATATTAACAGAGGGTGTGTGCTATGCGAAGAAGGATTTTAATCTGGCGAAGCATCCAGAAATCGATGTTCCCAATCTCCAGGTGATTAAGCTTATGCAGAGCTTCAAGTCGAAGGAATATGTGCGGGAGACTTTCGCATGGATGCATTATTATTGGTATCTCACCAATGATGGGATTGAGTTCTTGCGCACATACCTCAACCTGCCATCAGAGATTGTACCTGCTACGCTGAAGAAGTCTGCCAAGCCACTCGGCCGTCCGATGGGTGGTCCCCCAGGAGATCGACCTCGGTAAGGGTTTGTATGTATTTGTTTGTTAAGTGGGTTACCGGATCTTTATATTTGCTAAATTAGATGGTTCAGACCAATTTTAATTTAACGACGGTAAGAGTATCGATTTCATTTGTTAATTTTGATTGGTTATGACAGAAGTGGGGCAAGAAAGGTGCTTGTCTCCTCTCAAACTAAAAAAGTAAAAGAAAAACATTTGCACTTTACATTTTTGTCATAAAGTTCGGGGTTTCACCACCTAATAGATTGAATAAACCCCTTTAATCCATCGCCACTGTGAATCATGTGTGAGTGCCTGAATAGAATGTAAGTGCTAGCGTTACTCGATTACCTCATTGGCGATTGTTTTCATGCATCTTATTGTTTTCTGGGTTTTAGATTTTTCATGCCTATGTCACTGTGAGTGTGTTTTTCTTTTAATTGATGCTACTAGAACTACTATTTTTTTAATTGGCCATGTTCTCTATTGATGTACTAGAACTACTATTTGGCCTTATATTTGTGGCTGATGTTCAATAAGATTTAGTCTTTACACTATTTATAAAATCCGTATTAGGTATAATTTTTTAATTTTGGCTTTTATATTCTAACTTTGGCATGAATTTTGGCTTTCGTACATTGTTGAGTTCTTTTGTCTCTGGCTTTCTTGATGTCGAAGGAGTTACAGCATATTGTTTTTATGTTTTGTGGGGGCATACTAATTTTGGGTTATGTAATTTTTCATTATTCTTCTTTGTATATTCTTTAGTGATTACTCTCTCGTTTCTTTAATTGCATAGTGGGCCTCCAAGATTTGAGGGCGACAGACCTAGGTTTGGTGATAGAGATGGCTACCGTGGCGGTCCAAGAGGGCCACCTGGTGAATTTGGCGGTGATAAGGGTGGTGCACCGGCTGATTACCAACCTGCCTTCAGGGTAACGTCTGTTTTCTGTCATTGCTTTTGTTTCTCAAATATGTGTTGTTTGTATTATGCCTTCCCTTGTTTGACGAGAGTTTGTGAGCTCTGTGTTTGATCTATCTGTTTGTGACATGAATAACTGTTAAGAAATTGACAACTGCGTGACTGAAGCTTTTTTAAGATATATCATTTCTATTTCTGAGATAAAATCAGGTGTTGAAAAATATTCTTAAAGTTGCATGTTTTTCCTTTTAGAAAAGTTTCCCTTGATCTTTCCGTTGATCATTATTCCATTCTATTTTGACATCTTATTTGGTGAAATGAAAATAATCGATTTCACATTTTCTTTCTGACATGACGACTGCTTGAGTTCTCTTATTTCTTGAACTTACACATTTTGTTCTTCGTGTCTGAATCCTTCAGTACGTCCTGTATGAAGGGACATACTGCATGAATTTCCATCCTAAAATTTTGACTTCCTTCGATAATGCAGGGCGCTGGCGGACGTCCTGGATTTGGCAGAGGGTCTGGTGGCTTCGGTGGGGCACCTCCTAGTTAACTTGCCTAGGTTCTCGGTTGTCTAATAGTTTTTGCATTTTGGAAATTCAGATGTCATTATCAGTTTTTTCATTAAGAAAACCTTGATGTACTGCGGTGTTGTCTGCGATTCTGTTTATTTTGGATCAATATCAAATTTTGTTTCTTCGAAGATTGGAGACATTTTAGTTCCTATTACTGGCCTGATGTTGTACCGTATTCGATATTTGGTATGTTCTCTTCATGTGAAAATTTAGAGTACGGAGTAAGTGCCAACTTTTGTGTAAGTAATGTCAAATAATTTACTGATTTTAGTGTTTGCATATGTCTGAAATATACTTTCTTTTAGGAAGACAGTAGCAGAACTCATAATGGTGGAAAGGAACAAATTGAATTGCATATCATTAGTTTCATAATAATTATTCTATCATCGTTGATAATAATTTAAAACATATAAGATTTATTCTAATATTTTAATTTTTCTACACAATAAAATATTCATGATGATTTTTATAATTAAGTTATGCATTTTTACGTTAAGAATACGTATAGGCTCCGCTTGATGCATAGGATATGATTATTAATAAATATTGATTTTGAATGATAATTTTAAAATATGTATAGGATATTTTATATTCTAAATCTACGGATGTTTTATTTGGTTCACTTTAATATCATATGATTAAAATGTGGTATAATTTTTTATTGACCAAAATATCCATGTAATACATTTCTCCCCTCCCCATCCAATTCTGCAATGCACGTCCGTCTTTTTTCTTCCCAACTTTCTCTTTCTTTCTGTAGGTCAAGCAATTGTGAGACGGTTGTGCAGGTGTAACACATATATGAAATAACATCGTGAGATAAGACAGATCTATGGTGGATTAACGTCGTTGCATCAACATAGAAATTGATTTCCATGGGACTACTTGCTTTTTGGGTTCAGGTTTGAAATTTGTTCATTTCACTTACATAAAATCGTACTCGACTCCTCCGATTTGACTGTAGTGGCCATCGACCAGCACAGAACCTCTAAACTGATCCTCCAGCTTAGGAAAGCGAAGTTTCCTCTGATCTGAAACCAGTACGTAACGTCGAAGCATTCTCTACCTGACTCCAACTCAGCTCTCACCAGCAACGCATGCTCTAAGCTGACTCACGTTCAGATCTCACCAGCAATGCTCTAAGCTGACTCCCATTCAGCTCGCACCAGCAACACATGCTCTAAGCTGACTCCAGCTCAGTGCAACTACCAGACCAGCTCAGGGCAACTACCAGACCAGTTTAGCTTACCGAACAGCACAACCTACCCAGACCGACACAAGCAACAGGTCCGCAAGGACTCTAAGCTGCTGCTCAGCTCAGAACGTCCAGCTCGCCCCTAAGTTGAATCCAACTCAGCTCTTACCACAAAGACACGCTACACAACCAAAAAGCGCTACTCAACTCAAAGGTGCCTTCAGACCAGCTTGCACGACTCAATCAGCTCGTCCCTAAAATAACTTTTGGGTTTGTTAGGGCTAATGGTAAAATAGTAAAGTTATCTGCATTTCCTTTACAATAGTAGAAGCTGGACTAATTATACCTCCTCCTTGAAAGATACATTGTTACATGTATGAAAGCTGCCAATGGTAATTGTCACGGGCCGGATATGCTACCTGAAAGTGTTAAAAACGAGACAAACGCGGGATTAGTTTCCAATCCTGCACTATGTTAATTATAATATGGATCATGTGTTATTATATTAAGATCATATATTATTTATATAAGAACTATATTTTTATAATTCATCGCATCCAGAAAATCTAAAGTCATGTCTTCTCAAAAAATAATTAATAGTTTAGCACGTATATTTTATATACCAATTAGTATTGATGACATATTTGAACAATTTTTTTTATGCAATTTTTTGTAATTTAAAACATTTATGAAAATAAGGGATGGAAATGTAAATTTTATTTCGTAACAAATTATACGAGGACAATAGGTCATTTTCGTTTTTGGTTGAAAAAATTAACATACCAGATATCAGAAGGTGTAAATGCTAAAATATAAAGAAAATGGAGACCAGTACCATTTAATATATAAAATTATAAAGTATAGAGGGAGGTTAATACAATGATATATATATAATATATATATATGTATGTATTTATGTATGTATATGTCCAAGCACATTATAAAACTGTCACTATGAGATGAAAATCTTGTTCTCATGACATTCTCGAATATAACAGTCAAACTATGAAATGTCAAGAAGTGTTACATCAACACAGATACTAAAATTCTGTCACTTCTTGACCCTAATTGATACTCTAAATTCATACACTAACATGACATTTCTTCAACTCAACATTATCAATCTCCAGCACATCAGCAGGGAAACTGCAGTTCTCCTTCTTGTCTTCCAACAAACCACACGGCTTCGGGACCACACCATTCGACGACCCGCTGATATCGGTACAGTTCCAGGGCAACTTCGCCGCTTTCTCAGCAAAGAAACTGGATTGCTTCTTCTTAGCCATACTGATTTTAACGTTAGAGATGCAGATACCTGTAAATGGATGCCCCTGGATTCCGGCAAGATTTCCAACCACTGTTACGTTCTTTCCAACCATATCCATATAATTTATGTTCTTTATCACTGGAATTGCCTTAGGGTCGTATCCTTCATCGGGGTGAGAACCATACGCACCAGTCATCCAAAAAACATACTTCATCGTGTTCATTTTCATGTTCCTCACATAGATATCTTTCACATAGGCTCCTCTTCCAGGGGCTGTTTTGATCCTAACACCGGACTGCGAGTTAATGGCGTAGATACCTTCCGCTCGGACGTCCTGGATTCCACCGGACATTTCGCTTCCAAGTGCAATGACAGCACTGTCCGGTGAAATGCACGTAAATTGTCTTATGCTCAAGTGTTGTGTCGGCATCCCGAATTTTATACCATACTGATCCCAACCGCTCTTGACTGCTATGCAGTCGTCTCCCGACACGACGTAGCTGTCTCTTATACGGGTGTTGATGCATGAATCTGATACAAAAATAACATGTTAATCACCCATGAGGATCAATAAATAACCAGAATTCTCAAAGGGGATTTAAATTGGATCAACCTGGATTGATCCCATCAGTGTTGGGAGAATCAACTGGTGCAAGGACCGTTAGCCTCTCGATGATCACATCCCTACAAATATCATTTTCTTGTTGAAAATGAGATATAGAAAACGCGATTTTTATGACATTTGAGACGAGATTACGTACCTGCAGTATGTAGGATGAACATGCCATGATGGAGAATTGAGCAATGTCAAATCAGAGATCTGGACTTGATTGGAGTAAAGGATTTCAATGAGGTATGGCCTTGTGTTATTAAGTTTCTGGCTCTTGAACTTTTTCCACCATATTGCACCCTGCCCATCTATTGTTCCATTCCCTCCTGCAACCACACGCATACTTCTCCATTTACTCATTTGTGTAATATTTCAAATTGTTCATTAGTAAACTTGTGTCTTGCGGACGCTTGTTTACATAACAAGTCGGTCATCCTAAAATGAAGTAAATTCAAGTTGACAAATTGGATTAGATTTTGAGAATACACACGTACCGGTGACTACAACATCGGTAAGATTGGTTCCGAAAATAAGGCTCCGAAACCTCTTCCCCGCGGCATCTCTTCCTCGTCCATACGAAGGTAATGGATCGATCAACGGGTACTCCGACTCTTCCTGTTACTCACACATATAAAATCCAAAAATCGAATCGGAATGAGGATCAAAGATTTAAAATTTCAGGGCCGTATACATGTACTACTAAAATGCAAGGGAGTGGAGTACAACCTGCGATGCAAGAAGTACAGCATCTTTGTGCAAATAGAGAGTGAAGTGACTGATGAGGCTGAACGACCCCGTCAGCCACTTCCCCGGCGGCACAACAAGCTGAGCACCGCCGTCGGACGCAACCTTGCTGAGATTCGCGATGGCGGCCTTAAAGACCGCGGTGTTGGACGTTTTCCCATCTCCTTTACCTCCAAAATCTGCCAAACTTGCGCTGTGTTTTCTACAGTTTATGGCCTGATAGTCAACTGCGCCTTTCGTCTTTGAGATCCTCCCGCATTTCGCATATGCCTCGTTGATACACAGAAACCCTAGAATGAAACAGATCAAAGACCTCCTGGAAACCTGCAGAAAACCATATCATATCATATAATAAACATGTATCATGATCTAGATATTTAATTTATGCATGTAAATTCCACAAATGAAAACTTTATATATAATATTGTTGGTGGGATCGGTTTATACACTTGAGATATGGAAGCTACACACACATATGATTATATGATCAGGTCTTTGCATATACTTACGGCGGAATTTACGGGGAAAAAAGAGCGAGCTCCCATTGTAACTGTAACTTGCAGAAAAGAATGAGAATAAGGTGGGGCAAATCATTGATTTATATAGCAAACTCTGTTTATAAAGCAGTAAAGGAGAATCCAATAAAATCTCAGAAACTTTCACTTACAATTAATTGGTAGATTCGATGCGTACATTATGCATTTCCCTTTAATGGCCTATCACATAAATATACCAGATTTTGAAATTTAATGGCGTCTAAGAATATACTGAATCGCATGCATCACTCGTTGATTTTTCTGGTCCATGCTTTGAAAATGAATAATCTCCTTCATTTGAGATTTTTATTTTTGCAATTCTGGTCATGATTTTTGGATTTGTAAGATAGTTTTTTATTATGTAATCCTTTGACCACTTCGTGGCAAACTGCAGACGCACACTTTGTTCTACATTTTTGGATTTAGTAACTAAATATCTCATATTAACTACTACTCGTACTAACTTCTAATGTCTCTTTCACTATTTAAATTTATTATAATCCAAGAGTATCTACGATTTATGAAACTTTGAGAGAGTAATAATTAGAAATTGTCGCTTTAAAATTTTAGTTTTTTCAAAACTATAAGACTATAATAATACTTAATTACTTATGCATATATATATACTAGAGCATGGAGCACATGTGTTACATGTACATTAATATATGATGTGATTAATTTTCAATGTCCATCCTCCAAACCAAGGGTTCTCATGCATGACAAACTAAAGGATTATATATCATGCAGTTGTACAAAATTTGATTTCGAGGGTATTCCATGCAGACATATGTTGGCTTTTTTTCGTATTAACCAAGTGTTTCAGTTGCCTGATAAGTATATACTCAAGCGATGGACACAAGATGCAAAGCTTGGGGTCACATTTGTTATGTGTGAGGAAAATGTGAACGACGATCGAGAAAGGTTTTTGATGTCTAGACATTCAAGGTTATCCTTTAAAGCTTCAGTATTAGTTGACGAGGCATGTTTGACTGATGAGGGGACAAAGTTCTTGGATGAACAATTTGATCAGATCTACACCAAAGTAAAATATATGAATAGTAGTAGAACTTGCGACAGTAGAAATCTAAGGAAGAGAACCATGGATGGAGCTCGTGGAATTATTGATTCTGCTGAAATAAGAACAAAAGGACGTGGAAAGAGAATGAAATCATCAAAAGAGAAGTCAACCTTGAAGTCCAGACAATGTCGTGGATGTGGGCTTCGAGGTGTGTCACATGACAAACGCAACTGTCCTAAGTTGCAAGATGGGTCTGTGTCGCTTAATTTATGTATGATTTATAGGTTTTTTTCTAACCAAAAACTTTATTTAACCGTCAGTTCTATGATGTATTGTTTTTCAGATCAACTATATATTCTCATGATAATAGTGATGATTCCATGGATGAAGAAGATTTTACATCTTTACGCGGTAATAAAAATTTGCCTTTATAAAACTATGGGCCGTTATGAAATAATTGACGTTTGTCTTTCTTGTTGCAGGTTCTAGCGAAATACGGACAACTCTACCTTAATAGTAATGGAACTCGAAACAGTTGGATTTTTTTGGTGGTAATTTGATATCTCTTGGGTGACATCTTCCAACAGTAGATCATTTGTATTTTGTTTGCTTCATTTATGGATATTGGAAATTTGTATTCTGTTTGCTTCATTTCTTATTGCTCACATATGTTCATGTAGGTTTCTAACTTGGTTGGTGAAGTGCTTGGAAATAATCGACCGCTTCTGTAAAAATACTTAAATGTGTAGCCATGGTGTTTCTGTGTATCGTAGGTGGTAATACGGCAGAATTGAATTTTTGTAGGCAAATGTAACATGTACTGTTTTAAGCAATTGTAACATGTACTGTTTTAAGCAATTGTAACATGTACTGTTTTAAGCAATTGTAACATGTACTGTTTTAAGCAATTGTAACATGTACTGTTTTAAGCAATTGTAACATGTACTGTTTTAAGCAATTGTAACATGTACTGTTTTAAGCAATTGTAACATGTACTGTTTTAAGCAATTGTAATGTGTTAATGTTTAAGGCCATGGTGTTTCATTGTCATAACATTGTTAACCAGTTGTTCATATTGCTTTCTTCTTCAAACGAATGCAAGCGACGATGTTACAGATCTTGTAGCATACAAAATGAATACTGAGTCCCAGAGTTAAAGATGCAAGAATAAAAACATTTCTACCATAAAAAGATGCACATAAATTTTGATTTAATACATAGAAGAGAAGTTCATTGTAAATGGTTCTGGACCGTAAACTGAAGAAGTTTGATCGAATAAAGAGAAAGACAAATATGAACGGGAAACTTAGATGAAGTCTTTATAACAAAAAGAAATTGAAATCTGGTTCAGACATTTTAGATAGGAAGAGCAGTAATGTGAGAAGAGTATTTATAAGATAAATATATGAAGTCTGGAATTGAGCATGAAAGGAAATGAATTAAAGAGAACAGCGACTTCTGAAAGTGAAGCTTGGAGAATTTTGTATGGCTAAAGAAGAAGAAATTCTTTGATGAGCGAAGGATATCTGGAAGAGGGCAATTGACATAGAAGAAGTCTGATGTCAGAATCAAAGGAGAAATCTGGACATAAAACAGGAGAAATCTGAACGAAATTGATCGACCAATTGATGCGCTTTGGAAGATACTGTTCAGGGTGATTCTTGGAGCAGATCTCATGAGCTATCTGTTTTTGGAAGATCCATACATTTAGGGGGAATGAGAGAGATCTGGTCTGTCAAGTATTTAATTAATCGAATATGTGAAGTCTGAAAATAATCAGATCTCATGTATACACGGTTAATGCTTACATGTCACCAGATCTCATTACCATTATTATATAAAAAACAGATCTCACCCCAATTTCGCTGAGAACTGGTCGTGACGTGTAAATTAAATTGGCGCTTCATTTATTTTCATGTGTTCGAGTAAAATTTTAAAAAAATGTTTTTAACTCTACATGCGCGCCGGATGAGTGACACGTATTGTACTCACTCCTAAAGTTACTGTTCATACATTCTCTTTCTTACGTCATTTAAAGTTTTGATTATAACATGTCTTTTCATCTTCTCCAACCTCACTTTGCGCACATTCGAATCTCCCGTCTTCTGCTTTCGAAGTGTTCACATTGCAGGTATCTTCTTCGACGATCTTACGCTCAAATCAGTCACAACAATGGCGTCCTTCATTGCAAATGCTCTTCAAATTGACTTCGAATCTGTTTTGGGCATCAGTGATAATGAGGGAATGGTGAACATGTTCAACGATTTAACTAAGGGACCCAAGGATAAAATCTATGATGCTCGGAATTTCTTCTCAGAATCCGGAGAGCCTGTTATAATTTCTAAGAAGAAAAGGCAGATGAAGCATGAATTCCGATTGCTAAATGATATCTTGGCAAAGTCCGTGTTTGTGAAAGCCGGTTCATTTGACGCGGTCACCGCCGAACGCTTTCGATTGATGACGGCGATACATTTTGGGATAAAGATCAACTGGAGCAAGCTTCTGTTTGATGTTTTGAAGGAGATGGTTGATAGGAATTCAAGGAGGGCAAAGGGCTATGCTGCTCAGATTTGTATGCTATTAAAAGGTGATCCAGCTCTCACCTTGGGAGATGCCACAGAATTTCCCGTGAAGAAAATTCTGACAGATAAAAGTGTGAGGACGTATGTTGCTACGAACATCACAATTGATGCTCGTGATGATGATGAGGATCCCACATTGGCTGACATCGCTATTTTGAAGAAAAAGACTGCCTCCAAGAAGAAAGCTTGTTCTAGCAAGGATGCAGAGGATGAACCAATGGAAATTGTTGGCGACAAAGTTGTTGAGATACAAGAGTCGAAGAAGCGACCAGCAACATCTGATATTCCTGTGGTTGCAAAGAAGAAAAGAACCACAAGAGGAAAGACAGCTTCCTTTGAAAAGACTCTAAAGACAGTCCCTGTTGCACAAGAAGCCATTCCGTTACAAATGGTTGAGCCTCGGTCTTCAGAGCGAACAATATCTGATGAGCGGATTGATGAAGGCAAACCAGCTGTGGAGAAAGCTGTTGAACAAGAACGTGAGACATCGGCTTTTATTGATGTTGATCAAATCATTGATCAAGTTGTATTGGAGACAGAACATTTGGAGACAGAGGAAGAATTGGTGGAGTCAGTGCTTACAGGATCAAATGTGGCAGATGAAACGGTTCCTTTTAATGTTGAGCATAAAAAGGATGACGAGTCTGATGATCATGAGCGGAGGTTGGATGAGACTTTTGAAAATGAGCCCGTTGACAAGGCTGAGGGTGCTAAGGATACAATGATTGAGAAAGTTTCTGAAAAGGCTGTTACCAGCAAATCAATTAGTGAAGAATCAATGCCAATTGATGATCTGTTATTGCAAATTTCTGAGGATATGATGCTTCCATCATTAACAGTTCATGAAATTACGACGATTGTGTCTGGATTGTCAGTGAACATCAAACAGGTGGATGAAGTTAAAGGAAACACAGCCAGGGAAATGGTGCAGTTAATTTGTGGAGACGTCGACTTTCTGGTCCATATGCGTGAACAAGTGATGCTAGATGTAATTGAATTTTTTCATTCTTTCAGTCTTAACAGTCTGCCTGATGCAGAAACGCTGCAAGATCTGAAAGAGAAAGAAAGAGTGATGATGGATTGGGCAGAGGCCCATACATTGGAAATGGCTGTTAGGAGACGGGCATACGTTCTTGCAAGATATCGAGAAATGCTCCAGCGCATATTTCTGGATTTCCATCGCAGGTATCTTTCACCTGACCAACTTTGGACAGCCAAGGTGTCGGAAATTATTGATCTGTTGTCTGTTGCCCATGATAAATCAATTGAAGAACTTCAGGCACAGCAAAAAGAACACGGCCTTGCTTTCACAAGAGGAAAGACAGCTTCCTTTGAAAAGACTCTAAAGACAGTCCCTGTTGCACAAGAAGCCATTCCGTTACAAATTGTTGAGCCTAGGTCTTCAGAGCGAACAATATCTGATGAGCGGATTGATGAAGGCAAACCAGCTGTGGAGAAAGCTGTTGAACAAGAATGTGAGACATCGGCTTTTATTGATGTTGATCAAATCATTGATCAAGTTGTATTGGAGACAGAACAGTTGGAGACTGAGGAAGAATTTGTGGAGTCAGTGCTTACAGGATCAAATGTGGCAGATGAAACGGTTCCTTTTAATGTTGAGCATAAAAAGGATGACGAGTCTGATGATCATGAGCGGAGGTTGGATGAGACTTTTGAAAATGAGCCCGTTGACAAGGCTGAGGGTGCTAAGGATACAATGATTGAGAAAGTTTCTGAAAAGGCTGTTACCAGCAAATCAATTAGTGAAGAATCAATGCCAATTGATGATCTGTTATTGCAAATTTCTGAGGATATGATGCTTCCATCATTAACAGTTCATGAAATTACGAAGATTGTGTCTGGATTGTCAGTGAACATCAAACAGGTGGATGAAGTTAAAGGAAACACAGCCAGGGAAATGGTGCAGTTAATTTGTGGAGACGTCTACTTTCTGGTCCATATGCGTGAACAGGTGATGCTAGATGTAATTGAATTTTTTCATTCTTTCAGTCTTAACAGTCTGCCTGATGCGGAAACGCTGCAAGATCTGAAAGAGAAAGAAAGAGTGATGATGGATTGGGCAGAGGCCCATACATTGGAAATGGCTGTTAGGAGACGGGCATACGTTCTTGCAAGATATCGAGAAATGCTCCAGCGCATATTTCTGGATTTCCATCGCAGGTATCTTTCACCTGACCAACTTTGGACAGCCAAGGTGTCGGAAATTATTGATCTGTTGTCTGTTGCCCATGATAAATCAATTGAAGAACTTCAGGCACAGCAACAAGAACACGGCCTTGCTTTGGTCCAACCAGGTTCTCCTCTTACTGTCATTGATTCGATTGACCGACGTGGTGTTGTTTTTGCTCATTTTTATTCAATAGCAAATTCAATTTGTTGGGTGAGGCCAGTGTTGTTGATTGATGGAGTTTGGATGCCTATTCAAGGGTCTGATTATTGGAGGAATAGTAGTCGGTTGTCTATGTTTGTTGATAGAAGAAGACTGCCAGCGGATATTGTTGAACAACATTTTGAGTCTCATAATTTTTTGATTGAGCCATCCCAGTACTGGGGAGCAGCCCCATCTTTGTATAACATTTGGAAGTGGGCAAGTGTCTGTACAGAGATGATTCGCTACACTATGTTCGGGTGCCTGAGACCGACTTGCAGTGAGATGGTTGTCTATAACTTGGGCGTCGAGAGACTTCCGGAGTATTTTCTTGATGATTTTGAAAAGGGCGCGCATACAGATTATTTTGTAGAGTTTCTCAGTGACACTCGTGTACAGCCAGTTGTAGAAACAGATTCAATATCTTCCAGTGGAGATACCGTATATCGCTCTCCTTCTCCGATTGTTGAAGATGATGCTTCTTCTGAACGCAATTTACAGTTTGCTTTAGGTCCATCTATTGATGTTCAGGAGGAGCAATTATATTATGTACAGATTCCTGATTCTCCTCCTCCAGTTCAGCAAAAAGAAATCTCTTCTTCATCCTCTGATTCTTTTATGGATTTTCACGAAGATAGTCCTATAATGGAAGAGACTTCCGCCCCCCGTTTTGATGCTTCTAATGCTCAGACCTCTACTGCAACTCCTCTCACAGCAGATTTTGATGAATCCTTAAATAACCTTCGAGCTTCTATCTCAAGGCTTTCTGTTAATCTTATCAAATCATTAAAGAAGCCAGAGGACTTTCAGGCTGAGTTTTTGTCTCGAATCGACAATCTGGAGAGGATATTTAAAGACTCTTTATTCAGGCAAGAAGTCATATATCAGAATCAATTTCACTTTGTCCGAGAAGAAGCCAAGAATCTGAAGGCTGCCTTATCTCTGGAAATGCTACAAATTAATAATGAATATAAGGCAAGGGATCGAGCTCGGCAAGTTGAACTCGCTGAAATTCGGTTCCAAACCAAGGACATGCCAGCCCTCAAGGCCGAATTTGCAGATTTTCAGAAGAAAACAGAGTCTGGAATTGCTCTTGTCAGTGCTCAACTCTCTGAGATTCTCGATTATATTAATAGGGTTGGTGCTGACAAAAAGGGGGAAGAAGCTAGTAGCAGCAGACCTCCTCCTACTTCTGATGTTCAAGGTGGTGATAATATTCGAATGACAACGATTGTGGATAGATTTGATGATGATTTCTATAGAAGAGAAAGAGAACGAAGAATTGCTGGGAGGAGTACAAGAGGCAGGAGAAGAAGTAGTATAGAAGAATAATTCAGCAGGCGTAGAAAAGCGCATTCGGCAGGAAGAACGCAAAAAGAAATCTGGATTCAGCAGTTGATAAAATAACCAGACGCGGCACAAAGAATAATTGAACCCGATGTTATGAATAAAAGCCGCTGGAACACTAAATCAGCAGAAGAGATATGATGAACAGTAGATGTATCGAAAAGACGCGAAGAAGATAATGAAACAGCAGACATCGATCATACAAGAAGAAATCAGAATTGAAACAGCAGCATAGCGAAGCGAAGCGAGGTAAATCAATCAGTTGCTGCGAACAGGAATTGTGAAGCAGCAGCAGTTGCAAAAATTCAGGAAATTGTGAAGAAAACCAGACGTTGGAACAAGAAGCTAAACCAGCAGTTGCAAAAATTCAGGAGTTGAACAGAAGAAAATCAGTCGTCGTAAATCAGAAGAAAATGTATACCAGTAGATGTGTGGACAAGAAAAGCATTGTGAAGAAGACGCAAATAAAATCAGTAGTTGCAAACAGAGTTGGAGAAGTTTGACAATTGAGGAGAAGCACAATCTGCAGGTGAACAATTGAGGAGAAGCGCAATCAGCAGTTGAACAATTGGAGTCTAACCCAAATTAAAGAAGGCTTCTCCTCAACTACTGATTTTGCAACTCCTCAACTGCGCTTTACCTCAACTGCAAAATCAGACTTCTCAACTGCTGATTTCGTTTCTCCTCAACTGCTGATTGCGCTTTTCCTCAACTGCTGCTGAAAAGCGCTTTTCCTTTAGCGCTTTTCCTTTTCATTGAGATCATTGCAACCCACAGTAAATCAATTGGTGGGCATTTCACTTCATCTTTGTATTCGATGTTTGCATCTGTAGACTTGGAAATTATTTGTGGTTGGAACCCACTGTCATGCAAGAAGAAAAAGATTAAGGTGAATGAAAATTCTGCAATATTTTGAATAATTCTGATTTACAGCAGAGCCTTGCTTGATGATGGTTTACCATTTTTCCTTCGACGTGGTGACTGGTGAGGTTGTTACTGATAATATCAGTTTCACAAATAATTAATTCAATACAATTTAGAGGTGAAAAATGGTGCAGCTATCTTCAAGTAGTACCAACTGTGATTTGGAAATTACAATAAATATGATACGCAAAGCTGACGTTTAGCCCGAGTGCCATTTGTGTTTTATTCGTCTTGGCAAATGTTGATATTGCACACCTTTTATCGTTATTAATAAGCAAGGGTTCATTTGAGAGAAGGTTCAATGGCTCTGCCACGTGAATGCTAATGTAACCCAAATGAAAGAAGGCTTTATCTAAACACACTCAAACGTCAAAACCGGTACAAGAGAGTCAATAAACAGCTGTCATTAGAATCTGGTCGATTTGTAATGCAATTCACAAAAGGAGAAAAAACAACTTGACAAAAAAGCGTGGGGAAACGATAATTTTACACGAGCCCTATCCCGTTCTTGCCAAATTGAAAGAGAACATAAATAGATATTCGACAAGCTAAACACATGAGACCAATTCCCTCCCCGATAGAACATTGTTTCAATGAAAAACACAAGAATAGCCAATTTGAAGCTGTTCTGGAAACTTGTTGCAATAATATAAATCGGTTCAGCACTCGCATCCGCTTGACCTTTGCTGACTGCTGCTTCCAACGTCAATTGTGTCGGGCAAATATCTTCAGCAGCATGAACAAGTTTTCAGAAATATTAATACAATCAAGAGAAAGAAGCTGTCAAAACTAAGGATCATTTCTGTGCACCACGTGAATCAAGTACTTTTCAGGGTAACATAACTACAAGCTAGAATGTACACTGACATAACTCCCTTTCAGTAAACGTTCATGATCTAAAGAATGCTTAACAAAATCACAAGAAATTTAGAGTACTTACATTTCTTCTTCTTCTCCAGTCTTCAGAGCATTCTTTGCAATAACCTGAAATGCATCTTCAATATTGATGCCCTCCTTGGCAGAAGTCTCAATGTAGGGAATATTCCCTTTCGAGGCACACCAAGCCCGGGCTTTTTTCTCAGATACCTGCGGGATTCAAATAAGACAGCAAAAAACCTTTTCAATCGAAAAAAAAGGTTTATAGCTTCAACAATAGAGTGATAATCTTCTGTATAGTAACAGCCATATTGGTTTATCATCCACTGCTACCCCTCCAGTAAATAATGTGACCAACCATTCATCTCATACCCCACCATTAAAGAGCAAGAACTATTGCAAAAGAATACAGTTATTAAAGGATTGCAAACACTTCTAATAAATGCAAACACTCCAACATAGTGGCTAACTATATATTTGTGTGTGTGTGTGTGTGTGTGTGTGTGTGCCCCTCCCAAGGACTGGCCTGCATCAAATGTTAAAAAAGGCGCGAGGAAAAAGAGGGAAAAGAAAAAGACACACATCAAAGCATGGAGAGATAGAAAAGGATAAAGGAGTACCACTCGACTATTTCCTCCATCCACATCGATCTTGTTACCAATCACAACAAATAGAAAGTTTTCTGGATCTGACGGACTTGCTTGCAGACAACTTTTCCAGTCTTGTTAGTATTTTCCATCTCCTCAGTTAATGAGCAAGAAGAGAAATAAAATCAGGATGATTAATCTTTCTTTATCCAAAAGCACCAAAGCTACTATTAACCAAATGAATTGCATGCAAAATCAGTTTTTGAACAACTAAAAAATTCAAACTCCTAAATTGCTATAACAGTGAATACTCAAACCGGAAGATTGACAATGCTAAGAACTAAACGTACTAAGGTACAGCCTACAAGTTTGTATTTCACATCCACAAGCGTTGAGCCCATGAAGCACTTCAGCTCTTTTAATTCATGGAAAAAGGGTCTTGGGAAATTTTTATCATCAATACATTAGAAGGAAATATAGTGGATAAAATTATATCAAAAATCTAACTGAAGCACAAAAATATATATGTTGTTCCTTGCAGAAATAATGGAGGTTTTTAAAGTGAAGATGAGTTCATTTAGTCAAAGAAACACCTATTCTTTCATAAAGTACGACAAACCCAATATATCCCCGACTTACCTGCAAAGAATTATTACATGGGCGGCGGCAGCGGCGGAGATGGGGGTAGCGGCAGCGGCGGCACGGCACCAGTGGTGATGTGGGAGCGACGACGGACGGAAAAAAGAAATTTAGTGAAGAAGACAGAAGGCATACAACGGCGACGAGAATGATCGGAGCGACGGCGACGTCGACTGTAATGATCGGCGCGAGCGAGAGAGAAAGAAACTTGCTCGCAGAAATGAAACGATCATGTAGAGATATGAAGAGTAGAGGAGGAGAAGAGAAATGAAACGTGTCGGAGAAGCTTTGTTGATAATTTTGAATTATTAAAAAAAAAGAAAAAATAAAATGAAATGTGAAAAAAAAAGAGGGAAATCATATGTGGTCGCCCACAATCGCTCACAATCGGTCGCCCATATTATCAACTCTTTATATATATATATTATTTATTATTCTCTATTATTATTCATAGATATTTCTAATATATTGGATAATATATATTTACTATACACGCTATTATTACTCAATAATCTATTATTAAAAAGTAATATATATATATATGCATATAATGATATTAATGGATTGTTATTTAGGTTTGAAAATTTTTAGTCATCTAAATATGTAAGAAATAGAATAGTAATATGATTTTTATTGAATAATAATTGTAATATTAAATAATAATAGTAATATATATATATATATATACACATTATCGAGACGGGTTCGGGGATGGGGTGCTATTACCATCCCTATCCCCATTTGATTCGGGGGTATAAAAATTTTCCCATACCCACCCATTTCGGGTTTTCCCCGCGGGGAAAATTACCATCCGTATATAATATCATAAGTTTATATTAATAATTTGATTAATTTGAGAAAATAATTAAAAATTGATGAAATAAATATTTAATAATTTTGATTAAATGAGATAAATAAATAGAATATGATTGTTAATTTTATACTTCAACACGAGCGATGTGACAACATTTACAGTTAAAACGTTTACTTGAACAAATATGTTATAATTTAATCCAAATATAAAAAATGATACAAAACGGATATGGATCACGGAAGCTTCCAATCCAAACTCGTTAAACCATGGAAGTCAGTCAGAACGGGTAGAGTTGAGATTTGACAAAGTGAATTGTTTGATTTATCTTTCCTCCTTGGTTCGCTCGATCACGCATCCCAACGAAAGATAATCAAGAAAATTCACCTCAACGTTTTGATACATTAGCTCTCCGAATTGATTTCATTCCAAGTATCATCCTTGAATCGCACTAAACAATGGAGAAGGTAAATTTCAGAACCCGTGTCTTATCGAGACACCTGCAGAACCACAGCCATCTCCGCAACCCCGCCTCCATCTCCACCTCACCATGCCTGAGTTACACTCCGCCGGAAGCATACGAGCAACCCGATTCATTCGACGTGAGTTTAATGAGAAAATTAATGGATGGCCACAATTTGGAGGACAGGGATTGGCTCTTCAACCTCATGGTGCAAAGCAACCTCTTCAATCCGAGGTTGAGGGGAGGAAAAGTTTTTGTTGTGCCGGATTATAATCAAACCATGGAACAGCAGAGGGAGATCACAATGAAGAGAATTCAGTACTTATTGGATCACGGGGTGTTCGACGGCTGGCTCACTGGGAAAGGTTTTGAAGCAGAGATGAGAAAATTTGCTCTTTTGGAGGTTATCGAGATTTTCGATCACTCTCTCGCTATCAAAATTGGTGTTCATTTCTTCTTGTGGTATGCTTTATTTTTCTCTTTGTTTGCCCACGATCTTTCTCGTTGCTCTTTTCATGATCGGTTTTATTGTTTGTCTGCTGGTAGCGTTGCTTCAACCTCCATAAAAAGTGTTTAGTTTATTTTATTGTGATGTTCATGATTTGTTAAACTTTGAAGAAACGCATTTTCGTGACAAACTTTGGGTGAGATGTCCATTCTTGTTCAGATTGGGACTTTTTTCCAGAACAAGAACCGGGCTATACACTTGTTATGGTGTGTAACGTTTATTAGAATCAGGTTGATCATTAAGCAATAGGAAGGGAAGATTTTTAAGTAGCTGTGTTGGGTTAATCTGTTAGATACATGTTCTTTTGAGTGTGTTGTCTAAATTGTTTGATTGAATTCTATCGTTTGCTCTCTTTTATTCCCATGTTTCGATTTCTCGATGTAATAATATGGTTCACTGAACACATGTAAATTGTAATTGCTATCGTTCAGGGGAGGTGCAATCCAGTTTTTCGGTACAAAACGACACCATGATAAGTGGTTAAAGGCCACTGAAAATTACCTGATCAAAGGCTGCTTTGCAATGACAGAGTTGGGCCATGGAAGTAATGTATGCAAAGTTTGTTTGAAGTTTTATTTACCCTAGAAATGTAATATATGTTTTGAAATCATCTTTCTTTTCATGTAATCTTACGCAAGGTTTTGATTCAATGTTGCCAGGTTCGAGGAATTGAAACTGTTACTACATATGATTCCAGCACAGGAGAATTCGTAATCAACACTCCATGTGAATCCGCTCAGAAGTATTGGATTGGAGGTGCAGCTAATGTAACAACTTTCTTATCATCTGTTTTGGGCAAATGAATGTTTGGTTATTCTTGGAAGTCTTGCTCAAAGATTGCTGCTAACTTATGATTTAATCCTTGATTTTTTTGTAGCATGCTACACATACAGTAGTTTTTTCGCAGCTATTGATTGATGGAGGTAATCAAGGAGTTCATGCTTTTATCACTCAGATTAGAGATGCGGATGGAAATATCTGTCCCAATATACGCATCGCTGATTGTGGTCATAAGATTGGTTTAAATGGTGTTGACAATGGACGAATCTGGTAGACAGCCACCCCTCTTTTGAAGTTAGTACAAATTTTGATGTTCAAGTTCATCTGAAAGCTTCGGCACTTGATACTTTCAGGTTTGACAATGTTCGTATTCCCCGAGAAAATATATTGAACTCTGTAGCTGATGTTTCTCCGGAAGGAAAATATCTGAGTGCGATACAGGACCCTGACCAGGTTAATAATTCTTCAAATGCCATCTTCCTTCAGAAAAATTAAGCAGTAAACTGTTTAATGATTTAATAAGGGTTCATACATGACTTTTCTGTTTCTTCTTGGATAGTGTAGGGATGTTTCCCCATGGGGCATCCTTGCTTCTGCTAATGTTTCTTCTTGTTCTACAATGATTTTTAAATAACATGTGCATCCAACACATTTAAAACTCCTAGATTTTCGCTGGCTGGTGTGTCTAATAGCTGTGGGAATGCAGAATTTTTGCTGTACAATGAATTTGCTAGAAATCTCTTTGTTGATTTCTTCTTGACCGAGCTTCAGTGCTAACTTTTATTCTGGGCTTTTGACATCACCATATATAGAATACATAAAAGGAGTACAGCTCAAATGTTTCCACAAAAACATTACAACAATTGTAATATAACAGTTACATGCTTAAAAATGAAGTTTTGCTGTTTATATGTTCCTGATATAACTTTTTGCTAGGAGTTTTGCTAATTGCATCGAATTGTTTTTAATTTACTCCAGAGGTTTGGTGCATTCATGGCCCCTTTGACATCTGGGCGCGTCACTATTGCAGCCAGTGCAATTTACTCAGCAAAGGTACACAATGCCTAGTGTTCGTCTTACATTCTTTTTAGTAAGGATGTAATTAAGCCTATCTTTTCGCTTCTGAGTTAATGTTTATGGTCTTTGGATTTTCTCTCGTCAGATTAGCCTAGCTATTGCTATCAGATATTCATTGACTAGAAGAGCATTTTCTGTTGGACCAAAAGATGATGAAGTTCTTTTGCTTGATTACCCAAGTCATCAGAGACGTCTTCTTCCTCTACTTGCAAAAACGTGAGAATATTGGAAACTAGATACTTTTTTTTTTATAATTTGTTTAATACCACTCAAATCATTTTGAAGAATGATATTAACTTTCAAGTTATTGTTTAAGCTGCCTTGATTTTTTTTTTTTTGGTCGTGCTGCGCTGCTCTTTTTTTTTGAGAAGCTGTTTACATTTTAGTACTGAAATCAACATTGATTGACAAGCACCACGACATGACTCGACATGTCTTGCCCCTTAGTTTAATCAGAAAATATTCTCTTTCGGCTATGATGTGTTTAACTTTCATACGTCATTGAAAAAAAGTTTTGAAATAATACTGTCAATGAAGTATTGAATTTTTATATCTTCAAGTTTTCTTTTGCATTGTCTTACAAGCTGCTCATTCGGGTTTTGCAGATATGCTTTGAGCTTTGCTGCTAACTACTTGAAGCTGCTATACATCAAGAGAACTCCTCAGTTAATTAAAACAATTCACGTTGTCTCTAGTGCATTGAAGGCTATTCTCACATGGCATAACATGCGAACTCTTCAGGTACCATGGATGATTGTGGTTGAGTTTCAATGTGGAAATAGTTTTCCCTGCTTACATATTATGGTTATATTGATCTAGGAATGTCGCGAGGCATGTGGTGGACAAGGATTGAAGACTGAAAATCGTATCGGCCAGCTGAAAGGTGAATATGATGTACAATCTACTTTTGAGGGTGATAACAATGTCCTTATGCAGCAGGTATACTTTTTATTGAACGTGGTTTAAAATATTTGAGATATAGTGTAATTATCTGTTGTAACTTTTAGTACCAGCAGAATTCTTATGGAAAATTTGACATTACAGGTTAGCAAAGCATTGCTTGCAGAGTATGTGATGGCTAGAAAGAGAAACAAACCATATAAAGAATTGGGACTTGGGCACATGAATAAATCCTCTCCTACCATTTCTTCTCAACTGACGGCCTCCACCATTCGGAGTGTCCAGTTTCAGGTAAAGATAAAGCGTTATCAGCTTCTTCTTCCTTGAGATTTCCTGATTTTTTAATTTTATTTTTATTATTTGCATTTATATCACCTGTAACAGAATGATATATTCTCCCTGAGAGAAAGAGATCTACTGATTCGCTTTGCTGACGAAGTCTCTAACTTCCAATCTCACGGAGAAAGCAAAGAGTCTGCCTTTAATGCGGTAATGGGGTTGTAGTTATGAGTTTGACAGAAATTACGGGCTAAATGTCCTCGTCTATTTCTTTCTGTTCCACTCTTAAATTCAGTTTTCCTCAGAGTTATCAACTTGCGGAAGATTTAGGACGAGCATTCTCTGACCGGACAATTCTACAGACATGTATAGAAGCAGAGAACAATACAACAGATGTGAATCTTAAGGTTTGTGGCAACCTTGACTTTCATTACTTTCATATACTGATATATGCTATATTTCTTACTTTTCGACTTCTTACAACTAAACATAGTATCAATATGATATGTGCCATTGAGATAGAATTGATCAATTTAGTGAAAGATTTGCTCATATTATAATATGTTCACAATGTATACAAAGTTGTCCTTGTGGCTTGCTCGTTTTCCTATTTGAGCTGCTGTTTAAATTCTTATGCTCTCACTTAAATCAGAATATTTATCTTCTATCAATTGGGTTGATGTTTTGCCGTTTCCCATGAGTCAACGTTTCTGGTACATGGCACATATTTGTAGTGGGACATATGATGTATAAATGAAACACTGCATTATTCTTATTTGGGCATACAATTATTTTCGCTCCCCCTTGGTATCCTATATCATGTCGTTTTTTTCGTACAAGGTGGATTTCCACGTAAATTCGTACAAGCAAAATACTTGTATTTGAAATCCATGCCTTCAAACCCTCAATCCTTGCTCATCCTATATTAATTTAGAGGGAAGAACTTGATATGGAGGGGGCATTTTATGTGGTGAATAATTTGAAGAATGAATTTGAATTGACACTCAGGTATTTCAGGGTCCACCCAATATTCATCATCCAAACATTTAAATGGATTTGATATACATGTATTATTTTCACACATATTTATGTGATAGGTGTACCCCAATAACAAATTTATTTTATACAAATACCCTTGTATCAATATTTATTGTACTTGCACGGAGCACATTCAATAGAATGCTGCTATCAAAGAATGTTTCTTTAACTTGGATTTTTTCTTTTGAAATGGCAGAAAATATTGGGTCTTATGAGAACAATGTATGTGTTGGTTACATTAGACGAAGATGCTGCATTTCTCCGATATGGTTACTTATCAACAGAGCATGCTGCCACAATTAGGAAAGAAGTCTCGAAACTTTGCAGTGAGATACGACCACATTCACTCGCCTTGGTCACGGCTTTCGGCATACCCGATGCTTTCTTGAGTCCTATCGCGTTTGACTGGGTTGCAGCAAACTCTTGGTCTGCAGTTGACACTAGCTAGCTCGTTGCGATTCTTTTCTGAATAATTAGATTTCATATCTGTGTTTGTGTCTTGTATCTATTAAGAATGTGACATATGAGTCTAAATAAACTAATGATTAGCGCACGATGCCATTTCTCAAATGAGGAGAATATACAGGATGGTGTCAAATAGCTTCAAGTTCCAAGAGGTGTTAATGGACGTCATGCAATGATACTATATGTTTTGTGTCATGAATAAAAGGCTTTACTTTCCACACATTGTAATGTTTATGTATCTTTTCTTTTCACACGTTCCTAGTAATAATATTAAATAGGAAAATGTGTCTTTGTAGACTCAGGCAGATATCCAGGCACATTAGTACTTAATGGATGAATCCAGTGTGGGAAAATACATGCAACTGTGTCGCGATATGGTGGAAAATCGTCATCTTGATTCTCAGACCCTTGTATAATGTGAGAACATGACTACATGAGTTCTGCTATCAGAGATTTTTTTCATAAAACTGATATCACTTTAACCATGAAGGATCATAATCTTACAGTGGCTCACACCCTTTACACGAGTATTCAGGTGAGACAAAAATCTAGTACATGGCAAAGCCAACTCTCTGGTGGTGCCTTTAGCACAAAGCTAACATCTTTGTTTCAGCATATAATTGGTCTTCCGGTGCAACATGTATAGCAAACAAAGACCGATAATTTATGCTTCCCGTTCCACCCTTACAATAAGGAATGTTTCAACATCTACATATGTAATATATATATATATATAAAACGTGAGTTGTCTGTCATAAATAGAAGCTTTTATTTTTCTGCCTAAACTTTATTTCTAAAAATAGTATAATAAATATTATAATGAAACTAATGCACTTATGAAAAAACAACATATTAAATACACGTATATATATTTGTAGAAACTAGCGATGAATTAATAATAAAACATTAAATGTCAATTCCAAGAGAGATTATTGATCTCATATACTTCAAATGTTTTGAAAGATGTTAATTTCAAAAGAGATTATTGTTTTGTCAATTAAAGATAGCATATTATTTCAATTTGAAGTTTGAATGAGATTAGAATTATACAATAATATATAAATTATCAATATAAAAAATATTACTAATAAAAATAATTATATAACACTGACATAAATCTATAATGCCGAGACAAATCAATCAACTTCCAACATTAACCCAAACTCTTTACATTATATTCAAATTCAAAATTTATCTCAGTACCTTGAAATTTGAAGAGCATTAAAAGTTTTCATTAGTTCCGTATTTTAATATCATAGGGTTATATAAAGTTCTATATAAACAATGCTTCTTTATCTGATACAAACCACATATTAGTTTGATATATAAAACAGAGCCAAAATACAAAGTCTATTTATAGAAACTAGCAATCAATAATAATAGTATTACTTCTCATATATTTGAGTTGTAATGGTAGTTGTATTTAAATATCGAATTTGAATATAATATAAGAAGTTTGAGTTAAACCACGTTTTAATCTGATACAACCATATTTTAGTCTGATACCATAACCAAGATACAATGTCTATTTATAAAAACTAAGCAATCGATTAATAATAACATGAATTAACAACTCTAAAATTTTAATACTAATAGTTATAATTACTATAAAAATTTAGATCAAAGAAGAAATAATGGGTTTTTAAATTCTTTTACTGCTCAACTCTCAATGATAATTTTTAAAATTGCCATGTTGCTACAGTAGCAATATTTATAGAGTATGACTCCAATAAGACCATTGTAACAAATTATCAACCAAAACGAGCACAAACATTTCAAGTACACAAAGTGCAAAATCAAACTCCTCAAATCTTGTCTATATCACTGCATCAACTTCACGCACAAATGAATATTTAAATTTGTAAGATACAGAATCCTCCAGTTTAACGAATTTGTAGTAATCAATATATTAGTTTTATTAAAGGTAAATCAAGGAGGCTTACCCATCATATATTTTCGCTTCAGCCAATCAAACACAATCTCACATACAGAATTACAAGTCCCAGAAAAAACAAGAAACTTAATATGTCGTTAGAGCCAACAAAAGGGGAAAAAGAATGTCAAAAATAACTCTACCTTTAGACCGATAACACGTATTTTTTCTCAAACAGACTCACAAACAAAAATGCTAGAATGGATCCTCTTCATTACATCCCGCAATCTGATTTACGTCAATCAAAACATCGATCAAAAGAGCTAACCCTGTTTAAATATCAAGCCTCGAACATACACAAAATTCCTTGAAATGATTTTTTTGAACACGTGTAGCTTTGATCAAGACCCCTGTTAGCTCAGTAATACACCGACCAAGTTCAGAGTTCACGTGTTTTTATATCCGCTCCTACATTATCTTCTGAACGATGAAGTTTCTATGCAGCAATTCCTGAAAAAAGGAGTTGAAAGAAAAGTGAGGTTATGAAAATGAAATTGGCATCCAAATTACATGTTTTATCAAAATTCAGTCACCAAGCTTATATAACTGAAATGACACAACGATAATGACATTCACAACATGCAATTGATTCCTAGAACATATTTGATGACATACTAAGACTTCCTCATATTATTCATTGATATACCAGTGATTGCCTGACAATAACTTCATCATGGGATATGCCAGGTTCTGTTCTCTAACATCTTCTCCCATTTCCGAAATTGAAACCAGACATAGTGAGACATGCATCATCATTTACATTTTCTTTCTCCAAAACGTTTCTCCCCTCATTTCCATGTCTATCAGTATCATCATTATAATTAATTTACTTTTCTGCTACATCCCAAAATTACTTCTTTATTATGTCATAATATGAAAGTACTCCACATGCTATTATTCAATATCACTACTCCAAGAACAAGGTATCCTTCCTGAGCAATCTCCTTGAAAATTATTTTATTCCAAATTCAGAATATACTTTCTTCAGATTCTACAGTTCTTGTATAACATGACGTCTACAAACATAGCCTTGAATTTTCTGTGGAGAGTACGAAAGTTGAAAATCTAAGATGCTTCTACATTTTGGGATGCCAAGATCATGATGATATTATAAAAAGAATGTCAGTTGCATGAACAATCACTCTTAGATTCATGAACATGTTCTTCCCTTAATTTGTGAATAGCTATAATAAGAGGCTGCAATATCTGAATTCCTGGCCATAAATCAAATGTCATCGTTCTTTTTGATATTCTATTTTCTGTCATGTCCAGAGAGAAATCAAATATCTTAAGCATCATCGCTAATCTTACTTTCTTTAAGCAAAAAGACTAATCTGCAAAGAGTTCATAACATTGCATGTCTCCCTAGGACTTCATGTCTATTACGATTGAAATGATTGCAAAACTTGAATGCAGGAGTCAATATGCTGCCATAGCAACAATGTTAAGAATCATAACATATTAAAATGCGACTTACAATCTCCACAAAGTTTCTATAGATGAATGAGAAAAGGTAGAAAGTCAATTTTAGACTTTTGAACTTCCGGTTATTTCCACAAATGACAAAATCAAAATATTTTAAAGTTATCAATACTTTATCGTGTACTACGCTACTTTCACACTGTTGAGAATGGATAACAAGAAAGTAACTGTTGTGATGATCTCCGAGATCTGTATCAAGAAGGCATTCATTTCTCACATGTCCAGCATTTCTAGAAAAAAAAAGTAAAAGAAATTGCACCACTAGTCAAATTCAGGAAACGCAAACTCCGCAACTTAGGTAACAAGTATTACCTCTACTGGATTGTCTACTTGGAATGTCATAGCTCACCCCAAAATCATCGGAATCCTTAGCAGTGACGTCTTCTGAATTTCCAAGAGCATAATCAAACGGACCAGAATTTTCCAGTTCAGAACGGGTAGTTTGCCAAGTTGGATCACCATAAACGGAATCACCATGGTAAAAGTCCCCAAAATTAGATCCTTCATACCCACCACCTGATGCCGCAAACGATGATGTTGTAGCTACACCAGCTCCACTGTTTCTTGCAAACCCTCCTGCACTCAGTGTATAACTGTTTTCTCCACCTCTATAGCTGGCATTTCCACCTCTGTAGCCAGAAGAATTGACCCCAGGAGCTGGAGTAACAGGAGAGGTGCCCCAATTGACCCCATTGTTTCCAAAGACTCCGAAAACACCATTTCCAGAACCAAAGTAAGAACCCGAGCTAGTATTATTTGGGGAGGTATTTAGGCCACCATTTCCCCATACATTTCTTGATGATGAGTTGAAAACTGAATCTCCTCTGCTGCTGCTTGTGTTGTAACCAATTGGAGTATTGTACCTACTCTGATTGCTGCTAAAATATGGGTTAAGAACACGGCCATATCCTAGGTTTCCACTAAAGTTAGAACCCCCTCCAAAGCCAGTATTTGACCCTTGCTCCACATTCATTCCCAGTCCATAAGTGGGAGAACCAAAAAAAGAGAAACCAGCCCGAGCATTTGCTATTGAATTGTATCTGCCATCCATTCTTAATCCATAACCTCCAACTGGGTTAATATTATATCCCTGGCCATAGTTATTGAGGAAGTTGTTGGCTCGGCTTAATCCATAGTTGTACCCAGGAAGAGGGCTCCGGCTAGGACCTGGAGACAATTCTTTTGGAACTGCTCGTTTTACCTCAACCATCTTACCGTTGAGTTCATGAAAGGTTTTGTGCAACACTCTATCGACTGCCTCCTCAGAGTCATAAGTTATAAATCCAAAACCTCTTGGCCTTTGAGTGTTATGGTCATACATCACTACAACATCTGTTACGGTACCAAACTGATCAAAGTAAATTTTGAAGTCACTCTCGGTAACTGTAGATGCTAATCCTCCTACAAAAATCTTTTTAGTGCGTCCGGGCCCTGGCGATCCCTGGGTGCTGCCACTGTTACGGTTTACTAAATGTTGATCATCTCTCGGAACAGCTTTCTTTGCTTCCACCTGAAAGATGAAAAAAAAGAGTAGTCGAAACAGTGAGACAACATCCGTTCCTATCATCACGTGCATGAAACTTTACCAAAGAAGTGCAAGAAACAATCTACTCACCATAGATAATAGCTAAAACTTACTATCAATCGATTTTTACACAGGTGTTACACTTTTTAGCTACATAAATAAGTAGTGCTGGCAATGCAAATTCAAGCATTTTAGATGTTCAATAATTGCTGCATATTCTATCCAGCCAACTTACAGTTCGTCCATCAATTGTATGCTTCTCCTTGACAACTCTTTCAGCAACTGTAGGATCGGCAAAGACAACAAAACCAAATCCACGAGCACGACCGGTGGTTCTATCTCTCATAATCACTGCCTCCACCACTTGTCCATATGCTCCAAAATATTCTTTAAGCCGATCCTCATCAGTGTCCCACGAAACCCCACCAATGAAAAGCTTACCTTGATCTGTCTCCATCCTTTCTGCAATTTCATGTGCATTTACATCAATGCTCAATTGTCCTCCATCAAACCAACAATCCATAAATGGGAAATTCACAAAGAAAAACAACCAAATCAATATAAGCTTACAAACGATTCAATTACAACAAATACTGATTAAATCGAGAGAAAGGCATCTCATCCTGTGCAATGCTCGAATCAATTCATGAGATAATTTGATGCAACATAAAACATTAGCTCCATCGAAATACTCAGAAGATGATGGCCGCATAACTTCATGAATCCAACAATCCCACATACAATCAATCAACATAGAAATCCAATAGATCCAAAGGCAAACGTAAACCAACAAACAAGAAGGAAAAAAAAAAATCAGACCTTATCCAGAGAATCAGGCAGGAACCCAGTATCAACCACTGACAAGATATCAACTGGGAAATGCTGGATTTAATATCAAAAGATTGGATCCTTCATTCATCGAATAGAAGACCGTACCTGCAATACTGCAAACAAAAATTTCGCACAGATCAGAAAGAACCCACAAATAAAAATCAATCAAAAATGTTTGATTCATAATCAGATAATCACCGTTAAAGGATGAGGAAGAATTGGATGAAATCAAGATCTAATGAGAGGAATATTAGTATAAAATAAAAATACAGAATTTGCTCATCCTCTCACTTTCTTTTTCTCTCACCAATGGTCCTCCTCTTCCTCTCCTTTTTCTTGTTTATTCCACTCCTTTTAAACTAAATCAAAAGAGATGGAGATCTTAGCTGATACAAGGAGATTTTATGTAATAACGATAGCAATATTATTGTTATTATCATTATTTTTATTATTATGTAAAAATTTATTGAACGACAGATAAAAGCTGCGATGTGTTTATAGGATTTTATGACAAAATTGTCTGGTGCAGGAAAATCTGAAGCCAGAGGTGGATTGATGCACAAGATGGGAGTTTTATTTTCCATTTTCCAACATATGGTTAATTTCTTACATTTCAATGTATAATTTAAATTTGGAAATCACATATTCAAGAACCTCAATACACAGTTGAATAGATATAGATTTAGTAGTATTATAGTTAAAGAACAATAATCCATTGGTAGAGCGATCGAATCATGACGCTTGAATTGCTATATATTTTAACATATTTGAGTTGCATTGTTACCACCAGTTATATCTTTTGGTACCTCAATTTGTATCAGACTCAAGATCACGGACTCGATTCACATACCGTTAGGAGCACAATTATTGATAATGTCGAAGTGCAATAATTGTCTATGTTAGTTAGAGTGATCGAACCGTGTAGTTTAAATGAGTTAAGTTGTACTGTTACCACCGGTTATAGCTGTTAGTAAATCGGTACACCATCGGTCATACAATTATCAAATACATATAGATATCGATATGGATATTTATCTTTTTTTCGAAACGGGTTTAACGTACTTCTGTCTATATAAAAAATATATATATCCAATATTACATTATAACAATGAAGATCATAAGAATGGGGATTAAACCAAACATTAAAGTATACCAATGAAGAGTAGAAGAAGAGGATTAAACCAAAACCTGCTCTAAAATTCGTAATAAGTCTATCTATTAAACTATATCTATTCACATACAAATAAATGCTTAACTGATGAGCTCATTGATCTCTACTAGTTGAATAACAAAAATCTATAACAATATTTGTGAATCATTAATCTTCAATACTCAATGCATCATTTATCACTTCATTTCCAGCGCTGAGTTAGAAATAACTCGATGCTATAAAATTAGGAAGTTATTATACATAATCGAAATGGCCAAGTTTTTTGAAATCTTAATTGTAGAGTCTCATTTTCCGCCAACTTACATATATTTGAAGATGAAAATATGTGCTTTTGTTTAATAGAAATTTATAAACTACTATTATAGAAACAAAAAGAATATTTGAAACATTAGTATTAGGGGAACCGTGAAGATGGAATAGCTTGGAATGTATGAAAAGACCTATAATGGGTTGAATATTATTTTCCCTAATACTATTTTCTAAAAATAAAAAAATATATTATTTTTGTATATAAAGGGGGTGGAGGGCCTACATTTTGTTGGATGAGTTCAAGGTGTCTTCTTCCATCCCACAAAGTTGAGATTCGTCTAACTTTAGCCTATGTTAACCAACTAATATGCTGCTTGTATTGGAAACATCATTGTATTCTATAGCTTCTCTTGGAAATTAGAAAGTCATTATTTCTCTTAATTTCTTTCTTATGTATTTAATTCTTTCTTAAAATTGGCGTTGCCATGCAATTCAAATATTATAGATAGATCAATGAAGTTATTTCTCAACCATAAAAATAATGTTTCACGCAATATCTTCTTGAAAATCGTAGCTTTACGGTTCACATGAAAATCCAACAATATGTGACAATAACTTTGATCATATAACTAAATATATAACTATACAATTTAGAGGACATTTTCATTCGCTTTTGCAAAGGGGAAAATGTTATATAATTACAGATGTTGGAGTTATGCATGGATTATATAAAAAATTGATAGTTTAGGTGACAACTGATTGAAGGCAAAAGAGAGGATATTTAGTCTACCAAACGTGAAATAAAGTTAATCCTGACAACTTGATAGATAAAATGAGATTCTTATCAAACAACTGAAGAAGTCAATACCACAAGGAACCCCTCCCCAGATAAACAAATTTTCAATCTTTGCAGTAAACTGAAAATGGAAGAAACATCATCAATCAATGCAACTCAAGATGTGATCCAAACACGAAAATCATGCGGAAGGGGAAACTATTACATAGACTAAACTATAAACAAAAACCAAGGTCATACGATTAGATCACTTGCTAACTGCTAGCATTATCTAAAAACATTCTTCTTCGTCGTCATCATCACTTAGTCCATCAAAAAATGGATCTCTAAGAAGATCAGCAGCTGATGGCCTAGCTCTCGGCTGAGCCAAACATTTCTCGATAAATGCTTTCACCTCCGGGTCCTTGACTTTATTCATGGCCTGAGGCCTCACACCGGAAGTCACCTTTTTGTATATCTTGGCAACATTGTCACATTCTGTGTAAGGTAATTCAAGAGTCACCATCTCAAGCAAGCACATGCCAAATGAGTATATGTCTATTAGCTCGGTGTAGTTTTCCTCATAGAGCTCTGGTGCCATAAATTCTGGCGTCCCAAGTAACGAATGTGCTGAGTGGTTTTTTCCAACTATTGCGGCCAAGCCCAAGTCGCCGATTTTCACCTATTTAAGGGAAGTAATGTTAAAGAGTAAATTAGCATCACATGATTAATTTGAGAGAAATGAATATTTAGCTAAAGGGAGCGAACTAAGAATGGCAAGCACATAAAAACCAGATCTTTTCGCAAACTGAAACGGTCACCGAATTCACGTGGAACAGACCAAATACTATACATATAATATCTTTGTTTACCATGAATAGTGAGATTTCCAAACCAAAAAGAAAAAAGTAAGACCAGTATTTTGTGCATTTTTTGGTGATCCTTGCATATGCTTTCCAGTAACCATTCGAATAATCATAATCAAACTCAAGAGCCCGAAAATTAAGGAAAAACAAGACAAATTAATATATACCTGCCCGATGTTTCCATTAATAAAGACATTGCTACAATTGAGATCCCTGTGAATCACACAAGGCTCATGGGTATGCATATAGTGCAAACCATTAAGAATTTGCCTCGACCACTTCTTCAGCGCCTTAACCGAAACTTGCTTGTGTTTCTTCCTATACTCCCTCAGATTCCCCGAGGTACACACCTCAGTGATAAAGTTCAATGTGTTCCTCTTTTCATCTCGCCAGACCGAGTACAACGAAATGATGTTCTTGTTCGTCAAGGTCTTCAATAACCGAACCTCAGAATACAGTCGGTTTATCATAGCTTCATCTCCACAGAAATTTCGCAGTTTGACCTGGTTCCATGCTACCTCTATTCCTTCCTCTTGGTCAAATGCTCTATAAACCTTTTTCACCGCCCCAGACCCAAGAAGCTCGCTATACCGACCATATCTACCTGTGGGGTCGACTTCAACAAAAGACTCCCTATCTGGATCAGAGAGATCAGAACTCATACTAGGCATCTACAGAAGAAGATCCTAAGTTACATATCAATTGAATATGATAAACATAACAGGTTTGTTTAAGAAATTTGTCGACTTCTTTCGCAAATCATTAGAGAAAATCAACACAATCCCAGATCGTTTCAAGAAACAATTGATTCATGTTTCACGAAACATCACATGTATATTTATTTATACCGTATCATCAAAACAATACACTGATTTCTTGCCGTATTCCACAACCCAAGAAGCAAAAGCAAACACAATCCCGGAACCCACAATCCCCATTGAACAAAAAACAAAAGCGACGGCAAAATCTTACATAAAACTCCAAGCCCTTTTGTGAGTTCTCTGTTCCGTATGAATGAAGGAAACCACCACCTTGCCCGGAAGTTTTCGTGCGAAGCATTAAGGCAGGGAGAGAGGGAGGCTGCGGTATTTATAGTACCAGCTCCGGGGGTTTAGTTGACTGTGGTGCGGAAACTGTAAAGCTCTTCTTGGACTAGAATAAATAATAAAGAGGTAAAAGTCTAAACCAAGAAAGTAAAATCCTATATAATAATCCCATAAAAGCTGAAAAACAAAAAGAAACGTGTGAAGCTCAGATTTCTTTAATTTTTTGAGACAATTTTCTATTATCAAAAGTAAGATAAATATTCCCTTAAAAATAATGATGATAATAATATAAATACCAATGTTTTCGACAACGTACCGATAATCGAACCGATCTAGCTATTAAAAGCGGTTCAACCAATTCAACGGGACGGTCCAACCAGAATATAGTTTATTAATAAAATATTAATATAATATAATGAATAATATTTTTTAAATTTTTAAAAATCTTAGAATATTTATAAATAGATAAAAAATATTTTATATTTTCAAATTTACTATTAATTATTTAAATATATAACAAAATATTAGTTTTATATTTTAAAGTAATTAGAAAATGAATTCTTTCGAAAAATATATCGGAAATCGGTTCGACCGGTTTGTGGTTTTGATCGGTTCGACCGGTTCTTGATCGATTTTGATCGGTCAAATCGGTAAACGGTTCTTTTACATGTTACGGATCGGACCACCGATCGGTTACCGCTAGATCTGGTTCGATTCCGAAAACAGTAATAAATACATAGATTAGAAAACATAAATGTTGTCTCATGTGTGCACCGAGTGAGATAAATATTGAGATGGGTGACCTCCTAGAAAGTTCTCATTGTCAAGCTACTTAAGTTATGCCGTTTGATCTGATTGGCATATAGACTGTAAAAATATGTTTCACATCTTAACGGATAATACTATACTCGAAATAGGGCGACGGTAGGGGAAGCGTAAAACAGCATCAACAAGTTTAGACACATAGTTTTTTAAACCTTATGGGCTAACGGCTCAATCAAATGGACATAACATGCATTCTACACCGTCATATTAATATGGAATTAAAGTTATAATTTGGCTAACGTAAGCTCCAGCCAAGTTAGAGCTTTGTTCCAACAAATTTTTTGTATGAATTATTAATAACTAATATACAAATGAATCAAGACAATTTGACCCGGTTCCATCAAATATTAGTATGAAAATCAGAAATAATTTTCTACTGTTCGAAACAAATTATAAGGAATACTGATTTATATTAGCCCGTTTAATTGTCTCGAGAAGTAATCGTGTGAAAGTGTAAGCCTCGTTTTTGTCTTTGAGAAGAAATAATTTTCTACTCTTATGAACCAAAAAAGGAATTGTATAACGCAAGTAATATTTATTTGACCAGTTTCATTCTGCACACTAATTCTACATTTAGATTTTTATTATTTTAAAATGTTTTAAGATAATTTATACATAAAACTATGAACAAATTCGTATTATTTTATTAGAATCTGAAATTGATTTTGTATTAAATTTAAGAACACATTGTATATGTGATGGAAAAAGCTAAATTCTTAAATGATCATAAATATATTATTCTAAAATTGCAGAAGCATTAAAGACATATGGTGAGTAAGGTACAGTTAGAAATAAAAACTCATTTAGAAAAATAATTATTGATTTAAGATTCAATTATAGATTATGCAATCAAATTTGATTTGATTGCTCCAATAGATAATAGTATGGATACTTTAATTGATTTGGTTTATACAAGTAAAATACCGTGCGTAAATATCCTATATAATTTATTTTGTATAGATATAAATTTTTAAGTCCACAAATTTTATTTTTATTTTTTAAAAATGGAAATTGATATGTGGATAATATGATTCATTTACCTTTCGAATGAAATCTTCATTTTGTTACAAATTATATTTATATATACAGAAAAACTGTTGTTTATTATATAATGCTACAGGGTTATTATTTATTATTTCTCTTATAAATATTGCGATTGGGAATGGTTGTCCTGGGTGGCTATGTACAGTTTTGTTGATCATTTGTAGATTAAATTTGTAGATTACGTGAAAACCCTAAAATTTGCCATTGGAATCAAATCTGCACCAAAGAGGCAATTCCTCAACTATACGCGCGCCTGAACAAAGATATCTTGGTAAGCGTTCATTTGTCTATCTGAAATGATGTTTTCTATAGATTGGTAGGTTGATTATAATGGTGCGAAGTGTTACATTTTGGTAATGTCCGTCGATATCGTGGGATCTGGTAAAAACACATTACCGCAAGTTTTGATCTTGGAGTTTGTAGCTTTTAATTTGTTTATTCCTCACCATGTTTGCCTGCTTCTTCTGGCTAGCGAGCAATTAATAGTTGTTAGCTGCATGCCAGGTACTTGATGAATTTCATTGGAATAATTTTGATTAGTGATAGCAAAACATTTTCTTGATACTGTTAGGATACCACCTACTCTTTTTCAGATTCTTTATTGTTTGATTCTATGATATATGGGGGCTTTGGAATCTACCGATTTTCATACGGTGGAATATAAAAGTGCTGCTGGATTTGTGGCTGGTGGGCAAAGGCAATGTTACCTAAACTATTCTTTTAAAAAACTCTATTAGGACAACCCGTGCGTGTGAACCCTTTTCCATTTCTTATTCATGTGTAATGTTAGTCATGATCCATTCGATCTTCTTGTCTAGTTTGATGCGATAAAATTACTTCTACTGGGGATATTTGAAAGCACTGAACATCCAATGGTGGTGTGCTTTCCGTCCACACCAAAGAAATTGGCAGCAACTGTAGCCTTCTTCCTTGCTGGTGGCTCGTTGTTTGCTGTAGGCTTGCATTTGTCATATGTAAATGCTGCTCCTCAACAAGCTCGGATCAAAGCTCGAAGCGACTTTGTCAAACAGCATTTTAGAAAGAAACAAGGGAAGTGATGTGAGTATTGTTTGTTGATTGACAAGGCCATCAGTTATCCCACTTATTGTATGCTTTGAGAGAAAATCTTGGCAGTTCAAGATCCGTAGTTTATTTAAAATTTCAATGTATTTTAGTGGTTGCAAACAGCCGTGGCACTTTTTTTGGAAGTACACTAAACGTAGCCATTTTTCCATTTACTCGATCAGTGCTCGAGCCTTCTCTTTCACAGGTCAAGCAATTTGAACAGGGAAACTATTGATATCTTTGGAAATGAGTGTTTGATCTGATGTTCACATCAACGCTTAACTATACCTCCAAGCGTACACATCAGCATGCAGTCACCTAATGGGGTTAATGAGATGGTGCAACTCACGTTCCTCTTCTCAATATATGGGGTCCCAGCATCCTTGCATAGCTACAATACATTGATTGAGATCCCAAGCCACTAATGCAGACTATGGGGTTTGAGGATTGGTAAAAGGCTTCAGCCACCCGCCGAACTAGTACAGCAGCTCGACAGTCACTTGCACGGTTCAGGTGATCATGGGTACATTCTTCAAGAAGCCAATAAATGCTTGCTGTGTTGTGGCATCCAAATTAGTGATGGAATACTTCCTAAGGTCAGAAAACTGATGGTACTATTGTATGTTGACATTTACTAGAACTAAGTTATCCTTCCATATCCATAAATAAGTCAAGTATGTTCATGTTAAATAATCTACTGTCCTACAAAATTTCTTTTGACGTTTACCTCATTACGTGTCCTTCAGAAAAAGTTTGATGTTTGCCTCGTTATCTGACATTATGTTTTCGGTTTTAACAATAGTTTATCATAAAATAGTTATTTCTTGTCCTTGACCTTTATTAGCTGATGATCCTCAAAGGTGTAGTAGCAGAGAAGGGAGAAAATTTTCAAAATATTTGAATCGAAGTACGAAGGGTTGATTGAAGAATGAGATCATCCCAAGACTGAGCCGAGAAGTAGGTGCTGCTCATTATTTAACAATCTTTTTCATTATTTGACAATCTTTTTATGCGTAAACAATTTTTTGAAATTTTCATCATACACATATATTTATGTATAAATATAATTTAAAATATGTATCACGAGATATGGGTTACATTATTACATTACTGTTAACAAAAAAAAAATTGGTTTACACAAATAATTTGCTACATAATTCGAACCCTTTGCAGACACGAGAGACAATATTCAGTAAAAGATCAACTTTAATTGTTTAATCTCTAGTTTAAAATTCGCAATCGATTTTTCCCTGAAAAATTCACACTTCCAAATTCCCACACAATTCTACTTATGCTAAGTTAAATAACATATATTCTCCCTCGGCGGTAGTTGCTGTAACTTCTTGCAGCCTGAGTGTCGACATGGAAGTTTGAAATTTCATTTATATAGAAATTCGAAAAGCACGTACCGACAACAGTATCAATTCACACCAAAATAAATAACTAACACAGAATTTACAATGGGAAAACGATCCACAGTGGAGGAAGAAAAATTAACATCCATGATCACACATTACAGCCCAGTTCCCTACCTAATTAGAAGAATATATTGGCCAAAAACCATAAATACCTACAAGATCGACGGAAAGGAGAAATGATCATCCGAGTAAGAAGCTCAGCAATACGAGAGATATAAAATGGGCAGGGTCAGTGCATAATCTCAGGCCAGCACAAGAGTTGCAACAACAGTAGCAATGACACTCAGGACCATGCTGGCAGCCACAGAAGACTGCCCATTTCGTGGGGAAATGGTCGGTCCAGGTGCCGTGGAACCATCACTATTGTTCACGACCGGGGGCTTTACGGCAGGAGGTAGAGGAGGCCTAGCAATGTCGCTGTCTGTTAGGACTGCATTTGGAGCCTGAGCTGGAGGTAGAGTCGCCATAATTGGGAGAAGGCCTCCCGGCTTGACTGGAGTCATGTACACAGGTAAATCTTTATACCCTAAACATCTGTTTCCTGTAAACCGCACAAATATGTTCAATTCAAAGTGGAAGAAATCTCAATCTAAAGTGACTGCTATAGTCAAATAAAATATAGATTTGGCAAAGCAATAATAATGAACTTTTAGGGATGTACAGTAGAACATTCCATTAACTCGGGTTACGCGAGAACAAATATGAGATAGTTCCTAGCAGAGTCTACATTATGCAGTCTCACATACATGGGTGCAGGGATGCCAGACCATGACAGATTCTAATAGCATGAGAAGCAGTAACAAGTTTTCAGAGTTTCAACAGGATCATGATTACAGCAGGGATCATACATTCAGACTTACAGTTGCTGCATAATATATTCGCATTATCTATTTTAATCATAAACTCTAGAATGCCACGATATATATATATAGTCCACGCGCGCGCCCATTGTAGCCGCCCACATTATCAAGTTTTTATATATATATATATATATATGAATCAATTTTATTAAATAATTTAGAACAATCGTAATCATAATGTTTATAAGTAAATGCTAAGAACATGAAGCAATATATAAGCATTTACTTCCGATGTCTGTATCCGATATAAATATGATGGGATATGAAAAGTGATATGTTTTCTTGAACTCGATAAAATGTAACATGATAAAACTACAACCTCGAAATAACAAAAAGAGGAGGAAGAAATATGAACATTTAAGGTTGAACTTACTTCTGTATTTAGCAGCAGTGGCAGGAAAATCGGAGATGACACCATTAATCCCCATATAAGAAACATATTGGTTTGTCTCCACGTATGCATCAGAGAAGAAGTCCCATGGTTGAGATATAAACTCATTTCGGAATAACTGGACATAGACGGGGAGCCCAAAGGCCTGCAATGTCGGAACAACATTTGTTTCACCCATGAGAAAGGCCGAATCAGTCGGAAAGACAGATCTTTTACTGACGACCACAGAGCTAGCAAATTTCTTTATCTCCGAAATGGTTGAGTTCAAAATGTCGCGAACATCCTCATCAACTTCGTAAACAAGTTCATATCCACTGCTGCTTTTGAACTTCTTTAGCACAGAACTATCGCTAGATTTTATCATAATCCTCTTGCCTGTCTGATTGCTGTAACCAGATTTGTTCAAAGTATCCAAAACTGCATCAGTTACACTTAGTCCCTGGTTCTCAGATAAATATGCAGCATTCTGCTCAAAGAAACAAAAATGAAATGTCATCTTTCTCAGAATCATTGCCACATAGAAAAGTTTTCTACTTAGAGTGGAAAGTCAAAGTGAAATTATTGAATAAGAAAAATAGTAAAATTGAAGTCATTCAACCCCTCCAAATCATGTTATAAACCCACAATAATGATAGTTTTAAATTTTAATAAATTCATAATAAAATAGGCACCAGCAAAAGAACAAAGACGTCAAGACAATAGTTAGGTTTTGGAAAAAAATAGAAACTCTTCAGAGCAATAAAGCTTAACAAAAGATTGTGCTATACTAGCTATGTTAAGAGTAGATGTCCAACAATTCAACTTATGGCAGTGAATTTGTAAGATTACTTGGTGGAACAATTTATTAATGTAATGAGAGTTTTATTTCACACAAAATATCTGTATACCGATTGATAAAGACCTTGATGTTCCTATAACCTATTTTAAGTGTTAGTTTGTGCGCATCGTGGAACAAATTGCTCACTGACTGCATTTCTAAATTCGTTGCAGGTCTGAAACATCTGAGAAGAAGAATATCAACTTGCTCTCTAGAGATTGTTTTTATATTTCTATGCTTGAATCCAATGGATGTGTTAAAACAAATATCCAGATCAGCACAAATTAGATCAATTACACTCACCTCTATGCTGATCAAGACTCCAGATACAGAAGATGCATTACTTGCAAGTGCCAAAAAATCAGATAGCTGCATCAAGTTCCCATCGTTCTTGGCTCTTGGATTTCGGAACAGCGAGAAATTTGCATAAGGATTGGATATAGCAGCTGAAATTCAAAGAAAACATGTATTGAAGCAAATTCACATGCAGCTTCTATGAAAACTAAGACGCCTGATATATTTGGATATGCTAGTAACTGGAAAATCTTATAACTAGTAGAAGTTAATACAACTGAAGGGTGAGCATTGTCTTGATGAAGCATCATATGCTCCTCGGATCTCAAATCTGGAGCGATTCACAAACAAACGGATTGCTGTTTCAAGGTTGTAACTAAGTTCTGTCTGTTTTCACTTCATGGGAAAACATTTACATATCTGACGGTTTGAAAACCAACTCGCAAGCTTATTATTTCGAAGTCAGCAATTCTGTATGCAAGTCTGTATAATATGTATTATATCATGTTAACTTGCAGTAATAAATAATAATAAATCAGTTCGAGTTCACTTACGCTTCAAGCTCTGGATTTCACTCCATGTGAGATTATAAGCAAAAATCCCATTTGTAATACCAAGTATTGGGTCAGTTTTTGCAAAACTACTGAAATTTGACTCAGCAACATTTGTCCTGTCTCTGAGGTTGATAGATCCCAAACAAAAAGGTATCCCATCATTCGTTATTTGAACAGGACAGTCAAGAATATCAACACCATCTGATACAGCTTTGTTATATGCCTTCTCAGTACAACCAGGATAGTCTCCACTTGCTCCCTCAGATGAGATTATCGAAATATTTGCTGAAAAATAATTGCAGTTGGTAAAGCCATGTTATCAATAAAGACCTCAATACTTGCGGAAGCATTATGCAAAAACCAAGTGAAATCTAGCTAGGACATTCTCAACATATTAGAGAAATGCAAGTATAAAGGCATACCTCGGAGTGCTGCATTTTTTCCCATGTGTGAGAAGCAATCTGCAGCGAGAAAAGCATCCAGCACCAAAAGAGATGATAAGTTTACAAAATTTGGAGATGAAAATTTAATGTTCTAGATAGTCGAACCACGAGCATCACCGATTTTGAGATTTATTTGTAAATTCAATTCAGTAATAACAAAAAAAAAATTCTTAACAATAGCTGCCTAGTGCTTTAAAATCAAGCAAAACAAACAAGAACCAAAAAATAGATTAAATTTTGAATTCGATTCAAAGCACAAACCCTAGGTATCAATAGAAAGTATAGAATAGAGGAAGACTTTTAACTTTGATAAATTCCTTAAATTAGAATTTCAAACCCTAATATGACAATTTTTTAGCTCGCTTTATCTCCATGCAAATTGATATTACACGGCATTGATTTCTTCTAAGCCATAGGTATTAAATTCCTTGAATGGTTGTGCATTATGTTTCTCCATCATCCAAGTTGCAGATCACGTTAATACAAAAATACTCTGTTTCATAATTTGTTCAACAAATAAGTTTATCAGGAAAATAGCAACTTATCAAATAATTGTACCAGATAGACCTGTTATGCAATTGAAACAAGAGCCATCTATTGGAAAATGCAGTTCGTCTCACTTTCTTCTATTCAATTTTTAGGCTTGTTCTGCTACTAGATCAAAAGTAGGAATGCAATTCGTCCCAGGTGAAATTACTAAGAGAGTACATTAAAAACTTCAAACTGAATCCCCATTTAGATAAAATGAAATATAAGTGGAGAACACCTAAAAATATTTCCAAAACCCTGATCACGATGAATAAGCGATGCACTTCGAAAGCAGGATCATGGGCCATAAATGCAGAAGTTGAGATAGCAGATTATGGTTTTACGTGAAAGTTTTCCTATTGTTGAGCATGTGAGCTAAATGAATAAGGATCTTTTCAGAGTCTTTATCTAATGCACTTTCTCTTTAACAACATCATACACAAGTTGCATGAGACTATTTCTTACCTATGGCTGCAGATGGAGTGATTGGATAGTCAGACAGCACACCATCAACCGAAAACTGCCCATTGTCAATATAGGAGAGATACTCAGCCACAGGATCGTAGCTGTAGTTGTAAGGGAAAGATGCATCATTTGCAAAATTGGATGCATAAACTTCAAGACCAGCTTTGTGAGCTTCCAGCACAAGAGGGTCAGATTTCGACGACAAGTATAGACTGTTGTCCACTGGCCATATGTAAGACTTAGGAACAAGAATTCCTGAGGCGAAGGTTTTAATAAGTGTAAGATTATTCAAGTAGGAGCCATATGTTTGATTGGTTGAAGGCTCCACATCATCACGCCCCAGAAGTTGAAATATGAGCTTAGTAGGCGTTGATCTGAATCCTGGTGCAATACTTCTCAGGAAGTTCACCTCAGGTGACGAAATATAATTAACAAGCAAGCTTCTAGAAAGAGAAGTAATAAAGCTTCTCATACTCAGATTATGCTGGCTGAAAAATAAATCATGCTGCACAAGGTTTTGTTGTGAAGTGAAAATAATTAGAACTTTCAAAAAGTAATATTAAATTATACTTGCAGTCAAGAATGATTCAATTTAGTGTACCTGAATATTTAACCAAATTCCTGGTGGATTTGTAAGGTTAACCACACTATCAACTGTAAGAATTGGCATTTGCCCACCATCGAAATTTGGAGGCCGAGAAAAAATCCTTTGTATCACTGTCCCATGTATCAAAGAGTCTCTTAAAAACTTCAACATCTAACTTACGAAGACATAACTTAATACTTCCACTATGGGATAAACCTTTGGCGTAGAACATGAATAAATAACCAAATAAAACCAGGAATAAATAGACAAATGTAAAACATACAGGTGACTGACTAATAGAACTTACGATTGACAGCTTCTAGTTCATCAAGGGAGAAATCAACAGAAAAAAATCCTTTCATGGAGTTCCCGTTCACAGTGTAGGTATTGCCCCTTTTTGGGTAAACGTCTTGAATATCAGAAGCATTTTGTAGCATAATATCTGGAAAGCAGATTCCAAATCCATCTTTTGTAAGTTGAACATCACACCATACATGCACATTCGGTAACCCAGTTTGCACCGCAAGTGCATACGCTAAATAACTGGAATCTGGGAATATCCCAGAAAAACCACCTCTCGCAATGACCAAAGGCTGATCTCCTGCCACAACAGAGCCGATACATGAGTTAGCATCTATAATAAGGATGACAGAATAGCAAAGATGAGAGAGTGGGTGATCGAGCTGATATTTTACAAGCTTTTTACACCTAGTTTACACTACGTATACGTAGTCCCAGTAGCAACTGTAACAACACCTATACAAGCTTTCACGGAATTCATAGTTTAAGGTGACTTTTATTCAGGCCGTAATTTACCTGCCTTGGAAAACCACCTTACTGTGTAAACATTTCAATATTATTTTTCTGGAGTGCACAAAATCTTATTCCACTTTCCAATATAGATGTAATAATGTCAAAATAATTTTATGCTAATATCTACTTTCCTCAAGTTGATGGAAATCGATAAATTTATAAAGTAGAAAAGGCAGATAAATTTAAAGCCCGTTGTTTTTTTCTTTTTGTTTTTTTAAAGAGAGAGAAAAGTCCATGACTTTTGGTCCTACAATCCTCGCAACAAATGCAAAAAATAAAAATAAAAAAAAAATAAAAAACACGGACACACACACAAACAATAACAAGAAAGGATATGTGAACGAAATCCCAGCTCTGTTAACATTTTTTACCCTCATTTCATCAGAACCTCCACAAAACGCCTCGACCCACTCTACCTTCGCTCCTTCATTTACGAGGACATAAAAACAAAGTTCAAACAAACATACTGATAGACAATGGAGATCTCATACCGCCAAGAGTTTGCCATCTAGATCTCTGAGCAGCAACCAACGCCGCCGAAGAGCAAGCCAGGAGAACCGAAAGCAAGCAAGCAACTGGCCGGAGCTCCCACATTGCCGGCGCAACTCCCGCCTGTTAATATCCTGCAAAATCCGAGGTACAACCGCTAACCAGAGCTTCCAGACACCGTCAGCTGCAAAAATCGAGTGATAACAGTGATGATTCGCAGTAAATCTACGGATTATAGCTCCCAAAATGGCAGGGAAAAAAGGGAGAGAATTTCAGGTGAGGGAGTTGAATTTTGGTTTAATGCCCAGCTTGCAACACGTTGAGTGGGCTTTTTGAGGTCATTGGATGTATTTATTTACTTATTTGTTTGTGGAAAATAATAAAATAATGTTATTGATAATGCGACTGAGTTGTCAGCATGTTTTGTCCGGAGCCGCTCGATTTCGCAGCTGTCATGTTTCCAGCCGCGGCGCGCTGAACTTGTCCGAAAACGACAACAAATACGTTAAATCTTTAATAATAGTTGATTTATATCTAATCTTTGTTAATTATTGATGGTCTTTCTTTGCAATAAATTGGCGACATTAAATGATGCAGGGGTTGTACTTTATTGCTGCATTCGGATAGGCGAAACCAAGATTCAACACGTTACTTTCATAGACCTAACACGTTGGTAGCTTATTTAGATTAATGATACATGTCCGAATAAGATTAAGCAAAATTTAACACGACATTTAACCATTTGTTAGTATAAATAGAATTATCAAAACTAACTACTGATTAGTGATTATGGTATTATAAATATCGGATCTTGACTAATTATATAAGATATTACAAATTTTATTTTAAAAATTATTTTTGAAATATATTATATAAATATGATATAAAGCTAAGCAATTGGTAAGAAAATGCTTGAAATCGCACAAACCGATTAATGTGTAATTTTGTTAATGCGATAGAATATGATGATTAATGCTTATGTGTAGTTCATTATGATGAGATTTCACCTTGTTTTAATTTGATTTATCATAGTCAGTTAGATAAGTTCATCTTATAGACATGTTTATATATGTCTTTATTTCTTTATCCTATAATAAGTATTAGTTATTGACTAGTTACTTATTTCTATTTCTTAATGAAAATTTTTAACAATGGAATAATCATGGCATCATACTCATATAAATGTTTGATATATCTTAGTTTGGCTTATTTTAATTTTGCATATTATTAAATTTAAATGGAGCTAAATATAACCCGATGCATAGACTATCATCTTTGTTGTTTATTTCATTGCAATGGTATATATCGAGTACTCAAAACATAACAATTGCAAAACCAAAATTATTTAGTCAAATCCCAATAAAAAGTAAAATATTTGGTCCCATTATAATGTTTTGATGATTCCCACTCATAAGCACATGGTGGATATTTTGCTTACTCAATTAAAACAAACCAAAATTATTTTTCACTCATCACGGGACAGAATTAAAAAAAAAAAAAAACTAACAACGCATACAAATAATGAGTTAGACCAAAATAACTCAAATCAAAATGTAATAATATATTTTCTCCTATAACACATTTATTTATATTTCATGTGTTAAAAAATTATGATTTATATCAAACTGGATCGTTGACTTTTATATATATATATATATGAAACTCTTCGGAAAAACACGAATTCGAATTCAACCCGATACCAAGTTGTGTGCTTGGACTTGATCTACGAGTGTATTCGATGTTACAATCTTCAAATTCGATTTCATTTTTTTTTAGATTATTCTATTATTGGACTAATCCCCTCTATATATAGGTTTTAAATCAAAGGGATATGCACGAGTAGACAGGGACCCGGGAGAGAGGATTTATATAACGGACTAACTCCCAAAGCATTATCCATAATATTTCAGTGGGGAATATGCTCCACACGGGAATCGAACCCGTGAAGCCGGAGATGTTACTCCCACATTATTTCAAATCTTATCAACTCTGTGCCTATGAGGATTTCAAAATTCGATCTCATGAGTATATAGATGCAGGTAGGTAGTGAATTAATAAGCACTTTTTGTTCCTAGATTGGATCAACTCTTTAGTTTTCATGAACCATTAATTAATAATATTAGAAGCGAATTTAATGTGTCAATTGTGAGCTAAGTGGCGAGGCTTAAGCCGTGAAGCTAGCTGGCGCACACAAACATGGGTCAGCGCCTATCTGTCAACAGCCAGCAGGACCGCAACCCCAACGCGCAAAACGATCTTAGTGGGGTCCACATGTGGGTCCCACGTTAACTGCATTTTTTCTAAAAAGAAATTGTTAATTAACATAATTGGAATTAGAAAATTATGTTTCTTTGGTAACTGGTAAGGCGGTCTCTCTCTGCTGTGCCCGAAAATCACGAATGTCAGGCATGGACGTTTTGTTGGTGCCCAAACTATATCGACTACTCGTAGTTGCTGCAAATAAGTAATCATATGATTTTCTTTTAGCAACTTGGTTGTGTATTTGGATCTTGTTATAAGATATCAAAGAAATATTAAGTACATTACTTTTTGAAAAAGCGTGAGCATATACTTGAAATAGATGTTGAATTAATTAGACAAGTTAATTGCAGTTTTCATTCAATTAATCCGAACTCAAACGATATATGGACCAAAATGACTGGTCTGGTCACTTATTTTGATTTATGATAATAACGATTGATGCCCCTATTGTCATATCAGGACTCGAGGATCGAACATCACGCTCCAAATCCCGATCTGCATCGCCAACTCGGGAGGATTAACCGAGGACTCATGCCCAGTTCGGTAGTGCTTCCCGAAGAGAAGACTGCCTCCAAGAGTCCAACCAGTACCCGTCTCTCCTTCTTTGAACAGTGCGATCACCGAGATTCGCGGAGGGCATCTCGCTCAAGATACTCGCGTGATTCCCGCCAAGATAAGAGTCCAACATCGAGTGAATCGATCGTCTCCACCGCCTAGCCCCTCTAAAAATACCCAGGTATGTTTTCTCATTATAGCATTCAGATATTCACGTATTTACTCGACCCCAGCACATATATCCCCTTGCCCTTTTTTGCTCTCGACGATCCGATGTTCCCGAGCTCCCGAGGTGGTGGTAGCTCTCGGCTAAGATAATTCGGTTATATCAACAATAAAATTATACTGTTTATATTTGATGTGCCGATCAATAGGTTTTACTAGATTCATTAACATTAAAATTTATGGATCGCAGTTTACGGATCACACTAATTCTTTTTTATTCATATTTAAGTTGGTAGTTGTATTCAATATTCGTACGTTATAAAAGTAATCAACCAATTGGTTGGGTTCATATGTGAGAAACAATTATTTTATCAAGACACAATCTTTAACATGTAATAGAAATTTTGAATATAAATTTGTTAAATAAATAAAAAATGATCTTACAATTTGAACACGAATATTATATTTATATATTTTAGGATGGGACATCAATTCCTTGCTTATTTAATTATGAAAAGGAATAGGTGGTGGCTTCCACTCTCCATTTTCTTGAACGAGTTTAGTAGGATCGGGTCAATAAATGCGCGACAAATGAACATGAACATAGATTTGGTTTTGTTTTGTTTTTTAAAAAAATGTTAGCATATCAATGGATTAACTATTATATAGATCAAAGACATATTCCCTTTGGTCGAATACATAAGGTGGCAACGACTTTTTGGATCGAAATTTTTAAAAACATTTTCGGTATTTTAAAATAAAAAAAGTTTAAAATACATGTTTGGACAAAATTTTTGTAAAATTGGATATATGAAGTGGATTGAAAATTAGCTTCAATTTTGTCCATCCAAATGAATCATCAAATTTGAATATGTAAATCCAATCACAACATAAAATATTTTATACTATAATTATACAGTAAATTTCCTTGCATACATGACTTGTTTGATCCAAGTATAGCATGTTTTAAAATAATATCAGTTGTTCCAAGGCCAAAATTTACATGTGCTTCAATGTTCCAAAACATGCTATACTTGGATCAAACAATTCATGTGTGCAAGGACTATGAAAGATCAAATGTACCATATATTTACAGAAAAAAAAAACATAATTAAAATCACAAAGAAAACATTCTACTCATATACATGTATATACAATTAAACTGTTTTAATTTTTTATCATGCTTATTTTTTTTAAAAAAAAACGAAAACTAAGATTAAATGTATTCTCAGTCATTTATTATACTTTGTTTGTATAATTAGTGTATTTGAGTTTTATTTCCTATAGATATGACTTGTTTGAACAAAGTAAAAAACATAATTTTGGTTTTGTGAACTTCACACCATCTTTTAGAAAGAAGCTTTAAACTTGTGTACTTAGGTTGGAATCCAATATATTCCGGGCCTTGGCCCAAATAAAAAGATCAATTTGTTTATTTATTTTAACAAAAAAGACCCATATTTATCTGGCCAATCTATTTTTTTTTTTCTGTTCAATATTCGATTAGAGAACATCTGCCGCTCTGATCGATGTTAGTTTTCGACTCGTGAGCAAGGATCATTGGCCATTTGGATCTTGGCGTCAGGTTTTTGGCGTTTTCAAGGGTATGTCTCAATTTGAATTTCTTCTTACGTGGATGGATATCTTACATTTCTAGTTTCATTCGTCCTCCTGCTGGTTCTGGTGTTTATTGTTTTTTCTTTTTGTGGCGAGTCATCAGTTGAGATTTTGTTTTGACCCAGAAAATAATGAATCGAATGATAACAAATTGGGGGAAATCCCTGGCGTTGAGATTTTGGTGAGCTTGGACTGAATTATGTATAGTGGGTTCACAGCTCTGTACAGTAGCTCAATATATAGAGATGTATCAAGAGCTGCAATACAGAAAACTTAGGGAACTGTTTCCCAGTACTTCCTCTCTCATTTTCAAGATACCATTGGGGTTTCAAAAAAATTGCAGAAGTAAGTAAAATATGGAGATAATAAAGGAATAAAATAAGTGGTTTTCAGAAAATATATCAGCTGCTAGTGTAGGAAAATGATTGAACACAGTTGACAGTTTTCAATAAAGGCCACTTTCTTTTCTCCGCTAGCAAAACTATGGAAAGCCTCTTTCTTTTCTGCTAGTCATTTATGTGCCGGCAAAACTAATATAAAAAGAATGATCATAATTTTGTCCAGTAAAACAGATGAATATATTTTAATACTGAATCCATCCTTTTTCTCTTGCAATAAAATGAGTAAAGCTCAATCCTGCAAAGATGAGGGGAATATTTCTCTCTGTACAAGCAAAATAGCTCGATACATTTGGTCGTTCAAGTATCACCAGTTGCTGTAAAATCAACATTTTCAACCCTGAAGGATACATTATGTTTTGCTAACTACTTGTCCCATTAACTCACTAACTTGTTAACACTAACTAAGCATTGGTTGTATTGTGAGTCGACAAATAGATAACGGAGGAACTGATAAATTTGAGAAGAATATTCCAGAGAAGAAATAGACACAGCTATGTTCGATTCTCATACGCGATAGTCAATCTTAAGTTTTTTATTTTTCGCAAATTTTTTATTTTGTAATTTTATGTGTCTCAGTGCAACATGTGTTTTGTGTGTTTCCATTGCTTTAAGTACGGAATAACATTCAGTATTCACCAGCGTGTCTTTTGCCAAACACATACAGACGAGCTGTTACATGTATGTTTGCTCTGATCCAATTTCAATCGCCATTGTGTAATCCTCTGTTCGGGAGGTATAGAGTTACTAAAACATTGTCGCGACCGGTGAAAATGGCCAGCTCAGCATCAGCATATCAGAAGCTACTTTCTGTAGGCACAAAAATCATTGCCGTTGGACGCAACTATGCTGCCCATGCAAAAGAACTTGGAAATGCCGTTCCTAAGGTAAAATCTGAAATCATTTGTAAGCTGTTGTATCTTTTATGTGATATATGTGGGTAGTTGAATTCGATTAATGTTGTACATCGAAGGAACCGGTGCTCTTTATGAAGCCAACATCATCTTATCTGGAAAATGGTGGGAAAATTGAGGTGCCAGAGCCGCTGCAGGCACTGGATTACGAGGTTGAGCTGGCTGTGGTCATTGGTCAGCGTGCCCAAAACGTATCTGAAGCCGTGGCCATGAATTATGTTGGAGGTACTGTTTTTGGAATATTCCATGTCGATACCTGAATTATTGTCCCCTTCTGAGATAATGTGGTTTAGCTAGCATTTTGCTTGTGTATGCTTTTGTTGTTTCCAGTTTTGAAACCTGAAGCGACAATTACAGTGTGAGTAGTGAAACTATTTGACTGCTTATTTATTTTTGTTCAACACATTTGCTTATCCAACTTTAAGCCCACCCAAAAGGTACTATAGCTACTTTATAAAAAAAGGTGCTACAAGTGTGAAAAGTGTTATATATGTGCTGAAATAGTCCTGGAATGTATCCTCACGTTGCATCCAGCAGAAAAGTGGTGGTTATTTGGTCTGTAATGCAAGGATGGGTCTATATAGTTAAAGAAGAGGGCAAGATCAGGTGAGGAGGTAGCTTAATGGATATGGAAGTAGAACACTCAGTTTTGAAAAATTACATGTAAAAATCCAATTTTTCTTTTTATGAATGGGTCCCCTCATCCGCTCCTGCTCTAATGCTTTTGCAATTTTGTGGTAAGTACACTTCGATTTCTGTATGGATTTTCACATGATGAACTTGCTGGAGTTTTGCCTTCCAGGTTATGCTCTTGCTTTGGATATGACTGCAAGGGAGATCCAATCGGCTGCAAAGGTTTTCGGTGCCATCTTTCTTCTCCCTATGCACATTCTTGAAGTATTTTTACCTACTTAATTTCATTCTAAAGTCTGCAGGCCTTCCTTGGACCACAGCTAAAGGCCGAGATACCTTCACGCCTATCAGCTCTGTTGTAAGACAATTCCTGGAATGTTGCTACTTCATGGTTTTTCTAGTGAACGTTAAACAAGTGTGTTTAGTCATAGATACATGGGAGAAGCTACTTGAAAAACGTTGGATCAAATAGTGTGTTTTAGTCCCATAGATCCATGGGAGAAACTAGTTAAACGAAATGAGTATGTATTTTCAGTTTTTTGTGGCAACTTGACAGCGATATTTTTGCCTTTCTGCTTCTGAAACCCTGAAGCTTCATTTTTAAAATTTTCTTTTTTATTATTGCAGTTGCCCCCTTCTAAGGTGCCAGACCCGCATAATTTAGAATTATGGTTAAAGGTATGACGATTTTTTTCTCAACATGCTCCACATTCTGGGGACTTATGCGACTGGATTGTTGCAATGAAGGTTGATGGCGAAATACGACAGAAGGGCTCAACGAGTGATATGATATTTAAGATCCCTTTCTTGATCAGCCACATCAGTTCTCTCTTCACGCTTTTTGAGGGAGATGTCATTCTGACAGGTATGGACTATGACTACATTCCCTTCACGTGTTTGTCTCTTTCGAACTATTTATTTGCCTTTTTCTTGAGCAATTTTATCATTTTGAGCCCATAATCAGCTTAAATTATTACTATCTTCAACTCTGTAAGACTAGCGAATCTTGTTTGGCATATTGCTCCTCTTTGCTAAACCAGCTACTCCACTACAGAATGGAATGCCAAACAATGTTGCATCTATCTAGCTTCACAATCGCTATATTATCATCAGCATAATCGTAATGAAACATCACTTTCTCGACCAAGCAAGATTTGATTAAATTAATAGTTTTTCTCCGTGATGCTATGTTTGAAAAAGCATCTCGAGCCATCGGAGTTTTGTCTGGCATTCTCTTTGATTGTACTATCTGTATATTCTACGGCTTAGCAAGCACCTCAATGGTAAACGTCAGTCTTATTTGGCCCTGATTTTTTTTTTAATCTTTACCAGCTCAACCATTTCCATAATTTAAATGTGGATGATATCTGATTCAGTCAATACCTATGTAACCACACACATCCACTTATCATTTGCATATTTGCTTTTGTAGGCACTCCTAAAGGTGTCGGTCCTGTTAAGATAGGTCAAAAGATTGAGGCTGGACTTACAGGCTTGCTTGACGTGCACTTCGATGTTGGAAGAAGATGAAGAGAGTCCTGATCAGATCCATGACTATAATATCAAAGGCTTATATGTTTCTTGAAGTTGTGTTTTCGCTTTATTTTCAATTTCTATTTCGAACTGTACAATCTGAAAGTAAAGAATAAGTTATGAATGAACCTGGGACAGCATTTTTATGCACTTTTAGTTACTGTGACAGAACAGTGTCAAGTATTACCTGGTTTTCTAATCCCACTAGAGATTTGAAAAAAAAAAACTGAAGCGAAAACCAAAAAATCAGTTATGTTTTTAACCGTTTGACCTTTCAATTCGACCAAACCGAAAATTGAATTCTTGATTCCGATATGATGGAAGGAAAGTCCTTCAAGAATGGAAAGAAGATCAACTATCCAGTAGAGCTAATCATTCAAAGATCGATGGAGTTGGAGATCTATAAATAAAGAACGATGAATAAAGAGTGAAGAAACTGTCACTGTTTCTGTTACAAGTGAACATACACTGGATACAACGTTACACTGTTACTGTGTCCATTTACGCCCAAGCGTCGAAACATACGTCTACTGTTCATCATCTTCTTCGTTACAACCTTACTCTAAAAAGCGTTATGTTCATTTTTCTGAGTTGTAACCACTCTGTATATTCGTGTATTCAAGTGTAAATAAAAAATATACTGTGAAGCGAGAGTAGCTGATCTAGCTCAGAGCTGATAAACTGTAATAGCAGAACAAACCGCACGTCTGTCTTTTGTCGTAGAGTGCTAGGAGTTCTCGCATGTGAAGACCTCATTGCTAATCCATTCTAATAAGTTCTCATTAATCTAAACCTGATTAAATCAAGTTAAGTACAATGTATATTTTTTGTTTTAACAGTCTAATAATTGAGGAAAACACACTACCAACATTTCTATTTACTGTCACACAAATTTTTTCATTGTACAAGCCCGAGAACAACAGTACAACATAGTAAAAAATATATGTTCAAAATATATATGTTTCATTTCATTTTTTGGGTGTATCAAATTTACAGTTTAGTTATACATTTTAGTGGCATTTTTCCTTTTATTTCTTCCTACTATGTCCATGTTAACTAAAGATAATATATTTTGGATGAATTTAAAAGGATAGAAGTGAAATGTGCTTCACATATTCTACTAAATAAGAAATATCAGAAGGAGAATATATTATTAAACACTCTATCGCACTAGAAACTCTGACTGGTCAACTGAATGGTGGCGCCTTTTGTTTGTGATGCACTTCAAGAACTAATTATTTGTAACGGCTATATGACGTATTGTCTTGTCTTTTACTATATATTTTTATTTTATTATTATCATGTAAGAATAAGATCAAATATACAATGTTTATTTACTTTTAGCATGATCCATACTTATTTATTAATAATAATACTGAGAATGGAAACCTTTTCGCGTGGTTTTCAGTGAATAGATGTAGGTTTACTTTTTATCTTTATTTTTGTATTCAAATTCCCTTTTCATGAGGCTCGTGTTAGTCATAAAAATTGTTCTCATTAATATTCTTTATCAAAAGTTACAATAAAGTTGACATTTCAATCAGTCCAATATGGAAACAGGAATCTAAATCGACAACGAGTATATGATAAAATTATCTTGTTAGTTTAGTGTACCAAAAAAAAAAATGAATAAATTGAAATGACAATGGCTACTATGATCTATATAAATAAATTTTACTATATGTTATTTGTTTAGATAAATTTGATACCGTGGATGTCCACGGTATCATTCCTCTTGTTTATAATTTAAACTTTACATCTCGAGATTATTACTTTATTTATGGTGCATATGCAAATTTTCAATTGTTTCTCATGTCGCTCACTCTTGTAGAATTAATTTAACATGAAATCTGATGTAGCCGAATTTCGTACGGTCAATGAGCTACTTCCAAGTTAGACAACCACGTGGGGAGGTCGGGAGATCTGTCCCCGAGGAACGAGCTAGTTGAGTGTATTGCTATTTTAGCGACTTGCAACCACAAACACTAGCTAGAGGACGTCAAAAGTGTTTTCGATGAAACCCCTCCGATATTAAGTTAGGTCGAAAGATATGCAATAATATAGATGAGTATAAGTCGAGAATGTATGGGTACGTCGTGTCTAAGCCGAGACATACCTGAATATTTATAGAATGAGCTGGACGACGTTTCAGTTAATTATCCATCATCGTAAAAAACTTCGACTTTATTATTATTATTATTTTTTTTTACCAATTATACGATCTCCTTAAAAATGTTCAACAAGTTAATTAATGATACTGATTGCGCGGCTGTGTGATGAGGGTCGCACTTACTAAATGCTGCCGCCATAGGCCTTAAATATGTATAACAACATCATATCAATTGGTCAAGTCTTCGACTGCTATTATCGAATTGGCAACGGCTTCTTTGAATTTTTGCACATAATGATGGACCAACTTGCAACAGGCGTAAAACACCATATACTTTATAAAAATATTATCGACATTTTATTCGCTTCAATAAATATATTTCCAGATTTCTTGTCCTATTAAATTTTCGTGCCACAATTGAGTCAAAGAATCCACTCTTATCTCATCAAACTCTAACATAAACATAGGCCAATCATTTTCGCAAACTAAAAATATGCATTTGAGTAGTTTGAGCCGATGAAAGATAGAAAAATATAATAAACACATGTAAAAAATGTGCATTCAAGTACAATGTAGGATATTTTAAGGATTATCTATGATTTACGCCTCTTTTGCTAAATTTGTCACTCGATCATTTTGCTTGGTGGAGAGTGAGCTTAAGTATTCCATCATTTATCTACAAGTTCCATAAAATCCACTTTCAATTTTCGATCTCACTTCTGTATCAACTACAATTTAAATTTCAAACAAATAATCTCATGTAGAAATTGAAGAGTTCGCAAATTAGAGCAGTCAAAATGGGTTGAGTTCGCCGGGTTGACTCGTCCCGACATATAATTTAAGTGGGTTGGGCTGAAATTTTATCAATTTATTAGAAGCGGGCCAGCTCGAACGGATTGTGGGTTGAGATGGTGCGGGTCGTGGCGGGTTAGGGTTGACCCATGAGTTGGGTTGGGAAAAAATTTCAACAAATTCAAAACTTGATGTTAAAATAAAAAAAACATACATTTTTCTAATCAATAGTTAAGAGTTTTATTGCATTTTTCTTCAAACATTGATTTATAGAATACTTAAATTTAATGAAATATAGGATCTTTCCATATATCCTTATTTTTCAAATTTTGTGGTGAGCAAAGCCCTTCTAGTCCATAATCCGTATTGGATTTAGTTGAGTTGGGTTTTGTTATGCGGTATGTCCCGTGATGGGTCAACCCGTATGACAACTTTATTACAAATTCGTATCCATTTACTGAAATATTCAAAGAAATTAAATATGGCAATCAATATGCCAAATATCATAATAATTTCAATCAATAGGCGAGGCTCAATAATGCAACTCGAACGAATACGCTGTCGTTTCAGTAGGGGCCTTCCCGAAACTCCAAGACACCTATATTACCGTTATAAAATCCTGATCATAATCTAATAGCTTTCTTCTGTTTCCTTCCTTTTCTTTTTCTTCATTTTTTTTTTCCCAATTTTTTTCGATTTTCAAGAAGTGACCCACGAGCCCATTCCTGTCAACTGTTTGAACTCCATTTTCCCACCGAAGATTCCCACTCTCCCACCACAGTTAAAACTCCATTGTTTCTCCTCTTTATTGCCTTCGTCACCTCAATTCTTATAGAGAATTCTTCAAAACATAACACAGAAATCATACCATGATTCCACGAAATCTCTTTTTTTTCTCCATTTTTTTGGTTTGCTGCAGTTTTCTTCGTCACCCTTCGATGGGGTCGTCAGAAAATATCAGTCTTGATTTCCCGTTTTTCAGTATCCGAAACCTCACTCTTCTTGGAGATTCCTTCATTCGGAAAGGTGTTGTGGGACTCACAAGAGAACTTGGAGTCCCATCTTCAAGCTCCGGCTCAGTAATCTACAACAGCCCAGTTGTTTTCTTCGATCAAGAAACGAATATCACGCCTTCTTTCTCGACAAGATTCGCCTTTTCGATCGATAACATTAATCCAACTTCGTTCGGAGATGGGCTGACTTTTTTCCTGTCTCCGAACAACCAGACTTTGGGTAGTCCAGGAGGGTATCTTGGTCTGGTTAATTCCTCAGTTTTGACCAAGAATAGATTCATAGCGATCGAATTCGATACTAGGCAGGATTTGCATTTCAATGATCCTGATGATAATCATGTTGGATTGGATATTGACAGCCTGATCTCAATCAAGACTGCTGATCCAAAGCTGCAGGAAATTGATTTGAGGAGTGGGAATCTGATAACTGCTTGGATTGATTACTTGAATGATAAGAAGAAGGTGGAAATTTTCTTGAGCTATTCGAGTTTCAAGCCGAATAAGCCACTCATGACCGTGGAGATTGATCTGTCTGTTTACGTACAAGAGTTTATGTACGTAGGATTTTCGGCTTCTACAGAGGGAACCACAGAGCAGCATCACATCGAGAATTGGAGCTTTCAAACCAGTGGTTTTCGCCCCTTGGTACCACGAAATCATCCTCACAATGTATCTGAAAGTTCCGTCCCCTTACGGCCACAGCCAATTCCAGTTTCGGATTCAGTCAACAGGCATCACAAGAGGATTGGATTGGGGCTTGGCATTGGCTTTCCGGCCTTCTTTTGCGCGGCACTTGTGGCCTTTGGATTGGTTTCTTTGAATAAATGGAAGGGTGTCAAAACAGAGAGAATCTTGAAATCGGAGCTTGTAACAGGTCCTAGACAGTTCAGTTACAAAGAACTCAAGTCTGCCACAAAAGGGTTTCATCAAAGCAGGATTTTAGGACATGGCGCTTTCGGCACCGTTTACAAGGCATTCTTCGTGGAGTCAGGTACAATCTCCGCTGTCAAAAGATCAAAGCATACCCACGAAGGTAAAGCAGAATTCCTTGCTGAATTGACAATCATAGCTTGTTTGAGGCACAAAAATTTGGTTCAACTCCAAGGTTGGTGCGTTGAAAAGGGAGAATTGCTGCTTGTGTATGAATACATGCCTAATGGGAGTCTCGACAGTGTCTTATACCCAGATTCCGAAAACGGCAACCCTTTAAAATGGTCATATAGATACAACGTTGCTGTTGGTCTAGCCTCTGCCCTGACATATCTGCATCAAGAATGTGAGCAACAAGTGATTCACAGAGACATAAAAACAAGTAACATAATGTTAGATGTGAATTACGGTGCAAGATTAGGCGATTTTGGATTGGCAAGGCTAATGGATCATGGCAAGAGTCCAGTCTCCACCCTCACTGCAGGGACAATGGGATATCTTGCACCAGAATACCTTCAATATGGTATAGCAACCGAGAAAACTGACGTCTTTAGCTATGGAATTGTTATACTTGAACTCGCTTGTGGGAGAAGGCCTATTGAAAGAGAAGAGGAAAGCCAAAGTATGGTGAATTTGGTGGATTGGGTTTGGAGACTGTATTCTGAAGGGAAGATCGCTAAAGCCGCAGACAAACGAATGAATGGAGAATTCGAAGAGGAGGAGATGAAAAAACTGTTGGTTTTAGGCTTGAGCTGTGCTAACCCAGACAGCATGGAAAGGCCGACAATGAGGAGAGTCTTCCAAATTCTCAACAATGAAGCTGACCCTTTGGTTGTGCCAAGAGCTAAACCGAGTCTTATTTTTTCGAATAGTCTTCCCCTCAGCATTAATGAAATTGTTTCAGATTGTGAGGAAGATTTTGGGATCATTGAGTCTCAGATTGAAATAAGAGTTTAACAGATATAGACGATGACAAGTAAATTTTCTGATGCAAAATTCTTTGGTTCTTTTTTACCATAGCAACTTCAGGTGTTTGTACACGATAGCTTGGATTCTAGTCACAGTTCAATGTATTGAAAATTGAACTGTTTTTGATATATTTGTTTTGTGAATTTAAGCACCGAAATTCATGGAATTCAATAAATATATTTCTATGATATACTCGTTTCCCCTAATTTTAGTCAAATTTTTCCAAGGACAATATTCTTATGTTTCACTTCGGTATATAGAACCGACCTTGTTAGCTCACCTATATATCAACACATCGATGTTTCGAGTTTCAACAAAATTGAAGATTTCACATGATCTGAACGATGATGCCTTGCAACTCCCGTTAAATTCTTCGCATTGGCGACACAATTAGTATTAATAAATGGAGTACACATTGAGCATACAGTTTCGAAGAGTAAATGTAAAACAAAGGTTTGACCAATGACCAACTTCTAATCACCTCCCAAATGTTTACCATTGAATATAATGATCGCTAGAACAACACAGGCAAGGACTCTAAAAGTAATATGATTTAGACCAACAAAAAAATTTCCATCTTATTTGATGGAACAATCTCCACTGGGGTACCATAACAAGTTTCCCAGTTCACCACATGGACGTTGTCATCTGGACAGATGGCACAAATCGCACCACTTCCATGTCTCATCTCTTTCCCTGTCTTGGCAAACATAGGAAACATTCATATCCATATCTTTCTCAGACATGTTTGTCTTCCTGCTTTTCAACCTCAATATCAGGTGCATGACTCTGGTTTTCATTTAATCTGGCCTGATCTGAGAATAGCACTTCTGCCAATGGAGAACTACAAATATTTTTATAATTCTCATAACTCGCAGCATGGACGCACCCTCCTAATATTCTTGACAAAGGATGCAAAACAGCTAGCGGAGTATTTTCTCTAGCCAAGCTGTCCTTCAATTCGAGAAAGTCAGAAACTAGTTTCACTTCGCTGAACTGAACAAAGACAGCAGTGTCATCCAAATGGTAGAACGAAGTCACAGAGTCCTTGCCAAAAGTTCTGTGCATACAGTCTCTGATATCTTCTGCTCTAATTTCTGAAGTCAGTCCCCAAAATAATATCATATTTTGAAACAAAATCTTCTTACTCTTCTTATGATTAGTAGAGCCTAAAGACCCTGCATCAGACATTCCTGTTTCAAGATTAATAACATCGCCATTCACCCAGCTGAGCGATAAGTGGTTGATGTACTTTTTGAGCTTCTCATTTCCAAGTAAATCTACAGGGGGGGCTTGGTTGTTAAAATCAATTCCTAGATGACAGCATGCCTGAGCAAAAACACATCCCGTCATAAAAGCATCATATCCTGCTTCATGCTTGGCCCCAGAGTTCCAATTTGAGAACCTGTAAATTAGTCTTCAAATTATGAGTCACAGAAGGCCAAAACCAACATTACTACATTATCTGGTTATATTTTATCCCCAGAGCGGGATTCTTTGTCTTTTCATTTGAATTCTTCAGGTACATCCTCTAGCATGTTTGTTTCCAATTGAGACATTTATTATTTAGTGTCTGTCACAACTTCATATGATTTCCTATTTCCTATTTAATCAACTTGATAATGTTTCTTCCAAATTTGCCTCAGTTGTTCATCCTGCTGAGAGAGCCCATTCTGTCTAAGTTCTGTTCCATTAAAATATAATCATGAGATAAATATTTTTTTGAAAAAAAGTACTTGAGAATTTTGATTTCTATCATAGTTTCAGCCCGTGATTAAATTCTATGAGCGTTGACAATCTATGATCAGCAGTGGTCATGGTTGGCAAACCAAGTCCCTCTGTTTTGGATTCCAGTTGATTGCAGTGTCACAACACTACACTATATGACAACCACTTAACATCACATGGAACGTTTGAGAATATATGGCAACTAAAGTGTGAATGCTATGCACACATGACCCATCAAATGACAAAAAACCATAAACGATACTAAAAGGTGAACTACATTTTTTTCTAACTTGTTAGTTCGTTTAATTTTAAAGAAAGATATCAGGACAGAGCAATAACCTGTACAGATTTCAAAATGATTTTTTTCTTCTTTAAATCAGTCATTGGCTGATATCATTGTGGTAAGGTTTCCTGACAGTCAATATGCTGCCCTCATCATTTCCTCTTGGGAATGTAGCAAGAACTTTTACAAACTTGGCAGTATAAATTTGCCTTCAAAGATATATTCATTATACTCCTAGTCGACGACTGTTGTAGAGAATTTCTTCTCCAGCGACGGAAAACAGTTACTTTCGAAACAGATTCACAATATTGTCGCAAATGTTAAAGACTGAAAGAGAGCAAACCTCTGATCGTCAACTTGAACTTCCACTCTAATGCGTGATTTGTCAGTCACACCACTGACTGGGACACTAAAAGCAATTTGTGGACAGAGTAAGGTAAATGCTTTGGAAAGAGATGTGCTTCCTTTCTTCATAATATTAAACAACACATCATCCGCATTCAGTAACACTTTAGTGTCAACTATATACGGGAAATACATCTGAACAGCTGAGAAAAATTCATCAGCTGATGAAGGAAGAGGACCAACAAATTTGCGGTAGACATGCGCAATATCTGCATGTCATTAACAAATCATGTATGAGAATAGAGGATTTAAAGTGAAAATAATACAGAACTCAACACAACACTTGTACCGAGAAAGCAATTGTGACCAACAATCAACTTTCTCTCTGCAGAAAGAAGATCGGTAACATGTCGAAACCCAATTGCAGCTTTAATCTTCATCTCGGCAACTTTTCTGTGACAAGCTTTAACTTCCCTCTACAAGCATTGAGGTAAAATTGGAAAAATTCTTATGAAGTGCAAGCAACAACATGCTAGTTACAAGAAAGTTATGTGCAAAATTTAGGGGGATTCAGTCTTCACGTACAGTTTTGCTACTGCATTGGAAATATAAATTTCACAGCACCTGTAAGCTCTTTAAATCACCGAGAGTTTTAAACTTAAGATTCTCAAAATTTCAACTACAATAATACATAACTTGAGGAAAAGTTTGACAAGAAATAGTAAATAGATTAAATTAAACTCATTTTCAATAACAGAACCATATGGCAGCATCGGTCAAACACATGCAATAAACCTAACGATGATACCCCTGGTCAAACTTAGAGCTTAATCTCACCATTAAATTAGCTCTGTCTGTTGTGGAATCTGTATAGATTACCAAGTGTTGTGGACCGGAAGTCTCATCAGTCACTTGGACATAAACAAGATCTTTGAAATTCTTTTCAGTGACCTGCATGGTTTAGATAACATATTGCTAGATTAAATCTTCAACAAAGTTACATCAATGACTGAAAGATAAAAGTAAACAAAAAACTCCAAAAAACATAACAAAAATGTTAACGAACCAATTTAAGTTTTTTAAAAAAACATCATTTAGCAAACCAAACCTAAAAGAGAATACATGTACACAATATACATAACTTAGGAAGTGAGTATGCATTACCAGTCTAATCAACCTCAGCTGCCGAGAAGTTAAGCCATTCACCATAAGTGCTGGTCGCATCTGGAAGAAAGTAGTTTGAAATTTCTGAATCAAGTTGTTTGAACTCCCCAAAGCATCATATCCTCCATTCTTATTATGTAATAATTCAGTTCGCCATTCGCTGAGTTTGCTCTTCATTCTCTCGGTAAATAGTATATCTGACATCCTAACTGACTCTGTATCCATGACATCTCTTAAGATGGTTGGCGAATCAGAAACGTCATTATGGTGTATTGAATCAAACCTCCTCAATGCTTCCTCCTCTTGGCTTCTGGATAAATAAGATATTCCTGAGATTATTTAAGAGAGAAGGAATTTACAAAAGAAAAGAAAAAGAAGACACGGAAGATTCTCCATCACTTCCAAATAAAATTAGCCAGGCTTCAAGACTGGAAGAGTAGCTGAAAACAAAGTGGTTGTTCCAAGTTAAAGATATTTATATTTCTAATCGCCATTATAATTCACCTTTGAAAAGAACTATTCAGAGAGCCATAAAGCAAGAGAGAGAAAATAACAAGCGTTTACCAGAATGTAAATGATCAATTTGCATCTAACACTATGTTGCAAACATAGACAAATAGAAATATGTCACATGCAACACCAAAATATGGCTTACTCCCAACATACACAATGACATACCATTCAATTGTATATCTGTGGTTTAAAAAGGTACGAAGAAAATTAGCAGAACAGAGCATGAATCCAAATGTTATGATATATTCTGCATCACAAGTGACACTTATCAAATAAAGATGTAATATGAATGACAAAAACTTAATGAGCATCTAATAATTTGTAGCTCAAAATCGACAGCAAATTGCTTTTAATTGTTGCATTGAACAAATAAAATATCATATTACTTAAAAATGGGACAGAACTAAAGGAAAGAGATCCGGAACAATTTTCAGGAAGCATATCTAAAATAAATTTCAAGACATGGTATTCGAGTTGCATATGAAGCTTCAATATTTTCATCAAAGCATTTCAATCAGTGGACATAATAAAGATCATCTCAATATAGCAGAAGAACTTGTCACCAAGTTCAAGAGTAATATAACAAGAGTCCCGGCTCACCTTCATATATGCATGCATTGAAATTAAACTGGTATTTTGCCAAGAATTCCAGCGAGGAAGTCTGGCACAAAAACTCGAAAGATGAACATTCACCTGGTGTTTCTTGCCGAGGAAATATGTAAAAATTGTGCCTGCCAAAGCAGCAAAATGTGGTGTTAACTACCATCCCCCGATGCAAGTGAAATATATTCCATCCAGTCAGTATTTTACAATTTAAAAAAAAAATGAAATCAGTAAGGAAAAATCAAAGTAGTCAGAGGCACAAGTGCACTAAGGTAAATGAGTACCGTAAAGTCTAGGCACAAGATGGAAAACATGTCTTGTTGTGTCAGACGCATGAAGGGTTAATACAAAGGAATCTACATATCTACAGAAACTTTCATCACATAACATCAGATCCAGATATGACTATGAATTGTCCAAACTATTGACCACAGTAAAAATTGAGATATCTTATTGTATGTTGAAAAGATAGTGAGAACCAAGAATTGATACAGAATAATACTGGTTATTACTATGCATAAGATGCGTGACTGGCGTCACAAACCTCTAACAAAATAGAGAAATGCTGGAAATTCATGTGAAGAATCCAATAAAGAAGAACCATACACCAAATAACATATAGCGGTGTATTAATTGTGGAGAATTAATGACTTTTTTTACGTAATTGAATTTTATGGATTTGATAGCTGATGGTATATATTATGAATTAAATTACAGAATAAATTTAAAATTCAAAAACTTCGAAATATTTGACATCTTAAAATTTTGATTTGAAATTGTATCGAATCAAATAAAAAAACATAAAAAATTAGAATACGAAAATAATTAATTAATTAATTCTTATATAGAAATACGATTTTATATTTGGAAAAAGAAAGTCAAATATTTATAATAGAATAAAGAAAAAAAATTAGAAATCCATCGATTCTCTACCTTCAACTAAAGAAAATTATTGACATTTATTTTATTGTGCTGTATGCCTTAATATTTGTACATTAATGACTTTCATAGAGTTGTAAAATCCTTTGAAATTTTGAATAACTATAAAGTTTAGAGAGTTTTCCAAGTCAATAGTGAATACTAAAAACCTTTAATAGAGTTTAGAAAAGTCAATGTTGAACCCCCAAAACTTCCATGGAATTTATCATGATTGAATAACTATGAATTTCTAAAATCTACGAAAGTCGTTAAAAGTCATTAAATTTCCACCATTTAATACACCACCACTAGAATCGAAGGCTGAAATCAGATTGTATGAGTGAAAAAAGCCAATTCAGATTGCTAGACCTGAATGGTTGTTGAAATGGATTATCCCTTTCTGTTATTCCTTTACCTGCTTCTCCTAAAGAGGCATATACTACAAGCTCATACAAATATCTAACGGAGCTTTCGCCCACTCTCAATCTTTAGTCGTTTCAAATCACTCATAGACCGGGACTGCTGCATTTGATTTTCGATCAAAATCAACCGACCATTTTTGGGTCCATACTGTATCAATAGAGACAACCAACCAAATGCATCTATACAATTTGTAGCAAAATGTCCGACTCTAATACCCGTGATTTTATAAAACTAATACTCATTAACTTGTTAAAAGTCAAAGACACTTCCTTAAGAAAAAATCAACCTCCAACAGCAAAAACTTCAAATTCAATCCTCCAGTTCAGTTAGTTTAAGGGAAAGCGGAAACACTTACGGATGAGCGACGAAGGAGTGGGCTTGAGAGTCCCAGCGAAATAGACACACCCCAAACTGAACGACGGCGAATTTATCGGCAGAGTCTTTGACTTTCAGGTACTGTATGTCGGCTCGGTCAAACTCGAAGGACTCCCGCCACGGTGCACTTGTGAGCCCCGTCATCTCCAGGTCGATAGACACGAAGTCTGCCTCCTTCACGAGGCGCCGCAGCTCGGCTAGAGCCGGCTCGAAGTTCGACCTCGTGACATTCTTCATCCCCGTGTTCGAAGCCGAGGAGCAGATGGAGCGGGTGAGCGGTGGGGTGCGAGTTCGGGCCTTCAAGAGGGCCCGAACCAGATGGTGTTTCTTCATTCTCTCCGATAGCTCATTTTGCAAGCCCGGAGAGCTAACACAATATTTTCGGATTTATTTTGGCTGTCCTGCGACCCTATCAACCATGGGTAATGCCAGAGGGATTGTATATAAAGTTATATAATACCCCATTAAATTATAACGATTTTCAAACGCATTTTCAATGAAAGAATTTTTGTGACAATATTTATTCAAGAGAGGACGATTTGTGCTCAAGAAAAAAATAAAATTCACATAGTGTGATAATGAATCGCGGTAGTTTCTGTTTTGATTGATTTCTCACCTTAGGTAAAACCCTAAATTAAATCTATTGTATATGATTTGGTACTTACTGAGCAAAAAATACAGTAGTGAGAAAAATTAAATAAAAAAATATCAGTCGCTTTGTGCTTTCAACCGAGGTCGGAACAATCCTGGTGCTCGGAAAATGAGATTTAATATACGAGTAGAAAGAAACTCAATCAGGTGTGATAAATTAGAAGATGTTAACGAGAGCTCGTACAGAGGAGCACTTAAAAGCTCAAAGCTTATGCCGTTTCACCAAATTAGTACATGGTTTTTCCGTCCAAGGGGATTGTGCTCTTTCACCAAATTGACGGAACCCCAATTGGTGTAATGTTTTCCTCTTCCCATCAAATATGGAGAAGAACTTGTTTTATATTAACTATTTTAAAAAATAGAAAAGGTTATTAATTAACTTACTTAACTAGTTGTACTACTTGTATTAAATATTTAAATAGATTTCTTTTTTATTTTATATTAATTTTTTATTACTTTCTTAAAAACATAAATTATTTGTTTAAGTGAATTTAACATTATTTTGTTTAATTTTAAATATTAATTTAACAATGTAATAGTTTAAGTTTTACTAAAATCAAACACATAATTGAAATAAAAACATATCAAGGCATAACAAAAATAGATAGATGGCATATAAAAGATAAAAATGTTAATATATAAAAATTAATGGGAATATTCTGATAATATATTATTTTAATAAGATTTAAAGTAAATGGATATTTATTTTGTGTAGAAGGACACTATTTTAATGTAGAAATCACGTCAAATCGAGTTAGGATCGAAGATGATCTCACAGCAAACATTGTACCCTTTCACTAAACAAAAATTGGTAGGAAGCATATCACGCAACCCGTGAAACACATTATAAACCTATGTATTACAACACCTGCGATTTGCATAGACCACATCCATCCATCAATGTCAACGGAAAATGAATTCCAGTTAACAGGCATCACAAGTCGGAAGTTAAAACAACAGTATTTTGAATGTCCACGGAATGCATGTTTCAAACAGTAGACTTCGCGGGTGGTGTGATCATCTTGTCGTGACCTGGACTTATGAGCACTGAAGTATCCGAAACAGTTCAACAAATGGCCAACGGTTATGATGACAATCAAAGAAACCCCTTAAACCAACGTGCAAAAATAAAGCCTGATTTCCCCTCGTGGTCAAAGTTGATCGAGGACCTCTCTGAACTGCATAACAATAACATTATCACATGAAAATAATGAGTTCATGGAACAACAAACTAAATCATTGAGCATATTTTAGAGAGCTACAAGCTTATCAGTAACCAAACCTTGAAAATGAGTCTCTGCATCAGGCCAAATGACCTTTTTTTCTTCAGAGATTCCGCCACTAACAGCAGTAATGACTTAAGATAAGAAATTAACTAAGAACCCAAAATAAAATATATGTTGTTTGCGTGTGTATGATTGTCACACACTTGCATATGTCATATAGACAAGATTCAAGTGGGAAATATGCAACAAACCTGGCTTCACAAGTAAAACCATCCAGAAATGCTCGTCTTTCAAACAAGCCGTAGGAGGTAATAATAGCCAGTGTTAATGGCACGAGAACTACACTTTCTTTGGTCTTCGTTGTATGAGTTTTACGGTTTTCATGACATCAATCAATTTCCCTGCCATCCTAGGGTAGCTGAATTCTGATTGACTAATCCTCTTTCCTCCAAATCTGTCAAAATGCTCTGACCCATTGTAGAATTATTTTCCGAATAAATGGCATCGACAAGAACAGCAAATGTTGTGATATTGGGGCAGATGCCTCTCTGTTTCATCTCCTCGTATAATCTAAAGGCATGAGAAGTATCATGAATTTTACATAGGCCCGTTATAAGTACATTATAAGCAACAACATCTGGCTTTGCTCCATAATGTTCCATTAAATATTTCACGTTCAGTGCCTCAGAAAGTTTAGAATCTTTGCATTACTGATGAAGTACGGTCGTGAAAGTTGAAACTGTAGGCACGAGTTGGGTTCTCAGCATACAATTAAGAACAAGAATTCCCTCCTCTGTCTTCCCACGCATGACAAGCCCTCGAACAATGGCACTCTCAGACAAACGACGAGAAATGAGACCAAGTTCTTCCATCATATCTTTCAGTTTGAAAGCTCCTTTTATATCTCCAGATTTACACATACTTGTGATCAAACTGCAGTATTGTCTTGAAGAGAGAATAAAACCATTCTTCAGAATCTCATAAAGAAGTGTACAGCACTCATGGAAACGAGATACTTTCTTAAGTCCGTTCAAAATAGAGGAGAAATTTTCTGCATTTGGTGAAACTCCTACAGAGTTCATGACATTTAAGAAGTCCATGGCCTTCACTAATTCAATTCTCTCATTATAAGCGGTGATCAACAAGTGCAATGTTAATTGATCTGCTGGCGTCCCTTGAGTCAACATCAAAATTTAGCCCCCACATCCAGCATGCCACATTCGCATAGCATGAGAACTAAACAGTGGCATGTGAACTTATCAGGAAGAAAACCCTTTCTTACTATTGTTTTGTATCATGCAAAGCACTCAGAAATATTACGGCCTTTTGATTGCCCATGTAGGAGGATATTGTATGTTGCCAGATTTGGGCACAAACCTCTACCATCGATCATAGATAGGATATTACACAACTCATCCACCAGTCCCATTTTCGAGTACGCGTCTAAAACTGAATTGAGCGTAATTATATCAGGACGGAGACCCCGTGCTACCATATCCTTAAAGAAGTCAATACCCACTCGCGGAAGGCCAATTTTGACAAGCCCACTAATGATACATGAATAAATAAACTGGTATGTGGAGACATTTACTCCTTTTAGTCCCCTTTCCAACAGAAGAATTGCAGTAACAACTCTTCCAGCTCTACATAAACCAGAAATCAGACAGCAATATGTATAACGGTCAGGAAGCACATTATTTTCAATCATCTCAGATAAAAGGACTAAAGCTAATTTGAATTTACCAATCCTACATATCTCAGAGAGCAAGGTGTTGTATACAACAATGTCCACAGCACAAGGAATGTTTCGAAGTTTACTGAAGAATTGTATGGCCTCTTTAATATTTCCTCGTCTACACAATCCTTGCAACAGACTTCCATATGTGTAAGAGCTAGGTTGATGACCTAAACAAGCCATTTCATCGAATAATTCAAATGCTTTTAATCCTTCTCCTATCTTTGCATAGCCACAAATAATTACATCAAAAGTGAAGGAACAAGGAATCAGATCAATTTTGTTGATGTGATGCCTAAAAACCTCAGCCTGCCGTACATATCCCCTTCTGCAAAGAGAGGATATAAGTAAGTTACAGATAAAAAGATCAGCACAATGACCACTCTGATGCATGACTGTATACACTTTGATGGCTTCAATTATGTCACCATGTTTGCAAAAATTGTAAATTAAAGTCGAATATACAATGCCATTAGGTCTGTTTCCTGATTTGTACAGTTTGCAAATTATTTCCTTCGCTGTATTTATTTGTCCTGCCCCACAAAATCCATTTACAAGTGCTGAATATGTTACAATGTCAGGATTTAAACCATCATTGAACATTTTACCAAGCACATGCACAGTTTCTGTCAGCATCCCATTTTTGCACACTCCATCTATTAGCATGGTGTACATCATACAATTAACATCTATCCCTTCCATCTTTATCCAATTGAGAAGATCTTTTGCCAAATTAAACTTAGCATGCTTGCAGAGTCCATTTAAAATCGCTCCATAAGTAACCTCAGTAGGTCGCAATCCCTTGTCACACATTTCCTCCAAAAGTTCAAATGCTTCAACAAAATCCCCAGAAAGACAATGTCCATGAATCAAAGCATTATAAGTGACGCAATTTGGAAAAATGTTACCCTTGCTCATCTGGTTAAAGATCTTTCTGGCAACTGCAATTTTATCCTCTTTAACAAACCCACTGATAAGAATATTATAAGTCACTTCATTAGGAACGATCATCCTCTTCCGCATCTTTTCAACAGTAAATACCCTTTGGCACTCCTGTTATTTTTACATAAATTATCTATAAGAATATTATACGTACACAAATCTGATTCCATACCCTTGGAATTCATGTGATTCAACAACTCAATAGCTTCTTTATACCTACCACTCTTACAATACCAGCTGAGCACTGTATTGTAACTAACCACACTGGGAGCATGCCGCTCTTCTCCATCTTCTTAAGTAAGTAACCAGCCTTCTTAAGTTTCCCTTCCAAACAAAGCACATTTAGCAATATATTGAATGTTCCGGTGTTTGGATATATACCTTTCGCAAGCATTTCCCCGAAAAACAACCACACAGACTCGGCAAGCCGCATTTTTGCCATAGCTGCAAGGATCATATTACATGTAAATACAGATGCCAGAAATCCCCTAAAACCCATCAAACGAAAAATATTTAGAGCATCTTTGGTTGCACCCTTCCTAACATACGCCCTTATTAACAGGTCAAATACAGCAGGGTTAGAATTACATAAACAATATGTGTCCATTAGAGCGGAAAAAACGGAGGTTGATGTAGAACACCTTCCCAATAAATTCTTCAATATCGATCTTGCACAATCATACATTCTCGCTCTAACAAGAATGTGGACGGTAATGCAGTACAAGTAAGTTATTTGAGTGAGCTCCAAATCTTGACGCTTCACAACCCACTCCAAGAATTTCAAAGCCAGCTTCCATGAACAGGCCTCAACGGCCTCGTTTTATTTTCATGAAATTCAACGACTCCCAACGACCAATTGTGAGAATTCTATATATACTTCCAACCATTTCTTCACCTGTTTCAGAAAAAACAGTGAAAATTGAAAAAATCACAGTTACGTCACAAGTTCATTCAAGGAAAACATAGGATTAATGAAAACAGTCATAAATAGAAAGAGAGACAAATACCAGGTGGCTTTCGCAGGTTGGCTGGTGTCATGCCTTTCTCATCACCCCTCAAATTCTTCCGAAAACCTTTGTGAAAGCCCATACGAGAGACAGCTCTGGTTTCTGATAATCTTTTGCCGCCAAGATAAGAATTTGTGGTTGTCTTAGAGCTCCTCCACAGTAAACTCATGCTGCTGTTACCGCTTGCGAATTGCGACTATGTAATCTAACTTCACGAGGAATCCCTGGAGCTGGAGGCTCCATGATTGTACTTTTAACCACATTTATAGGAGAATCAGGCTACCCATAAAACTTTTTCCTCGTCTCTGGGCCTTCTTAAAGTTGAATCGCTCAGCTGAAGCGCGTCATCACGGCATTTTCCCACCTGATGTCTGAGAATCGCCTCATTTTTCAGAGTTAAACCATTAAACCTAGAAAACATTCACCGATTTCTTTTACAGTTGACCAGTGTCGGGAGAACGAAGAAAGACAACTTAGGTGGGGTCGGGTCGGGTTCTCAATACTTCTCATGTTAAATCGGAAATAAATAGACGCGGAGAAGGGAAGGGACCGAGCCGGGTTCGGTTTGAAAAATAGCCTGGACCCATAACCTTGTTACACGGTTCCAGGCCGGTTCCTTAAAACACGTATGTTTTTTTAACAAAATTAAATTTTAAGAAAGGATTTTTTTAAATAAAAAATGATATTTTTAAAAAAATGTTTTGAAAACCGGAAATGGTTTAGAGTCCGGGTCGGACCCAACCTATCGACATGTTACCGTTTCTGAAAACCATAATAGACCATGTACACATGGATCTGGTCAAATTCCGGGTCAAACATGTTGATCGGATTCAACCCGTGTTAACGAGTTGGGTTCGATTTGGGTCGAGCTTAAACCCGTTCCATGGTTAAACCCGATCCATGGTCAGATCTAAAAATAAAGACTAAAGTACCCGACTTTTGAGTACCCGAAATTGTCGGATAGTGTGGGTATACGAAATTTAACATTGAAATATGTCGAATAAATTTGAACTACTCTATTACTTAAAAAACAATGTATGTCATTATATCTTGCCACACAATATATACATAAAAGAAGACTTATAAAAATCATCTACAACTTTCTAAAGAAAAAAAAAAAGTAAATCAATACTCGGGTGTCATTGTGTAGTCTAGAGAGCATATATATTCGAAAAAAGTAGATCTAATTAATAGAATATAATTTTTAAAACTATTGAAGTACATTGTAATCGTTTCTAGTTTTTTTGCCACATAAAACAATGTTATCATAGGAATAAGTCATTAGGGAAAGAAATTTATATGTCCTTGCGAGAAAAATTGATAACTCATGTGACTAGGCCTAGTTATATGCTGGTATAACTTTATCATTTCGATTTTAGTAGTTTAATAAATCACAAATCATTTTTTTATTCGATCATAAGTGGACATTTAAACTAAGCATTACATGATAATTTTCATAATAATAATAATGGATAATAATCATTATCATTATCGTCCAAGAACTTCACTGTATCAAGTTTCCATGAAATATTGAAAACAAATTTTGACTCCTGATTTAATCCGCTTTATAGAATAAATGTATCTTATTCGAATGAACTTCAATGGTTCACGCGGGTTTGAAATAAAAATTTTGGACCCCAATAATTTTCAAACTCAATTTCCTCAGAAAATCCAATTCAATCATTCGGCAAAAGGGGATTCACATGTTGAAGCATGTGAGTACCCAAACCAAGAATTCACATCCCTAGTTTCGCTCCAAATTCAGGGGTTTTAGAATGTCACATCACTAGACAATTTGCAACAATTAGGTCTAACTCGAGACCGCATTTCAAATTAGGGTCTCAAAGCTAGAGTTTTGGATCACGGACAACTAAAGAGATAATTGAGTCACAAATTTATATTAAGAGAAACACTTATGTTTGATATCACTTATTTTTAATCAAATAAATGTCATTTCCTAGCTGAGCTCTAACGAAGATCCTTGAACCAAATGACAACGAAACAGAACTAAACTGCCCAAAAAATATAAGAAACTTGAGACGTAGTTGGATCAAATCTCATGCTTTCAAAAAAATCTCGTACTATATTTGTTTTTGTGAGAATCGATCACCTAACGTACAATAGAATACATATGAGGGAAAAATAATATGAAATATAAGGAGGATATAAACACTCAATTAATGCTGAAATGGATGAAACATTTTATGAGTCAAAAATTAACTTTAAAAAAAAAAAAGGAAAAGAAAACCATTTTATTAGACTTTTGGCCGAGAGGATATGTTGTTGCAATCTCATTCAGGTCGATTCATTTGTGTTTCACTCATCGTCGGTGCCAAAGTACCGGTCACCAAACTCACCCATACCAGGGACAACACGGAAATCTTCATTCAAACCAAGTTCAATCTCCGAGGTCACTATCTTTAGTCGGGGAAAACGTTTGCAGACTTCGTGTACACCTTTAGGTGCCTGCATATACAAAGTAGCTTGGAAAGATCATCCATCGACACTGATCGTCCAAAGACTCATACATGTCTAGCAACATTACTTGCATGAACAAGCAAATTAATAGCTACAAGTTCTCTAGAGCTACAGGATGAAAAATAGAAGTTTTCTAAGCAAAACAAGAAAAAGAAAAAAAGCTAGGGAAAGCTCAAACTGACTAAAAGCATTGAACTTACGGATATAAGATTAAGGAATATGATGTTGGGCTCTGGTACACCCTTCTTGATAAGTAGAGTAATAGCTTGAATAGCAGAATTTCCTGCAAATGGATGATGATTCACAATCATATAAAGAGAATGTGCATAAACAGCATAAAAAAAAACCAAGAAAAACTAGTACTGGAGGATGTGGGAATTTCGATGAGAGGGATATGTTGGCCATTTTGAGAGGAAAACATAATATGTAGAAAAATTGTGCTGGTGAACTAAAAGTTTTTTCGCTTGAGTAACAAGCACCATTAAAAACCATAAGTTTTTTCTACTAATAAAATAGATCTTGGAGATAAATGCAAATCGGTAGCATATATGATAATATACTATCACACTAATGTTATAACATAAATATGCTAACCTGTGCCTAATATCGGATCCAATAACAAGACATGTCTATCCGAAATATCTGTTGGTAGTTTCTCATAGATCAGCTGCACAAAAATGCAAATAATTTGAATGAATAAGAGAGAGGATTTTATTTTTTAAAAGGATATGAGAGTGGATTCCATCAACCAAACAAACACACAGGCACCACACAAAAATAAGCAACTTTTCACTAACTTCTTGACCATTGTCGCCTTCCCTATGAATCAGAATTTTGCCGATCTTGATCCCTTTGCAGCATGCTCTCAAGGCATTTTCCATGCTCTCGCCACTGCAAAAATTTGAATTACCTCAAAAGCTAAAACCATAAATTCTGGAGGTGTGAACAGAATTCATTAACCATCAAGTAGGCAATACAAGAGATCCTCAAAGGAAAATAAAATAGAAAAAAGTAGAAGAATCACCATTCTACCTTCTGATTACAGAGACACCACATAATCTCTTACAAAAGTCTACTCCAGTGTACACAGATCCTGCATAAGCAGAGCCCTTCATGTAAAGATAGTGTAGCAGTGTTAAGAAATAAGAATACAGAACTATCGCGGATAAGAAAAAAATGCATGGATTAGCAAGTGCAACGAACAGACATTTTATAAAAGATGAACAGTACAGTAGCAGCACAGCACTTTGCAAGTCAACTTTAAGGACCCTTGAGATGTGCTCAGAAATAAATTCATAAGCCATATGATTGGTGGGAAGATAGTTACAAGACAATTGCAATATCAATTATATGAACTGTGTTGTTACACTAGCTGAAAAGATAATATATATGTGGTACCCAGAAAACAAATTAGTATAATTAGGGAAAAAAAGGACGTCCAGGCACAAGTAAAAGAAGGAAAGGAGAATATATAAGAAGCAACAAAATGTATACTGTGAAACACTTTACAGCCTCAAAAAATCTCAAAAGGTTTCAGATGAGTTAACGTTGTAAATTATCATAACTTCCCTGGTATAAGTTATTACATTTCAGCGTGGATCTTTTCAATAATTTATCAAATTTTTGCTGTTCATTTGAAAATATGTCCCTTCATCAACAACTGACAGATATGGCAGTGCTTCAAAAAGTACATCATTTTGAGTTTTCAAGGAAAAAGTTTCACTGATCATAGATAATTTTATGATGGGGGCAGCCTACCAGTTGGAGTAATTACAGGCTTTTCTGTGAATGGCAGATGCCCAAGACCATGTTCAACAACCTAATTGACATGTGGAAGAAAGGTAAGTCCATATCGAAAAAGTTGTAGGAAAACAACTTGAACAGACATGCCTACCAAACGAATCAACCGGTCAGCATAAAATACAAAGTCATGTTTTGTTGCTTCAGCATCACGTATCAGAGTGTGCATTCCACGTATCTAGATTACACAATAAGGATCTCAGATGACCAAAAGTGAACAAAAATATTAATATGTGACAGCATGACTATATCCAGAAATTAGATTCCTTTCGTAGAACCAGAGGATGATTGACTTGATAAATATCAAATAGTAAGCTGAGAAAATAGCAAGGTGCCACTATACCTGAAATGTTGATTGAATTACATATAAATTAGGATATATTTTACAAAGATCATGTTGGCCAAGTTTGGTCCGAATATGTTGGACAATCAAATCAATAGCAACATGATTATCTCCACCACGTGGGATAATGATGTCTGCGTACTTCTTCGTCGGAAGAATAAAGTCATCAAAAGCAGGCTTCACGAATTTCGAATACTGCAGACAGGTGGCAGCATATGTTAGCAATGTATTTACCGTTCCACAATATAAATACAAACAATTGACAACGTGAAACTCATAATTTGAAAGCTTGAAAATAAAACGAGTTCAAGACTACACCATAGAGAGGAAATTTAGATAAAATAGAAAAAAAAAAGATACACAGCCGAAGGGATAAGCAGGTGGAGTAAAGCATAGTTGAAAAAAGAGAAATGCCTCTCAAACCATAAAATGGCAAAAAAAAAGAAAGCAAATTTCAGCCCGGTCTAGTGTTGCAGATGAAGATGAGATCAACCTTGATGATGAAATTGAAGAAGATACCGGTGGATACAAATCAAGTGATGGAGCTTAAAACGTAGATTTGGAAAATGAAGAAGAAGATGATGATGATGATTTTTTTAATATTTGATATTTCATCTATGATATTTTCAAACACTTTCGAATCTATTTTTATTTTTTTCACAATATTTTGTTTATCGTGTTTTTCGTCCTTGAAGTGTGCACTTTGCTTTGCACTATAAGCCCCAAGAGCCTCGAGCGCTTTATTGAGCCGCGTGCTTTTGACAACTAGATTATCATATATATAGAAGTTTAAAAGCACTCTCAATAAAACAAATGGAAATTACAGAAAAATGTAAAAATACACTTACCACGGTTTTTTTTTCAAAACAACAGTGAGTCCATAATATGACATCCTTTCTCTTAAAAGTGCACACACATATCCTCTCTTAAAAGTGCACACAAAGTAAGAGCAAAAACTTGGTTAGTCATTTACAAACAAGGAAAAGGTATGTTTCTACCTGATCAAGTACCATACCAATGTCTCTACCCTTTTCTACTGTGTCACGCCTTATTCTTCTTGCTAGGCGTACATCAGCATCTGCACTGAGACTTTGATATTGTGAAAATTACCATACAAGTGCTGTAAGATGATAACCCAATGACAGCTCTTTGTTACAAAAAATAGAAAATATGGTTGGCATGCTGAAGGCATTTATAACCATGCAGAAGCAAATGGAAAAGGTAGAAAGACAACCTGTGTCAACAAATATCTTCATATTCATCATATCCCGCACACGAGGATCATGAAAGATAAGTATACCTTCTAAAATAATGACATCCGAGGGGTTAACCTGCCAACCATTAATAAAGAGATACGGTTTAAAAGATATAATGAAAAACAGTGATAACTTCAAGAGACTGTGCCAGAAAATTACTCTCCGGGTAGGAAAGACATTGTTTTTATAACTCTTGAAATCATATTTTGGGATATCCACCGGTTGACCATGTTTTAATTTCTCCATTACACACAATAATTGCTCTGTGCTGAATGCATCTGTCAAAAATAAATCTATCAGATGAAGCTCGAAATTTTTGTGATGAACCATCCACAAAATTGTAAATGACAACCCATAAGGAAAACATTCACGTTTAGAAAAACAAGAATTTAACACTTGTGTGTTTATTCAATAAGCCACCTGTTGGTTATATTTTATTTAAGTTCAATTTTATGAAATTTTCATTTCAATTGTTGATTGTGATATATTCAAACTAACATTTATAATAAGTTGATTAGTTATTATACATCATGTATAGATGATTTACTTCAGATAGCATTGAAATATAAAGTTTAGGAATGAGTTTACCAAAAGCACAATCCTAAAATGCGTCACTAACGATCCTGATTGGAAATGCTTTTGTTGCATTCGGAATGGAAGAATTTGACTTGACAGACGGGTTTTGATGTGAGGAATGATTTGAAATGTGGATATTTCAAATTTAAGCAATGTCGATGGTTTTGAAATTTTGAAATTGACTATTAAAAAAAGATGAATTTGAAATTCTCGTGATTAAATTTATGCCGCAAAGATAATGTATTCCAAAACTCAATTCAACTGCACAATTAGTATTTGTTATTATAAGTCATACGAGATAATTTCAAATTGTAAGTGATCACCATTAAGAGACACCGCAAAAGCTTTGTGCAATAGAATTTGGTGACATATCAGATTAGCTGAGATTGCAAGATTTTCATCTCGAAGTATTAGTAATTCCTGGAGCGTTATGCTTCATTGTAGTGACCTGTCACTGTTAATCTGATTGTCCTATGCATTTTGTCAAAAAATAATTTACGACGAATTTCTGGCTACAGCTTGACATGTTAGTGCCACATCTAACTGAAAATATGATTTAATGTATCATATTGTATCGTATGCTAACCATATTTGAGTATCCCAACGACTAATATTAATTTGTATCTAGATATTCATGACACATATGGACTTTCCATATGAGAAATAACATTTATTTTGAGTAAGCAGAGAATTCACCCAAGAAAGGAAGAATGTCAGAGTTCAAGAGTGCAAATTTTCCCAAGTTAGAACAGAACTAACCAGGATGGTCAAAGTTGTATTCATAAACTCTTTGAAGTTCATCAGGTGTCAAATTGTGATAAAAAGAATCCTGCGAAATTATATCTGAGTCTGTTAGCCATACAATTTAGTTGTCTAGTTCACAAATATCAGACAGCAAAAATGTTAAAATTACTTAAATACAAGTTAGATTAATTGTGCGCTCTAATGGAGATGCAAATAGAGTGTGACACCTGGTTGACGAGTACAACTCGCTGATCATGAAGCTGCTCGATAATCATATCACAAACAGTAGTCTTCCCAGATGCTGCACCCCCAGCAACTCCTGAGAAGCAAAAACATTTAAGATTGCCAACAAGACACCTTGGGTGAAAGGAATATGGTATAAGAGATCATAGAAAAAACAATACAATGATCGTAAGCGAGGAGTAAAGATACGGAAGTACTTCAATTCCACCAGGAGAAGTATGAAAGTCTACTACAATTATAACAACTATCCCAGGCCACCCAAAACTCACTGGACCATGCAACCCTTACGTAGCAGATATCTTGAGAAACGAAATCAAAACAAGCATAAGCTATTTAAAGTTTAAGTTTATGACCGGCATTATTTGTAACCATATATAGGCAAACTAGGAGGATACCTTGAAGTCTGATCGTGTGGCTTCTGGGAATTGATTTTAAATTAAGATCTTCATTAATTATGAAACACTTTAACTAGTTCCAAACAAATATTCCACGGAGTCAAGCCGACTCACATAATTCACCAGATTTTATCTCATGAATCACAAATATCTTTGCGATATAAAACAAAAGGAAGTTAATCAAATATTTTTCTAATCAAGAGGCCAAGTATTACTTAGTGGTTGTCTTCTTAAAGTGATTTATTTCGATCTTACTAACACACACAAACTTAAAAGAGAATGCCAGGTTTGATCTTCCACCCTGCATAGGATCACAAATCCAAGATAGCCACATTTTAATCCTTTTCATTATTCACAAAAAACGAACTATAATTTCACATACCTATTATAAATGGTTGTTTGACATCTTCAGTTGAAGGTGTAACAGGTTGATCGACAATTGAAGAACCGGCATGTACATTTTCTAAATGAAATCCAGAAAAATGAACCCCGGATGAAGCTTCTATCATATCTTCAATTGCCTTTGAACCCATTTATCAGGATTTCCCTGCACTATCAAATCAAACACTCAGAAGTAAGCATATATTCTTGAAAAAAAAAAAGGCATGCCCTGAGATTTACGGAAATAGAGCCTTGAAAATCATAAAGTTTGTATGCTTACAGAAAAATCTTCTTTAATTCAAGAGGTAACTTAGGGCTTCATTTATAAGAGAAAGCATAGCCAAACGTGCATCTCTTGGTCATGCAAAAGGGGATATATTCCAAGATAAGAAAGTTAATACGCAAGAAAAAAAGATAAGATTCATTGTCACATCTATTCTTTATGTTTTTCCTCCCATACAAAAAGAAACTAATTTCCAACGGTGTAGATATTTCACCAACCAGAAAATATGATTAAGAAATGACACCAGATCCAATACAAATAAAAATCGTAAACCCTGCCAAAGAAGCCAAAAAAAAAGAAGAAGACGAAGAAGAAGAAGTCGTATATTCATAAAAACAAAAATTCGGAAGCATTCGTCCACTGAACACTCAACTTGACAACAGAAGGCTCCCAGATATCTAAAAAAAGAAGTGACGTGATAAAAGAAAGATCCAATAGGCCAAATAAAATGATCCACTGAACTAGACGTAGAGAACCAAATCAGAACACCAACAAATCCAAGTTTCGCCACTGCTACATTTGCCGGTCTGCGCCCGTCCAACGGAATATTCAAGCACCCAGTAAAATAAAACAAGGCCAATCATCAGATTTACCATTAGATTTTCCCCGCCCCATTGTTGAAAAAAAAAAACACAACACAACACAACACAACACAGATATTTTTTCACGAATAATAATCAGATTCATGGTAAGAAACGTGATCTTAGAGCTCCACATACAACAAAAAATAATTCAATGTAGCAATATTTTGTATCAATAAGTGCCTAATACCAGGTAAGTGAATAACTTATGATTCTACAATCAATTATTGAGGCCTTTTAGCTTCTTCGCCTCGATTTTGGGATTCCGAACAGTGGCGTGAAGAACCAGTTGGACACAGTTTAGGTTATCTTAGACAGCGCACTGCTGATGCGACGAATTTATAAGGCAATTTTTTATATTAAAAAATTGCTGGCGTGGGGCTTTATATTTGCCCAATATGCATATTCGCCCATGATGAAAACATGAAGAAAAAGCGCATCTTCTAATTTGAATTCATATGATATATGTTTAATATATTATTTCTTCTTCAAGACAGCTGCCAGGTATTGATATTTCTGTGGCTATTGTTATTTGAAATTTTTTAAATATAGGTATCTAATATTATTTACAAGAGTGGTCTTGGATTTCAGTTTAATTAAAATGAAAGAAATTGAAAATATAATGGTTCAAGATACATGTACAGTTTCATAGAAGGTTTCTTTTATACATGAACCAATGCCGTATCCATGTGCTACGACATGCCTGCTGCTTGTCCGAAACCAGTCTACAATTTATATCGACATAGCTACTTGAACTCAAAAGCTCCATGTCTCTATCTTATGTCAAATTTTGCAATCCCCGGTAGTCAACCCATAAACGTAGAGGAGTTAGCTGGGAGCGCAATCTATCGGCTCTTCCCCCTCCACTTATTCAAACTCCAATTCATATTTTTCATAGAAAAATGTCTCTTTTCATAGCATCAACTCTGTTTTCACAAAGGTGCTTCTTTGTCCAATAGATGTGTATAAACATGAGTTTTAGGACAAAATATTTGTTTCGATAAAATATTTGTTTCTCATCTAATCTCGTTTCTGATTTTAACATATACGAGCAGCATATTACAAGGAAAGGCATCGACTTGCACACAGTAGACAGACTGGATCAGGTATCCATAAACGAATCATATACGCATAGCAGCGTGTAGCACCTACGTGCATATCGATCCCACTAGTTCATTCTCATATCATCCATCAGCAATGTGTGAAGCCTTCCCTAGAGCATGCCTCACTCGTATACGCACGGACCTAAAGAAGAATTCATGCACACAATTTCAAAACTTCAGTTACATGATAGATGTGATCAAGTTCTGAAACAATAACTCATCTTACATCACATTAGTACGCTAATATCATACGTGTTAATAGATAAAAAAAACGTATACGAAATAATTGATGCATCGAGGAAGTAGATTTTACTTGCCTTGAATTCGATAATAGATAGTTTGATCCGATCATGGAAAGATACCTCAAACTATCAAAATTTTCTGCTGAAAATTTAAGACGTTCGATCCTTGGTCTGTAATCCTAGTCAGTAATCACCCTCTAACAATTTTTTTCTGAAATTGTTTTATCGTGAATGGGGTTCTTGGGTTTGGGTTTTCTCTAGTTTATAAGAAAACTCACCGATTTATCCCCCCAAAAATATCACAAATTTTATTTTATTTTCTTTATGCAAGCTTAAAGGTGTAACACAAATTCCTAAAACTGAAAAAAAAAAAAAATTAAAGAGTGATTTATAATAAAAATGGTGCTACACTTATTCACACCTATTTAATTAATGTAGCCGTAAACCCGTATACGACTCAAAATAAATCAGTACGTTGTTTGTCTACTAGGGTTCAATGAGAATTTTTCCCTAAAATTTTCTTCATTAAATTAAAAACAAATTTTTTCTACATCTGGGTATCTTCCTCCAAAATCTTTAATCGAACCAAATTCATGCATAAAACTTCCAAAATTAGCCAAAAGTAAACTTCTAAATTTTTAAAAAGTTGATTTTGACCAATAATATAAAATCATTGTTATCATTTAGAAATAATCACGTGTAATCTAAATGAACTATTTCGAAGGCTCCCGTTGTATAATATACTTGGTTGGTAGGATGTGATTGATACAGAAGGATTATTACGAATGATTATTTTAAGAAGAGGTGGGATAAATAATTTATCAGATGTAGCTGACGTTGTTTGGTTCGATTTTTAACGTAGGGATTATAACATTTATGACCTACAATTTTACCAAAATGTCCTTCACATTTATAGCCAAAAATCAGTGAGGCGGTGAAAAAACTCTTGCACGTCTACCTGTAGCAGTAGAAGCGCAGTTTGTGCGATTTGTCACCGGTGAAGTAGTTAACCACAGGAACAGCTCTCAGCGAAGAGAGAGATCGAGGGTTGAATGTCGTCCCCCCATCGACTGCGAACTTGATTTTTGAGAGCTGTTCGTACTTTCCTGTGCAGGTTTATTTTTTTCCGGTTTCAAGCTTAGTTTTTTCCTTGGTCTTGTTCAGTAAATTTCCCCATTTTTCTGTTCAATTTGTCTTCGTATGGACATGGATTGAAACCATTCGAAGTTACACAAATCCGGTTACGATTACATCCATCTTGAAATTTTCGTGTCCAGGCCGTCAGAAACTTGTTTCTGGTATTCAGTTGTTCTTGTAGTAGGTACTTCTTAAAAAATCAGAATTGGGGATGTGGTAGTTCCAGTGTTCCAGATCTGCTTTAGTCGTTGTGTTAATTTCGTGTTTAATAAGAAGCAAGACTTCTTTGTGTGCATTTGTTTCAGATGAAATGTTTTTTTTTCAGCTTAGTTAGAAAATTTGATTTGCCAATGCTCGTTTGTAGTTGAAAAGTGTTCAGAATAGTGAATATAGATGGGATGGGATAACCAATGTTGAAAGTGGTGCTGTTTTGGGTATTTGATTGGATGATATGGTGTAGATTTTGTATTGCATTTGGTTGAAATAGGGTGAAATATGAATTCTTGATGTATGCTTTTGAAATTGCATTTGGATTTATATTTGTGAAGGGAAGTTGTTCAATAGCTTACATATTACAGCCAAATTGCACTGGGATTTGTAAAATTGATTCTTATCTAACTGGTTTAAGTGTGAGTTTTTCTTGTAAATGTATGTTGATTTGTCATGGACACGTGTAATGTTATAACATTTCCTATGCTTTGCTTACATAATTATTTCAGATTGGAAGTCTGTTAAAAAGTGAAGCTGTGACGCAACGATCGTTGCATACTCATCGTCTTGTTAACCCTCTCTACCACTGCAAAATGGTGTATTTCGTACCTTCACTTTTGGATTTGATTTATGAGAACTTACATGCGAGTATTACTATGTCAGCGCTCATTACAAATCTTCGAAAAACCGTTTTACTGATATGTCTTAATCATATGTCTACAAATAACAAAAACTTGTTTCCAATAATGTGGATGCTTGTCAGCCGAAAGCGTACGTAGTTTTTGTTGGACGAGAACCCGGTGTGTACGAGAGATGGTCTGACGCTAGCAAACAAGTTAGTGGCTTCAGTGGATCCTGTTGTAAAGGCTTTGAAACCAAAGAAGATGCAGAAGAGGCTTTTCGTTCCTTCGCGCAAGCACCGAATGCCACACGCGTCGAAGATGCAGAAGAGGCTTTGTTGATTGAACCCTCCAGCTAAGGCGTGGCACATCTTTTTTGGTTTTGAGGTCACTTCTAGTGCAGGTTGACGAAGGATTCGTGTTTCCGATCGTGGACCTGATTAAGGAGGATATACCGCCGCCTACCTTGAAGAGCCAGATTCCCTGTGAATCCGGTTGGAGCCAGGCGCCTAGACGCCAGCAAGGTGACACTCTATAAAACATCCTATGCATGTTTTATGATTTGATTTGATGTATTAAACGTTTTTCGGGGCAATTTTTAAACTTCCGCGGCCCCCTCGGGAAACGGGATCCGGATCCGCCATTGTCGCCAACACGAAGAGCACTAAATAAACAGCAACTCATAAACATGAAGTATTCTAAGCTATGAGATGCATGATACTGTCAAAGGAATCAGTCATCAAGGCCAACGAGTCAGCTGGCAAAATCTCAAGCGAACCTCTATACCCGCACAGCCAATCAGCCGGGGAAATCATCGGTCCGTGATCATCAGGCCCGTCAGCCATCACAGCTCGGTGGTATTCAGACACGATGACTCAGTCGGTCACCACTCCGATGATAGCGTTGGACCTTTCAAGCATGACACATCTGTCTGCCGGTCACAACGTGGCTCTTTCTCAGGTCATCAATCGATCAAAGGCTCAATATATATGCATGTATGCCAAGAAATTCACATTTGATTTCAACATGCATAATGCACGTAAACGGAACATATAAATCATCAAAGAATCCACATCTGTGCACGTAATACAGAGTTCACAGAATTCAGTTCATATCTCACAATACTAACACGCTTATGCTCGAAGCTTTTAATCAAAGCTCAATTCGTACCTCCAAAATCAGACACTACTCAATAGATCTCACCAGGGCACGACTATCTTCAGCCTGCTCAAATCCGTCTCCTCGCTGGTCCCAACAACACAGCAGACACTCGCCTGGGAGCTCAATCTGTTAAGAAATCTCGTATATCAGCTCAACACTAAGTCAAATCTACTTAGCACCTACGGTCAAGAACTCACATCTGGTCCGACCTCTAAACAAAGTTCTAACATGTAATACTAAGCTTAGAACAGCAGAAAACACTTACCCAAAAGCTCAGAACTGATTGGGGAAAAACATAGACCAGAAATGCGAAGTTACTCGAATCTGAAACTTCTTCGCACATCTTCCTCAAGTCAAACTACAGCCCCAAACCTGTATCAATCGAAAGAGCTAAGCAAGACGAACCCAGCGCCACCAATCTTGCCCCAAACAATGGCGGAAATCGACGACAATCTATCGGAGAAGGGTTCGAATGAACAGTAAGGGTTTCGAGGTTATCAGGGAAAAAGATAAGAAGTGTCGGGTTCAAAAAATGCAAAGTGTCAATCAGCACTTGTATTTAAATCCTCGAGTCATTACTGCTCTTATCACTCAGATTCTTCTCACACTAAGGCAAAAGTCCCACATCTGAATCCAGCGCTCACTCACACCTGGTTCAGCTTTCGCAAATCAGACTTTGCTAACGCACAACAGCAAACGACGTCGCGCCAACTAATCAAAACGACGTAACAGAGCTTCAACATCTGAAACAGAGCTCTCTCACTAGCGACATCTGAATATGCTAACATCGGTCAACTCAGACGTGTTGACTAACACGTGGCATCTTCTCGCATCCGCGCTCTAACGCTAATAGGTTTCTCTCGTCAGCTAGAACAGCTGCGTTTGCTCGCTACACAACACCGTTGACCAACGTTGACATCTGATCACGCCACAACTGAGTACTCACATCTGAATGCTCACTAATTCCTGCGCAAGAACGCTGCTGGCGTATCTTCTTCCAGCGATAGGACTTCACATCTGAAACATCATCAACCTGATTCGACCAAATACTTCAAATCTAGAAATCTGATGATCAGCATACTCACAACACAGTATACTAGATACCATTCCCACGCATCCAAGAAACATCCGAAATACAATAAATCCTTATCCAGATGGTTCTCCTCTCTAATTAACATTACCAGATTTCTACTCCTCACAAGAACAGCTGCAAGGTGGATAAGGGTACTGTAGCAGCTTAGCAGCGAACATGATGAAAACTATAGAGAAATATGATAGCGTCGAACCAAGTGCAGATTGAGAAGATGTCCAAGCTAGAACAGTGAGGGGATGCCCAAGCTGATCTAGTAGAGGATATCTAAGCTGGTACAGTGTGGGAACGCCCGAGCTGGTCTAGCTTAGGACAACCAGATCGCAGCAGAAAGCCAAGATGATCAGCAGACCGCCAAGATGGTCTAACAGAGGACAGCTAAGCTGATCCAGAAGACATCCAAGCTGAGCAAGAGCAAGTTCAGATCAGCACAGAGCAGAACAGTGATCAGTTCAGTTTAGAGGGTTCAGTTCAGTGATCATGTGCAGATCAGAGAATAGTTTAGTACAGCTCAAAGAGCATATTAGAGCAGTTGTGAACAAGAGCAGTTTAGATGAGATACAATGAAAGCATCTCAGAGCTATACAGGTGCAGAACGAAACACCTCTGAGCTTTGCAAAGCAGATTAGAACATATGAACGACAGCAGTTCAGAACAGCTTACAACAGTTATTTGTAAACTGAACGAATCAATTTGTAAAGGTTATCCATATTCTGCATATTCTACCAGCTCTGGCTGTTCATCTAGTTCGTGATTTGAATTTTTTTAGTTTGCATTTTAGCCCAGATATAATTGATAACTTGTCTTCCGACCAAATAAGTTCTATATCTCTTACAAATTCACCATTCAATTTATGAAAATTGAAATCGAAAAAAAGGTCATCATAGCTTGAATCTTCAAATTCCACAGCAAAAAATTGCTGTCATTGAATTTTTTATCTCATAATTTGCCGTCATTATGTCAACAATAATTATCCCACCTTAATAAAAAAATTCAAAAAATCTTTTCTGATGTGAGAGTTCAATCACAGCTGCAACTACTCAGAATTTTAAGAAAATTTTCACCAGGTTCTGATACCACTTGTTGGTCCCAGGTGGGGCACTTCGAGATAAAAATATTATTGGAGAATAAAAATGGACATCGAAATTTTACGTGGTAAACCCTAAAAATAATTAGGGTAAAAACCACGGGCAAAATGAAAAAAAATACCATAATATTTTGAGAATTACATCATCTCACTATATTTCCAAAGATGCACACCCTCTTTTAATATAGGAGAAAAATATCTCATAAATATTATAAAACATACTCCAATTTAGTATCATTACGTGATAGACATGAAATAAATGCATACGCCACATGTTTGACACATTTTAGTTGATCCAAATATTTTGGTTTCTCAATCTCTAATTTGTTGAGTGTCCGAAAGGATTTTGTCGTCAACATCTCAATCCACTTTAATATGTTTGCTTCTAATACTCAGGCTATTCATTGCCTGACAAACCATTAGAGAAAAACAATTGCAGCAAAAGACATGGTCCCATTTTACACATAGTGCCACTTATTTACGTAGATCAGTGGGAAAATTATTATTTAACGAAGAAGATTTGTTGCACTCTTCGTTAAGATTGTTCGTGATTAAAGTAGGTATTTGCGATACTGATCTATGCGACTTATTCATTGGAAACATCCATAGAGTTAATAATGAATCATGCATGGTTCGGAGATTTAAAAAGAAAATACTCTGGATTATCTTTTATTGATTTAGTTAATTGTTCAGTAAACCAATCTGGTTTAACTTTTACTTGTCTAACTTTGGATAGTGTGATTCTATTTATAATTAATCAATCCCGGTTTGCATTCGAATTAACTACTAGTGGTCTCCAGTATCAATGTATAATCACATGAAAATAGACCGTAACCCTCTCAAATCTTAAATTAAATTGACATACATTTCATCATATGTTTCACTGAATTAAATTTTTGTAACACTAAACATATCGTAAATAATCATCAACCATAAAATAAATACGGCACTATTTTTTGTACATGACCTCAAATCCGGCCGACGCTAACAAATTATAAGCAATAAACCCATAAATTTGAAATAATAATGAATCTTTGTCAAGATAATACTTTGGGTTGTCATAATTTTGAAATTATTTCATTACAAAGTTTAAATATTAATTTCAAGATTTTTGAAATATAGAGACAAGTGGGAAAAAAATGCGGAATATTTTTATGAGTTATCTATATATTGGAGTTTTGACTAATTATAAAAAACGCCGAGTGCGCCAAGGGAGGTCATGAGCTTGTTGGAATAAATGAAAACCCTTCACATGCCGTGACTCTTCACATGCCCGTGACTCTTCACATGCACGAAGAGACACAATATATTGATTGTGTATTCAATATAGCCACTTGAAGAGTCACACATCTCCCTATATATAGGAGCAACATTTTTCATTCCAAGACACAACCATTCACACCATTCTCTACAATTCTCTCCATTCTCTCCACGTTCCCACGCTGATACAGTGCAGGTGCGGTTCAGTTCGCCGGTGTAGCGTAGCCTCGTGCTTTCGGTTAGCTGCTCGGTTCCGTCGTTGTACCCTGGGAAACAGACACCACGCGTAGCTTGGTCTTTGGAAGCACTGGTGCGAGGTGAATCTGTTTTAAGGGAACTGTGTTAGAACACAGGCCTCGATTTACTTTCTGTTCCTGACGTTTCTTCAATCTGATTATTTCTTGTTATTCTATACTGTGTATGTTATTACCATTCCTTTGCCTAACATTATTTGAGTAGATTTGATTCCACACGAAACAAGAACAAATTTCCATCAACCAAATGAAACTCCCATCTTTTATTTTGAAGCTTCCATCTTTTAATGTTCGATAATATATACAATTACTTTAACCTTACTAGCTACTAAAGTATCATGTAACAAAATATATGTTGGATGTGTCTAATAAGATTGGGTCACATGCATGATAACCAGAGAAGGAGATGCAGGGGATCCTTTGATATGATCTCATGAAAGAAAACCTCGATGGTAGCCGGAAGAAATGGTTGTGCTGATACATACTACCGGATGGTTAAGTCAGGTGAAAGCAGTTACTGACAAAGGGGAATTAACCAGAACCAACAATATCCAAGCGAAAACAAGAAGGGTAAAAGAAGCAAGTAAGGAATACAGAGGGAGAGAGATACATGAGCAGCAAGAACAAGGAGATTAGAGGAAGGAGAAAACGCTCTGATCACAAAGGCTTGTGTGTATTGCTTCATGCTTAATGATCTGAATTGAACTGTCGTTCTTGGTGATAAATAAATGTGGGTTGGCCGTGTTTTTCTGTTGCATGCAATAAGTTTACTCTTTACTGTTGAATCATCATACTGATCATTGTGTGCGTACGAGCGTGAGATAAGATCGGTAATTGAGATAGGGTTGTTCGATTCTTAACAATATATATGGATGACAAACAACAAACTGTTCAATACTGAGATAGCGCAGGCTCTGATACCAATTGATAGGATCAATAGGATCAAAAAACAGCCTTAGGAGTTCAGAAGGGGGGTTGAATGAACTCCTTTGGGATTTTTAAATTTTCAAAACCTTAAAACAGTTTTTACAAGCGCCTTGCTTAATTTAAATCCGAATTACCAGATTTAAGGTATCACAGTCTAAAATCAGATTTCTCGACTAACAAATAATGTGCAGAATGAAGTCGATCAATCTGTGAATAGTGTATTGATAAATAAATGCAGTAAAGTAAAAGTTCAAGGTCGAGAGTTTGTTTATGGAAGTTCGGATATCAAATCCTACGTCTCCCCTTCTTCCTTTTCAGGAAGGTTCCACTAGAAGGCTTTGATGAGTACAGACACTGTGAACACCCAATTACTGAGCCTCGCTCCAGGTGAACTCCTAGCAACTCCAAACAACAAGCAGGCGCAGCTGCTGTTTACAACACTTAGAATTTCTCAAACGGCTTTATGCAGCACGTTTTTTACAAACTCAATCTGAATTACAACAATGAAATACAATGGTTTTGAGACTGTAAATATTCTGGTTTCTATACTATGAAGCTCGATTCACAAAGGTGAACCAGAAGATGATATCTCGAAGATTAAGCTATTAAGAACAACTAATGAACTGTTCTTCGAGATTGAAAATATTGGAACTTCAAATAATTTTGCAGTGTAAATTTCCAATAACTATGTGAGCTTTTGAAAGATAGCTTCGATAGGCAATGAGCTCGAGAGTGATGAAGACGTAGAATAGATGAGAGACAGAGAATCGGCAGAGAGCTTCTCAATTGAATTCTTCAGCCTTTTATACCCTTTGATCTCAACGGTCATTAAATTTTCCTAAGGAAACAAAATCCCTTTTTGAATATATGTTCATCGTACAACTGTATATCCTGCTCCAACAAATGGTAATCTGGCTTCATCATGGCCAAATTGTTGTATATCCATATTTGAGCAAACGTCGTATAACGTCCTCTGTATACTGCGTACAATCGCCCAAAATAGCTCTGACATTGTCTCCTTAATTCCAGGCATTTGTACGATCCAATCGCAATCATTGATTCTTTTCAATTTAAACATATGGTAGCATTTGAAGCTGTTCGATCCTTACGCCTGAAAGTTCTTTCCGTTAAAACAGTTCTTTCTCCCTTGGTTGTCTCATCGCTGATTGTGTATTCAAAACTGTCATAGATGAATACATAGAGAACTGAGTATTTGCAACAACTGAATACTTGCGACTTCTGAAAATATACTGTTCCTAAGTCTGAGTCGAACACTTCTGATAACCTCAAATCTGATGTTCACTGATAGCTCTGTCACCATTTCTGAAATACTGAGATCTGAGAAAACTGAATAGATACTGTTCACAACTGAAATACTCGAAACTGAAACAATATACCACAACCTGTTACTCAAGTCTGAATACATTTCGCTCTAACAGCAGATATCTCACTGTAGCTACAAGTCTGAATAACTGTTCTTGAAAGGTCAACTCAGAAGTCAATGCTCAGCTCAGAACTCTCTTAAACTGGAAAACTGTGAATTAAAATCATGACGTCACGAGATCTGGAGTTCAATTCTCTTGTCTTCTGCGAAACTCTCAATGACGTCACGGAATCTGAAATCTTCAATTTCCTTAACTACTGCGAATACTCTCAAGATCAGTTCTCAGTTATATTTTGTTATCACCAAAACTTATAAATTTTATCTTAACAAATAGTCATACTAGTCCAAGTTAATTTAAGGAAATCATATTTCCACCCCCAGTTAATTTTAGTAAGTCACACTTCCATCATTCCTCCTACTATACTCAAAAAATTGAGCTTAATTTTCGTACGGAAATTGAGAAACAATACTTTTGTGATCTTCAATGGTTCAAGGATACAACTAGCCGTGGGCTCACAACTTTTGTGACTCTGAAAACACATTTTTCGGACTTACCCATCGGATCATGGTAAAGCATCTAGCAACATCATCCCATGATTCCCTAGGTATCACTGATAGTGCCTGCAAGAACCAGTCGGTCATGATTAGCGTACAGTACGGTCCTTTCAACTCAAATATCCTGATCGGATCAATGACCATTGGTAAATCGAGAGTCACTAGAGATTCGACAGCCATGCATACATCTTGAAGATCAAATAGTAAGGGTGAGCAGTGAATCATCGGCAACGAAGCATCGACTCATACATGCATCGGGACCTCATCGAATCCCGCCACCTGATGACCCCAACTGAGTCGGTAAACGGGTCAAAATGAGGCACTTATCATGTAGAGTCTCAATGGTGTTTTGAGTAATGAGGACTAATCTGTACAACCAAGACCTTGGACTAGTGGAAAGACTCTCTCGCACACGCGCCTGCGTAGGAGGGTGCAAATGAAGAGCCCGATTGCAATGAAAAAAGGCTTGACTCGTGTGCGTCCGTGACCTGGGCGCGTCGAATCGGACCGATCAGGACAAAAAATGGTCACATAGTCTAACCCCATTTTGTTAAAAAAAAATTCTGTCTGTGACTCTTCACATTCACGAAGAAGCACAAATTGTATTGATTGTATATTCAATACAGGCATCCCAAAACACTACCAGTACATGACCTCTGGTATGCCCTAGGCAGCTGAATAGTCCCAAGTTCCCCTATATATATGTTAGGATCGAATTTCCGGGGTGTCCGTGAGCTCTGCCACAACTCACGTAGGCTCTCATACAGCCTAAATACCAAACCCGTAAGTTACGTGTATTTTAAAATTTACATGTTGAAAACCAGCACGCAACTGCGAAACTAAATCGACGTCAAGCTGGACCAACAGCCCTGCGAGCTGGTCCGGATTACCAGCAGCTCTGTGAGCTGGTTTAACACAAACGATCTTGTTCCCTAAATCTTGAGCTGCAATAGCTCAGTGTTCTTGAATATTAATGCACCGAGATACAGATTGAGTTATGAGTTAAAATCATGTGAAAACAATTCAAACTAAACTCTTATATTCGAAAGCTTTAAACATTTTTATGCGTAGCAAACAAATATGCAATGCATGAATGTAAATGCAGTAAGCAGTAAAGAAATACGCTGCAATTTGTTTATGAAAGTTCAGAGCTGAATCTCTTACGTCTCCACTTCTTCCGCAATCGGGAAGGATCCACTAGAAGGCTTTGATTTTAGCGACCCTCGCTGTAACCCACTCTTACGACCAGCAGCCACAAGAACTCCTAGCAACCACTACACACCAGCCCGCAAGCTGTGTATGTCTAACTCACTTCTTTACTGCCTTAGTGAGAAAGGCTACAGACACTTCTTTAACGTCTCAGTGCGAAAGACAACTAGGCTTGTTTAACGTCTCTGTCCAAAGACTACAATGGAGAGTTTTTAATTTGATTCACTCAGCTAATCTAACCAGCTCTCTCAAATATATGTGAGTGAATCTTGTGTGAGATTTACAGTGTAAGTACAATATCTCTAATATAAATCTCACACACTGAAAAGTGCTCCTGTCCGAGCTGGTTTCACCAATGACTTCCTAGAGCTTGTGTTGTGCGTGCTGGTGATTTACATTTCTGATTTGCACAACACTTCGCTCTTTACTCTGCACTCTTGTTCTGTTGTGTGCGCCTCTCTCTCACTTGCTTGTGCTCTGCTCTTGTTATTTATAGCCTGACGCGGAGTTTAATCCTGAGCTGGTTGCTTCACTGAGCTTGTTTCCCAGCTTTACTCCATTCCCAGCTGGTTGATTCTTTCGCTATAGGAGTCTTCCTCTATCTGCATCAGTGAGATCAGCCTTCTCACAGATATCATACGGCCAGCTGGTTTCTCTGCTCCGAGCAAACTTATTCTACTGATCTTCATCATCTTCAGATCTTAGAGTTCCTCTATCTAGCAAATTTTTTCCTCCGTTTATGACTGTTCATGACTTTGCTAGATAGAGTCCCTAATTTCTTGATCTACTCTTGAACATCTTGTCCAGCTGGTTTGTCCTTAACCAACTGGTTTTTCTAATCTGCTCCCTATATCTGAGCAGACTCTTCATTTGAGTTGTACTCTAAGCTGGTCTGCTTCAGAGTTATTTTAGATCAATGCTGAGTTGTGGCAGTGTGCCCATCCAGCTCGCATCTTTCCATACCAGCTTGGCTCAATTGATACTGATCGAGTATCCTTGCGTACAGATTCTTCCTCTGCTCCAATAATGGGGGTTTGCCTCGATCTCGTCTAGCTTCTCACTAAAATATATCGGCTCCGCACTTGAACACCTCACTTGTACGCTGCACTTGATCTGCACTTGAGCCATTCTGCACTTCATCTCTCTGCGCTTGAACTTTGCTCTTCTATCTCATCAAGCTGGTGAACCAGCTTGATACTACCCGCGCTCTCGATTCCTGCAGAACCTGCATAACATCCTATGTTGGACCAGCTTGGACGTCCGTCCCCTCACCGTTCCAACTTATATGTTCTTTGCTCGACCAGCTTGGGCGTCATCTCACTGTTCCAGCTTGAACATCTCCCTGTTTCTTCAATCAAGTACACTGCACAAGTCATATAAACCGTTAGTAATATATTAACAGATTTTGTGTCAATCAAAACTTAGATTCTGATCTGTATAAATAGATCCAATAATATACACCCAACATTCTCCATTCCATCACAACACTTTCTTCATTCTCCATTCTCTCCAGGTATCCACTTTGATACAGTGCATGTGCGGTTCAGTTCGCCGATGCAACGTAGCCTCGTGCTTTCGGCTACCTGCTTGGTTCCGTCGTTGTACCCTGGGAAACAGACACCACGCGTAGCTTGGTCTTTGGAAGCACTGGTGCGAGGTGAATCTGTTTTAAGGGAACTGTGTTAGAACACAGGCCTCGATTTACTTTCTGTTCCTGACGTTTCTTCAATCTGATTATTTCTTGTTATTCTGCATTGTGTTGTTATTACCATTCTTTTGCCTAACAGAGCTTTTGTTGTCAATCTCTCAGAGTGATATTTCACTATCAGATCTTTTATACTGCGTCTGTTGGTAGCTCTTATACACTATATTCATTCAGACATTCTACTCCCGGCCGGGGAGAAGAAAGTGAGTTCTCGGAAGAGCGATATTTCTTGCACGAAGCACATATATATATATTTATATATATACTTCAGTGTGTTCTATAATATTTATGAGACAGGTTCTCCTGTATTAATAGAGTGTGTGTCTCTTTGGAAACACAGTGAGATGATGTAATTCTCAAAATGTTATAGTGGTATTTTTCATCTTACCTGTGATTTTTACCCTAATAATTTTTAGGGGTTTTACACGTATAATTTTGGTGTCCATTTTTCTCCAATTTAATATATTTATCACGAGGTGCCCTACCGGGGACCAACAAAATTAAGGAGCAAAACAATAATAGTTCATTCTATGTCGGGAAAAACCATGAGATGATGAGATAGGCCGTCGTGCGATGAGGTTTCGATAATATCATGATATTAATTATGTTTCCAAGAGTTTAATTTGCTCATGGTATACACAGGTCCAAAGCTACTTTAATTTGATTCATTCCTTGGGAGAGGGAGGTGAGTTCTCGAGAGATAACGGTCATGCGTTGAAGTGATTTTGAGAAGTCGATGAGTGGCGCTCCACAAGTCCAGTTTACCAAATGTGTTCATCATAAAAGTGTCATGAGAAAATGGAAGTCTTTCAATAATATCTTCTTATGATTGAATTATTATTTGAGATTTAATTGATTTGCTTGATAGTTGGATGTGACATCATGTGATAGGTGGATGAACGAACCATGTTAAAATTACCCTTTGTCTTTTATTTTGCTTCCAGTTTTGTTCTTTATCAATTGCGTTAATTATGAAAAGTGGGCATGCAAAAGAAGATAAAACCAATCAAAGTTTGTGTCCTCGTAAAACTAAATAAATAGAATGAACCGAAGAACAAGGAAGGCATCATAAACTCGATTATCACTTTTGCTTTTTGCATGCATGCATGGCTACTCTCATACCCTATTTGCTTTTCCAAAATACAAAGGTAGCTGCATTCAGAAGAAGAGAATGTCCTAAAAAAAGCAACAAATTCCCATTAGTTCTTTAGTATATAAAATCGATTTAAATAGAGAATTCGTGAAACTAGCAATGATTCAACAAACTTACGAATTATAATACATGTGAAGAATCATGGAACTTTTAATAATCACAAAGGGCCGGTGTTCAAAAAATTTTCGAGACGGTGCTCAATATGTAAACAAATGAACATTAAATCCGAAGCATTACTTTTTTGGCGTATCATTTGGATTCATGACTCTTTTTATAACTTTAGCACTGAGTATTATACCTTCCTCCATTTCTGTCTTGAAGCTAAGCTTCTCACAGCAGACAAATTCTTTTCTTTACTTGTTAAGAATAGGCTATTGCTTTTTATAACATGTACTGCTTTGCTTTCGAATTGAGTTAACTGTTTCTTGAAGGAGCCTGTTGCTTGTAATCAGAGAAAGAGCATGAAATTAGTGGTAGAAGTTATAGATGCGCATGATCTTATTCCAAAAGATGGAGAAGGATCGTCAAGTCCATATGTAGAGGTTGATTTCGAAAACCAAACCAGCCGAACCAAAACGATCCCAAAAAACCTCCACCCCATTTGGAACCAGAGAGTTTTCTTTGATTTTGATAAAACCAAAAGCTACCACTACAAATGCATTGAAGTTTCTGTGTACAATGAGAACAGACCAGTCCCGGGCAGAAATTTTCTTGGAAGAGTCAGAATCCCTTGCTTAAATATTGTAAGGCAAGGAGAGGAAGTTTACCAAAGTTTCAAGTTGGAAAACAAGTCTTTTCTTTCATCTGTAAAAGGTGAAATTGGCCTCAAAATTTATACCTTACCCCTTCCAGAGACCACGAACCTTATACACAACCATCCTAATCTTCCTTGTCCTCAAAGTGCGGCTTCCAACGATTTTTCCGTTGCAGGGAAAACAGCACACTGCAGCTCTTCACTTGAATTAACTGAGCTTGGTATTGAGCATAAGGAAACTGAGGTCGGCAGCAAGGTTCTAACAGAGGAAACTAAGAGTTTTATTGGGGAGAGAACTGAAATTAGACCAGAAACTGCTGATAGGATTCAAAAGCATCAAATTATGCAGCAGCCAGCCATCTCATTGCGGAAAAGATCACCAAAAGAAGTCGAATCAACTATGCATCATCAACAAGTTAATCAACAAGCTCATCATCTTAGTCATGATGAACATGATTATGAGGTGAAAGAAGCGAATCCCAATCTCGGTGAGCGTTGGACGGTTGGAGGATCATACGGCGGAAGGGGATGGATGAGTGGTGAAAGAATTGCAAATACATTCGATCTTGTTGAGCAGATGTTTTATCTTTATGTTAGAGTAGTGAAGGCCAAAGATCTTCCAGCTAGCTCCATTACTGCTAGCTGTGATCCTTACGTGGAAGTGAAACTTGGTAACTACAAAGGAAGAACAAAACATTTTGAGAAGAAGATGAATCCTGAATGGAACCAAGTATTCGCATTCTCGAAGGAGAGGATCCAGTCGTCGAGTTTGGAAGTTTTTGTGAAGGATAAAGAAATGGTGGGAAGAGATGATTATATTGGAAGGGTGGTTTTCGATTTGAATGAGATCCCAACAAGGGTTCCACCTGATAGTCCTCTAGCTCCGCAGTGGTATAGACTTGAGGACCGGCGTGGCGAAGGGAAAGTGAGGGGAGAAGTCATGGTTGCTGTTTGGATGGGGACTCAAGCTGATGAAGCATTTACAGATTCTTGGCATGCTGATGCTGCATCTGTTTATGGAGAGGGAGTTTTCAACATTAGGTCCAAGGTATATGTCTCTCCAAAACTTTGGTACCTAAGAGTGAATGTCATTGAAGCTCAGGATATCGTTCCAAACGACAGGAATCGTCTCCCGGAGGTCTCCGTGAAAGTCCAGGTGGGCAGTCAAGTGCTCAAAACCGGGATATGCCCAGCTCGTACAGCGAATCCAATGTGGAACGAAGATTTAGTTTTTGTCGCGGCTGAGCCATTTGAAGAGCAGCTTCTTCTGACCGTGGAGGATCAGGTGCACTCTGCGAAAGACGATGTGTTGGGAAGAATGAGTCTTCCTCTCAGCGCGGTTGAGAAGAGACTGGATCACCGACCTGTGCATTCTCGTTGGTTCAACCTCGAAAAGTTCGGATTTGGTGCAATGGAAGCTGATAGGAGGCATGAACATAAATTCTCAAGCAGAATACACTTAAAGGTGTGCCTTGAAGGTGGATATCATGTACTGGATGAATCGACTATGTGCATAAGCGATCAAAGGCCAACAGCAAAACAGCTTTGGAAGCCTCCTGTAGGAATACTTGAAGTAGGAATATTAAATGCACAGGGGCTTCTCCCAATGAAGATGAAGGATGGTAGGGGGAGCACAGATGCTTACTGTGTAGCCAAATATGGGCAAAAATGGGTTCGAACAAGGACCATTCTCAACAGTTTCAGCCCGAAATGGAACGAACAATACACGTGGGAAGTCTACGATCCATGCACAGTTATAACATTGGGAGTCTTTGACAATTGCCACTTAGGAACTGAGAAGCCTGGTGCATCTGGTGCAGCACGGGACTCAAGAATCGGGAAGGTTCGTATAAGGTTATCGACACTTGAAGCTCACCGTATCTACACTAGTTCCTACCCCCTTCTTGTTTTACACCCTACTGGGGTCAAGAAAATGGGTGAACTCCAACTAGCTGTCAGATTCACCAGCCTCTCCTTATCCCACATGATATACATCTACGGACACCCTTTACTCCCAAAAATGCATTACCTGCATCCCTTCACTGTAAAACAAGTCGAAAATTTGAGATACCAGGCCATGAACATCGTAGCCACGAGGCTTAGTCGTGCTGAACCACCTCTCAGAAAAGAGGTAGTCGAGTACATGCTAGATGTCGATTCCCACATGTGGAGTATGAGGCGAAGCAAAGCCAATTTCTTTCGAGTCATGGCACTTGTATCTGGCATGATCTCCGCAAACCATTGGTTTGGTGAAGTTTGCCAATGGAAGAACCCCATTACCACAGTCCTAGTCCATGTCCTGTTTCTGATACTGATCATGTACCCTGAGTTGATACTTCCAACACTCTTTTTATACATGTTCCTCATCGGGATATGGAACTACAGGTACCGACCAAGACATCCGCCCCATATGGATACGAAACTTTCGTGGGCAGAAGCAGCCTATCCAGACGAACTTGATGAAGAGTTTGACACATTCCCTACTTCTAAACCGCAAGACATTGTTAGAATGAGGTATGATAGGCTAAGAAGTGTCGCGGGCAGGATTCAGACAGTGGTGGGAGACATTGCAACACAAGGGGAGAGATTCCGGTCTCTTTTAAGCTGGAGGGATCCAAGAGCTACAAGTCTATTCGTAGTGTTCTGTCTTTGTGCAGCTGTGGTTCTCTATGTGACTCCATTTCGAGTCGTGAGCCTCGTTTCAGGGCTGTACGTGCTTCGACATCCGAGGTTTCGCAGCAAGCTACCATCCGTTCCCAGTAATTTCTTCAAGAGACTGGCTGCTCAGACTGATAGCATGTTATGAACCTGTGATGCACCTTTGTCAAAATTTGTTTCATATTCATCATCTTCTTTTATACGTCTCCACAGTACAATGTGTTCTATTAGTCTGTTTGGCCTGATCATTGTCTAATAAATCAGACTTTGTGATGTTTCTATGTTGTTGCTTTAGTCCCGCAGATACTCATTTCTCTGTATTGAAAAAAAGTAGATATATACACTTAAAAAAAATGTTAGCCTATTAATGGGCTAACCAGCTATATAAGTCAGATGTCTTAACCCATATAGTTTTTAAATCGAGTGATATGCACGAGTAGTAGATGTCCGGGGGAGAGTACTTATATAACGGACTAACTCCTAGAGCATATCCCCACAATATTTCAGTGGAGAATATGCTACACACGAGAATCGAACTTGTGAAGCTGTAGATGTTACTGTCACATCACCACAAGTCTTACCAACTTGCATGTGCTCCTAGCAGTATACACTTATCTTACTCCTATGGGCACCTGAATTGCATTGGTATAGATTTTCCACAATTATAACAACTGTGATGTGTTAAAACCAGTGTGGATTGTTATGACAACCCCAAAATTTCACATCGATGCATGCATTAACAAATTGTTAATACGTTCATCGAATTTGTTTATTTTGTTTAACAACTTCGTGCTGACCTGGTTAAGCATATTCGGACACAAAACGACAATAACATTTAATTAAGTATTTTACATATTTTCAGAATGTTTTAATCTTGTATTTTTTTTATTATTTATGAGTAATTTTTTTATATTGTTCTCACTTAATTCATTTATTATAAAATTTTAGTCCGATGGAATAAAATTAGTCTACACTTAAATCATAAATAATATATGTTATTGTTCAAATGAATACGAGAGAACGATATATGTGGCATATAGACCTCATATTTTTTAATGAGTCGGTGAGTGTCGTAACTTGGCATAGATTCCGATGACATCATCAACATTTTGCTTAATCTTTTTATCATAGTCACAAAAATTTAGTCATGAAAAAAATTGTCCAAATGAGATTATAGAACATCACAACTGACATTGTGAAACTAAGGTTACGCTTGGTTGGTAGGATGTGATTGATAAAGAAGGATTATTACGAATGATTATTTTAAGAAGAGGTGGGATAAATAATTTATCAGATGTAGCTGACGTTGTTTGGTTCGATTTTTAACATAGGGATTATAACATTTATGACCTACAATTTTACCAAAATGTCCTTCACATTTATAGCCAAAAATCAGTGAGGCGGTGAAAATACTCTTGCACGTCTACCTGTAGCAGTAGAAGCGCAGTTTGTGCGATTTGTCACCGGTGAAGTAGTTAACCACAGGAACAGCTCTCAGCGAAGAGAGAGATCGAGGGTTGAATGTCGTCCCCCCATCGACTGCGAACTTGATTTTTGAGAGCTGTTCGTACTTTCCTGTGCAGGTTTATTTTTTTCCGGTTTCAAGCTTAGTTTTTTCCTTGGTCTTGTTCAGTAAATTTCCCCATTTTTCTGTTCAATTTGTCTTCGTATGGACATGGATTGAAACCATTCGAAGTTACACAAATCCGGTTACGATTACATCCATCTTGAAATTTTCGTGTCCAGGCCGTCAGAAACTTGTTTCTGGTATTCAGTTGTTCTTGTAGTAGGTACTTCTTAAAAAATCAGAATTGGGGATGTGGTAGTTCCAGTGTTCCAGATCTGCTTTAGTCGTTGTGTTAATTTCGTGTTTAATAAGAAGCAAGACTTCTTTGTGTGCATTTGTTTCAGATGAAATGTTTTTTTTTCAGCTTAGTTAGAAAATTTGATTTGCCAATGCTCGTTTGTAGTTGAAAAGTGTTCAGAATAGTGAATATAGATGGGATGGGATAACCAATGTTGAAAGTGGTGCTGTTTTGGGTATTTGATTGGATGATATGGTGTAGATTTTGTATTGCATTTGGTTGAAATAAGGTGAAATATGAATTCTTGATGTATGCTTTTGAAATTGCATTTGGATTTATATTTGTGAAGGGAAGTTGTTCAATAGCTTACATATTACAGCCAAATTGCACTGGGATTTGTAAAATTGATTCTTATCTAACTGGTTTAAGT